>CM053787.1:369851999-370451999 GCA_028749045.1 Cupressus sempervirens | reverse complement strand
GCGGTTTAGTTCTAATAAGTTGATCTATTCCTATAAGACGGGTGTCCACTATAAGAGCCTCCATCTCGTATTGGATGGCCGTGTGTACCTTGACTCTTTTTATACAGATATGTCAATGACATTGGTTCTTCTCCTTGTTTGTTGGAGTGAACTCTTCATGCTATAGTAAATATTGATACTCATCCTATTAAGTGAATGTACGGGTCACTGCGAGTATATCTAGCACACTTCTATCTTAGGTTACAAATGCAAGGGTCATTGTGGACAGCATGAATACTGAATGCTTCGCATAAGAGGAATCTCCCGTGTGTTTGGTGTGCCTGTCATGCAAGCAACATTCAGGTCATCCTAGCATTCATGCTTTGATGCTTATGTTAACTTGCTACATTAAAAGGGACAAATGTTCTAGTCATTTTGTCTTCTTGTGCCTCGAATTCTTACATTTAATCCCGACATCCCAATAATGTATATTCATATTTTTATGATTGCAATGTCAGTGGAAATTGTATAACATATGAGCTTTATTTTATATCCAATGATGATAAATCATTGAGGCTTGGTAACTAGACCTAGGGTTGCATTTAACATAGTCTTGCATACTTCATTTGCATTAACATGTGATTCGATGGTAATCTTGTTCATGCTCCACATGCATCAGATTCCTCCACGGCTGCACAAGCGTTTGGTTCATCGATTCCCGTTCCTCAATGGAATACCTGTGACTGTCAAACAAAAACACACAACACTCCGTCAGATGTCAGTTCATACATATGAATTCTATCTAAACATACATCTCATGTACATCAGAGCAAAATAGAATAGACAATGACATGTACACAGGAATACTCGGCTCAAAATCTCGTGTATATATATATATATCAAAGAATGGGTCAGTACAAAAAATGGGCGCTACTCGAGCACAATCGATCAAAAATGATACATCTGGTGCTGGCACACCAATCAATACATAGCCAGAGATCAAAATAAAAATCAGGCATAGAGCATCTAACTCTATCCTGAACTCTCACCTCCAGGAGGAGTAGGAGGAACAGGGGCAGCAGGTGGCAGAGGTGGTGGTGGCATATTCGGCCTGACAGGAGGTCGTGCACCTCCGGACTCTCATGTGTATTGAGTAAATCACTGCACTTGCAATGTCTCATCAGGTACTGCACTAGTGTATGCAGCATAATAATATGCAGCTCGAGTAGACTGGAAGCAGATCTCATCCTGTGCCAGCTCTAGCCTCCACTCTGCAGCCTTCGCGCGCTCTCTCTGCCGATCTGTCTCTCTCTATCTCTCTACCAACTGTGCATCCCTGACTGCCACTGCAATCTGCAACTCTCCCAACTGTCGGGAGGCTACACGAACTCGCTCTCGGTACCGCCGTACCGTGTCCTGTACCCCACCTACCGGTTGATCCGACATATCCTCATCGACCATCTCTGGTGCATGTTGTTGTGGAGGCGCCTGCTATGGTGGAGGTACCTATGGCTATGGAGGCACTTGCTACTGTGGGACCTCCTACTGAGGGGCCTGCTCCTCTATCCTCTACCTCCTCTGCCGACTGTGTCCTACTCCACTGCCCCCCGCACTCGGGTCTGATCCCATCTGACGTGGGGGAATAGGTATCTGTTGTACCCGGTGCTGGACCTATGGTGGCACCTGTGGCTGTGCCTGCTGCTGTTGAGGTACCTGTCCCTATCCCTGTACCTACCCTGCCATCCCTAGTGGATCTGTGAAGCATGGGAATGGATGGCTCATCAAAAATGCCTGATATGCAGGCATTATCCCGGCATCTACTACCTCTAGCAGGTAGTCCCACTAAACTGCAACTAGGCTGCAGATATCTATCATGGATCATCTTGGATCCATTTATGGAGGCCATCCCCACTCTATATCCTTTTGGACCCTGGCATAGGCACAGTACTCAGCTGAAATGTCCTGTGGTTGGCCATACTGCCCCCACACTCGTGAGATGACAAATCTCTCTATGACTGATGTCGTCGTGCTTGCCAGCGGTCGAGAACTAAACATCCAGGGAAGCTCTCTCGAGGCATCATCCCAATCCTCTATCTCTCTCCAGGGTCACCATATAATAGACACCAGGTCATCGATATGTGTCCACCAATGCTCAGTCTTACCCAGGTGGGCCTGGGTAATATGCCCTCGATATCTGCAGATGTAAGGCTCCATGGGCTCCCGAGAATCCTCAAAAATTGGCCTACATACCGGGAGATGCTCCTAGGCCCAGATCTGTAGCACATAAACACCTGCTACCATGGTATTCTTCTCATGGAAGATGACCTCATGCATCTCATGAAAAAGATGGGCCAACATGCACTGACCCCACCCAAAGATCTCAAGTGTCTCAACCATCCTACGGAGCATGACACCCCATCCACACTCCAACCCATGTTGTCCCCTGTCAAGACATAGGAAGCAGCTCAAGAAAATACCCAACACAGATGCTAACCTATATGTGGGTCCATAAGTATGCATCAGCTCATCCCAGCTGATGGTCCTGTCTCTCGGTAGCTCTCTCTCAAAAACAATGGATAGTGCCTCTGTCCCTAATCGAGTCACTATATCATACATGACCTGAGCACCGTGAAATGGGATCCTCAAGATCCTCCATATGTCCTCTGGTGTGATGGTCATCTCACCCATCGGCAAATGAAATGTGTTCGTCTCTGAATGGAAACGCTCTACCAATGCAGTTAGTAAACCGTGATTCACCATCACGGCTGAAATCTAGCATAGTGAAGACAAACCCAATCAGGCAATGTGTGCCCGATCTGCGTCATCCAAACTCCACAATAACTCTCCATAAGGCTGATAATGAGATCTAAATGATATGTCTCCGAATACCTCCTGCACGCACAACAAAAAAATGAAAAACAAACGATCAGTATCAAGACGAATCAAAGCATCAAAATGAAATAAAATGCAATTTCTAAATGCGAAAATCACAAAACTAGCACAAAATTTCACGCGAGATTGGTGAAATCTCGCGCGAAGACATACAGTTTCGCACGAAGAATCTCGACTTTGCATGAAAAAAAGATCTCCTTGTGCGAAGATAGATCATCTCGCGCGAGAAAAGAGTTTCTCGTGTGAAACACGAATTGCCTCGCGCGAAGAATCTCCATCTTCGCGTGAAACCAAAATTGCCCCGCACGAAGATATTCCGGCCACGCGCAAAGAAATAGCACATCCTGTTTCTTCGGGCGAAGAAAGAAGATCTTCGCGCGAGAAGAGATCGGTCTCGCACGAAGAAAGAATTGAACATCCTAAAACATGCTAAAAACGTGCATAAATGAACTCGAAATGTGTGAAAATGAAAGTACAAAGATGGAAGATCGATGACTCACTGGTGGTCCGTAGTTTGTTGGCTGGCTATGTTGTCTAGAGCACTCAAAACGATGATATCTCAAGTTCACTACCATGTATACATCAGAGCTCAAAATCACTACAAGACAAAAGCACAAATGAATTGAAAATGACCCTTCGAGCCATTATATAGGTGTTGACCAAATTTTTCAAAATGCTCTAATTTGCACAAAGATCGCACCCCTGGCTAATTGGACCATTTTGGATCCATTTTTGAGATCAAATTCAAAATCTGACACACCTAAGAGCCTTAAAAATGCATTTTAAAATTTTGGGGACCGACGTGATCGAACGCTTGTGCAGCCCAAATCTTTCTGATACTTTATGATTCTTGGAATCCTTTCAACTTTACATTCTCCATATTTTCAAAATTCATTTTGAAAATAGTCAACTTAAGTCAACTATGGCTGACTCTGGTCAACTTTTGGTCAAACTTGGGTTTTGCAACTTCACAATCATTTCAGATCAACCCAATCTTTAGATTGTTCTGATCCCTTCTAGATTCTGCTGACATGATATACTGCTTCAAATCATATTTTTGGTGTGTCATCTTTCAATTTTGCTCTCGAGGGGGCAGGATGATTACATCATTAAATACTTATTGCTCGGGGCATCTAGTTCCCATCTTATGTCCTAGTCACTTGGGGCATCTCATCACTTGGGGCTTTTTGTTCCCTTCTATCTGACATCTCTGCCATCTATCTTATCTTTTCATCAATTGATCAACCTTATAAAAACTCTTCTCAGAGTTCGATGGACAGGTATTGGGACAGTCTAAACCTGACTCTTGAGGATCAAGCCTCGTTCTGGGGATGATTCTATGACTCATGATGGGACCTTGTTATTTTTTATTAATTTTGGGTATCTAGGTGTTCTATTTGGATCCTTGAAGGTTAAGCTCCATTCTGGAGATAATCTTCTAAATGCTATCAATTTTAGGTATCTAGGTGTTTTATCTAGATCCTTGAAGGTTAAGCCTCGTTCTGGAGATAATCTTCTAAATGCTATTACTCTCAGGTATCTAGGTGTTCTATCTAGATCCTTGAAGGTTAAGCCCCGTTCTAGAGATAATCTTCTAAATGCTATTACTCTCAAGTATCTAGGTGTTCTATCTAGATCCTTGAAGGTTAAGCTCTGTTCTAGAGATAATCTTCTAAATGCTTATCAATCTTAGGTGTCTAGGTGTTCTATCTGGATCCTTGAAGATTAAACTCTGTTCTGGAGATAATCTTTTCTAAATGCTATCAATTTCAGGTATCTAGACGTTCTTTTGGATCCTCAAAGATTACGCTTCGTTCTGGAGGTAGTCTTTTAAATGCTATCACTATTAGGTATCTAAGTGTTCTACTTGGATCCCTTAGGATTAAGCTCTGTTCTAGAGATGGTCCTTAAAAACTTATCAATTGGTCTCCATGTCATCACCTTCGAAACCAATCTCATCTTTGCATCATGCTTTCTGATTTTCTTTGAATTAAACGTGATGCTCACACATTCATTCAAAGAGGGGAAAAATGTAATACCCCAAAATTGGCTCATTGCCATTATACCAATTATGGTCTATTCCTGATAATTTTAAAGTCATATTCTAATAAGCAATTCTCAATCTGCTATTTGCTACTTCACTTAATTGTCAGACGCAGAAAACCTAAATCTGCATTCATCATGCTTATTATTTAATTCCTATAGTATTTACTCATATTAGTCACATTAAACCTATTGATTAATATTTAATTTAATTATTAAGTATTTATACTTTAATTAAATTATAATTATATCCTAAGGCTAATGTACTATGGAATTAAATTTATTTAATTTAATAAATACGCCTATCTTAATTAATTAAAAGAAATTATTTAATTAAATGGAGTACTTACTTCTAAATAATTTTAAAAAGTTATTTAATTAAATGGGAAGACATTCCTAATTAATTAAATGAAGTTATTTAATTAAACAAAAGTGTCTCTAATTAATTAAAGATTATTTAATTAGATAGAAAAAGTAATTATGAGAGCATATTTCATTTTATTAAATTAAATATCTCAACAAAATCTCTCTTCAGTTCAAAAAGGGGAATTTCCAGTTCACTATTGATAAAAAATGAGTTAACTCGGTTAACTCCTTTTTCTACTCAAATTAAAACAGTTAACTCCTTATTTTACTCAAAATTAAGTCTGTTAACTCCCTTTAATCTGGAAATCTCCCTTTATGACTGAAACTCATCTTCAATCCTGACTGTTGATCTGAATTGATCTCAACCATTGATGGATTCCAGGAGACTCTATTTAAGAGACCCTCATCTCTTCATTTTAGGAGGATGAATTGATTTGCTATCGAATTGCTGTTGAAATTCATGCTCATATTTACTTACATTTCTTGCATACATTCTCATTTTTAGTTTAATCTCATTTTAGTTTAATCATGCATATGCTTAATCTAGTTTGCTTCATTTTTTCTTAGATTACATTGTATCTTTCATTTTTTAGATTAATCTGTATACTCTTTCTTAGCTTAATTCCATTGTCAAATCCTTCGTTCTTAGGGGGTCTGGTTGCCTACACCTTGATTCTGAGGATATTAACAGGAAAAATCCCTTTAGATAGAAGGCAACAGGTCGCTTTGCAGGAAAAATTTCGGATGAACAATTCAATGTTCATTCCGCGATGAATCCGCAAATAAGGACCGTGTTGAAGTGTGTGTGTTAGCATAGGCCACATTTTCACATATACATTACCTCCTCAATAAGAATTACCACCTTTCCATTCAGTCTTTCCTTTGTCATCATTTTTCCACTAAGATTTTCCCTTATCTTGCGTGGAAATGCCACCTTCTCCATAAGATCTAACTCCACCTCTTTTCCATTGTTTATGCTTCTGTGTCAAGATCTCCTCAACTTTCAAGGCATATTAATATGCTTCTTCCACACTTTCCAATTTCATATATCTCATCTTGAATTCTAGAACTCAATCCATTTAGATACCTTACAATTTGCTCAACCTTATCATCCACATGTCTAGATATGATGTGCAATCTATAGAATTCCTCAATATACTCTTTTACAATCATGTCCTTTTATCTCAAATTTTTCATTTTCCTCAATAACCTAACTTGGTAATCAGTGGGAAGGAACTTCTTCTTCACTTTGTTCACCATTTTCAGCCAAGTTCTGATCTTCTCCTTTCCTCTCTTTTGTTTATTAGTTTGCAAATACTCTCGGGTAAAAGCACAAACCTATGTCACTCTTTTGTAAAGGAAAAGGCTAACAAAAGTATAACTGTTCACCTTCAATGACATGAAATTGGTATTATTATTTTGAATTTGAAAATGAAATAAACTAATGAATGTGTAGAAATGGATGAAGTTTAGGATTAATAATTTTTAATAATTATTTGGAATAAGAATTGATATATTTTCCTAATTTTTATAGATAGTTTTTTAGGTGTTGAAAAACGTTGAAATTAGGGGTCTACTTCCCACCACAAAACTAGATGGAAATAAACTTATTTCCCTTTTATCTCAAAGTATGTTACAAATCACATATATAGCTAGAACAATAAAAAATAAAAATCAGCTTTAGACCTATATTTTCTCTTTTATAATGATTCAATTTCAACTCACCTAAAATTGATAGTTTTCATCTCCCACCACATTTTTCAAAACAAATCTATTCTAACTAGGAGAAAAATTGGACATTCTAAAAGAGGGCTCTCTCCTCTAGAATGTCATATAATTTTTATTTTTTTTGAAATGATTTATTACTTTTTCTTTCTCAAAATTGACATCTTTTCAAGTGTTGAAATACATGCTTGTAGAATTTTTTAACTACAATACACTATATTTAATTAAAACACTATAAAATCAATATGAGAATATTCTTGACTCTGAGCTCTATAAAATGGTGTTGATATTTTATTTTAAAAAATCATAAAAAATAGTAAGAGTTATTGAAACACCACTTTTCTGAAATAATTGTATTTCTTTAGTAATTGGATACAATTTGTTGGAATACAAACACCACTAAGGGGGGTGAATCAGCGGTTAAAAATACTTTTAAAAACTTGAAACAATTACAAGTTATAAAAATTTAACACATGAGAAAGATAGTTAATGAATAACAAAGTGCAAGATAGTTAAGGTAAATAACCACTTTGAATCTGAAACTTTATTAGCCTCTTGGGCAAATCTTTTAGAGCTACAACTCTAGGAAGCACGAACACCCTTAGAAACACCAATTGCAAGGAACACCAGTCCCTTACACCTACAGCACCAACTTCATGAATACAAGAAGCACTGACTTCAAAAATTAACAAGTGAGATATAAAATTAGAGGATCATCTCTATTACAACACAAATCATGAATCACTAGTTTCAACTTCTCGTTGAAAACACAATGCAGGACATACTTCTATTCTCCTCAAAACATCCAATATCCAAATATATTTTCTCTTTCCATTAAAAGATTTGATCAAATATTAATATGAATGAATGAAGCAGCTATATATAACCCTTCTTCTACCTTTGATAAACTTCTTCAATAAAAATCAAATCACAAATATGAAAATAGAAACATAAAACATTACCCTCTTCTTTGTTGTTAAAAATCTGTCTGCAAATTGTTCGGCACCAATTCTGCAACTTCTATCAAAACCACCTATTGGATGTTTTAGAGGAATGTATCATCTACTTATAAACCAAGAAACTCAAAATTTTGGAGGCAGTTACATACCCCAAACTTTCATTAGACCAAAATTGCTCAAAATTGCCAAAACTATCATAACAATTTGGTACCTATTTCTAATAAATAGACTTTTTCTCTTTCCAACATGTGTTATGCAAAAACTAAGAAAGACCCATTTTAGCTAACTCCGAGACCTTTCCAAATAGGTATGATAGTTGGGGTCTATCTGATAAAAAATCCTATCGACTTTCTAATAGACCAAAACTATTTTTTATATCTGTTTTCAAAAACAATGTGAACATTAAGTAGTAATTGTATAACACTTAAGTATTTGTCTTGAATATGTTTTGAACAATATTGGACATAAAATAAGATAATTACATGATATTAGTCATACCATATGCTCATTATGTTAGCCATATCATATGTTCATTATTGACATCAATGGCAATAATCAAAGACCAAATACAAAGGATTCAACAATAGACTAGTATAAAGCATGCATTTAATAGACATTTCTAATTGAAAAAGTGTGAGACCAGATATATATATTAGCTAGAAAGAATTTATCTAGATCATATGTTTGGACAAAATTGATTTTTAGATAGAAATACTCAAATTTAGTCGTTCTGATAAGTCAACCTAAAAGGTGACATAGCTTTGTACTTTTACCCTCCCACCATGGTGAAGAATGACCTTTCAACCAAATGATCTTGTAATTTTCACCTTCCTATTATTAGGAATGCCTTCAAACTTAAAGAAGTTCTCCATATCATAGATTCAATCCAACACGACATTGGTGTCCAATTTTCCATCATAAGGAACAACTTCTACAATAGGCTTTGAATATACTCTAGTCAATACTCAACAATTTTTCCTCATCCTAATCTTCCTTAGGCTCCATATTAGAGTTTGGTGTCATTTCTTCATTATCACTCACATCATCGAGATGCGCTTCTCTCCTCTAGGATGTCTCCACAACATCTAATTTGGCTACAATTTGTTACAACGTGTCCATAATAGAAGTGTTAGTATTTCCTCTGTCTCGAACCATCTTTAGAAATAGATTCTTGCAAGATCATAACCCTCTATAAGTTATAGGTCAAATTTTTAGATCTACCACCCAACAACCAAATTCAACTTAGAGTTATTAATGATCCAATCTCCAAAAGGATGAACCTTAAGCTCTAACACCACCTAATGGAAGGAGGGAATGAATAGCTAGGGGCAGAGGCACACCTAACTATCCAATCACTTTGGTGAGTAACACAACAGAAGCAAACAACAAACAAAACAACACCAAGAAGAGAAGAAACAACAAAACATTGTGTAGATGGATATGTGTAGGATCATGGTCAACCAAACTATGCCCTCAAGTGGCAATGCAAAATCAGAAAATGAGGGTTATGTCAACTTGATGTGAAATTTTGAACTTGTTATGAACTTTCTATGGGTAAGTGCACCAAGTTGTGGTGCCAAAAGGGGGGTATAAGTGGACACCTTTTTCCTGAAATCAATAATTTTTGGACTTCAACAAGAATTTGAAGATAGTTACGCTCAAAATTTTAAGATATGATGAAAATAAAAGTCATAGTCCTCTGAATCTAGTTTCTAAACTACTAAATTTTTTTCAAAATGGTTTAGTTTTAGGTCCTCAAAAAAGGGGGCCACAAAAAGTGGTACTGTTTATTCCAGAAAAACATAACATAGTACAAAGTGCGGCCCCCCTAAAATTTTAACTTTTTTTTTTTAAATCTTTAATCGCTCTAGTCAAAAGTTACCTAACACTATGTAGTTTATCCCAAATTTTTTGGGTAATTTTATAATGTGTATTTTATTTTTTATGAATTTTTTAATTAGACACATCCCAAAAACGTGAAATATCTGTGTGCTCCCCCTAGAAATGATTGAAAACTAATCTAAAATCAAAACTTCTTTTTTTCAAAGTGTGTAGAATGGAGTCTAGTTTCTAAAAAACTAAGTTGTTGCAAAATTTGATGAACGAGCTAAAATCTACAGCCCAATTAGTACATGTTAGTTTTTGACAAAAAATGGACATACATTCAAAAGAAATTATAGATGAAAGGCTTGAAATAGTTCAAATAAAAAATAAATTATATGGTTGTGTAGCTAACATAGAGACCTACAATTTCATGTAACCTGATTTTATCGATGCTCAACCACAAGGAAACTGGCAGGAGAGCACACAAGAAAAATCAATCATTTTTTGTATGTTTGCAGAAAAACACATCTCAGACCAATTTATAGACTCCAAAGCTTTGGGTTGGATCCCCAAGGAAAAGCCAAACATTAGGCTTGGTAGAATGTAAAGCTTTAAATAGCGTGTGTGCCCTATAGTGCGTGCGCGCTATATTTAAAGCCTTTTAAATTTACTTTTAAATAGTGTATATGCGCTTTGTAAAAAAAAAAAAATTTAAAAGTGTGAACGCGCTTTAATGCGTACACACTATAGCGCATACGCGCTATGGCTTGGCACACCCAAGCCATAGTGTGTGCGCACTATAGCACATGCGTGCTTTGCAAAACTAGAATGAGAAAAAGAGATGTCATCTTTTTGGCACCACAACTTGGTGCACTTACCCCTATCAAAAAGTTGAGAGAAAAGAATCTCTATGAAATTGATTTTAGTTTCTAAAATACTAGGCGTTATCTTTATAAAAAAAAAAATTGATTGGTCAAAATTCTAAATTTTATTGAAATAGTACAAAACTTTCAAGACCAAAATAAGAAGTAGACATATGTCTAACCACCCTAATCATACTCATATGATACTATTTTTTAACAAGATTCTAGATATAAGAAGTAGACCCATGCTTGGATGTGACACATATTTTTGGGTATTTTTATTCTAAATAAATAATTAATTATGAATTTTTTACTATATTATTTTAAAAGAAAAAAAACTCTTGTGTCTGGCCACCTTAAGTAATTCAAAACTTTACAAAATTTAATTTTTTATTTACTTTTCCTTATAGTAGAAGAACCATAGAATGTGATGTATCTTTTGAATTTCAAAAATGTTGTACTATTTGAAAGTTATAGTTGTTTTTCTATCAATATGTCAATCAAAAGTTTATACATAACTCCATTAGAAAATAAGTAATAATTACTTAATGAACTCATAATTTGACAAAAATTACATTACTGGAAAGCTATGAGCATTCTTAAGAAACCCTTTTTGTTTCATCAAATTTGGGAGAGAAAAAAATTGTCAGATACATGTTTGAATTTAATTTAAAAAAACACACAAGAACAAGCCAAAAACACATTTTCAAGATATTTTTAAAGTTGACTGTGTAGGGTTGATATGCAAAGATATACTAGGCCTCATAAAGATTTTAATTTTCTTTTTTGGTATCATGATGGGTGGGAAAAAAATTGGAATTTATTTGGAAATGTTGTGAGCAATTTCAAAACTACATATTTCTTAGATCGCCACTTTTTGGCACACCATGATCTTGCACATACCCAGATTCATCCAATTATCAACATACATGCCCATCTCCAAGGGCTTCTAGGTTATGACCAGATACAAAATACAACTTTAAAATCCACAATGCCTCTTCAATTTCCTATTCAACTACTTTTCTCTAAACTTTATAAGTAATTACCTATCATAAACCTAAACACCCCTATTTATACTTTCAAAAACAACTTACAAAAGATTCTAGATCATTACATAATAGATAGGTTGACCTTAAAATGGTCTACACACATCACAATATAAGATCTGAACATTAAATTCATGATCCAAATTAATTACATAAGTCGGCTCAAACTAAGAAGTAATCACAAAGAAACTTGGTCAAAGAAGGAGCCAAATATCAATAAATGTCAGACTCACTTGGCACATGAAGGAACACTTAGCCAACACTAGATAGCTTGGCCATCACTAGCTATAGTAACTTAATCAACACTAGCTACAGTAACTCATCCATCATTGGCTATAATAACTTAGCAAACACTAGCTATAGTAACTCGTCCAACACTAGCTATAATAACTTAGCCAACACTAGATAGAGTAACTCAGCCATCGCTACATAGATTAGTAGCAATAACAACTTGGAAACCTCTAGCACTCAGCTCCAATTAGGCAGAATGAACAAAGATGAGCAAGATAGCAAGACAACCCAGGATGCTCCTTCATTAATGGCTCAATCGGAGGTGTTGAGAAAATACACAATTTTGACACCTAAACCTATAATGGACTAGAGATTTAATTTTCTAGTGCTCATGGTTTGAGCATCCCAAGAGAATGATGGGATTTACTAGGTTCGATCAAAATTTGAGGATTTTATATTTGAGATGCTAATGAGTTTCTGTGGTTAGGAGAAACCACTTGGAAAACTTTTTGATCATGAATGTAAAAGTTTATGGTAAACTAAAAACTATTTCGAGATTGATTGATTGAGGAGAAATGCACGCAATAGCATTTGAAGTAGAGATTAAGGGGGAGTGTTAGAAGTTGCAATCTCTCCCTCATACCATCATTTTAACATATAATTTATTCTATTTTTGATTTTTTGGGAATGGAAGACTTCACTAGAAAAATGAGTATGCAATAGTCATAGTTTAGATACAGTTTTGTATGCATGAAACAAGGAGAATAATCTCCATGTTTGTTTCTTTGGAATCAATTATAAAAATTTAAAAATTTAAAAGAAAAAGAAAAATTGTATTAGTTAGGAAATAATGATCCATAATATAAGGATCCTCTAATTATCATAGTAGAATGTATGTAGTCAAATTTATATGCAAACAATTATCTCAGAGTCCAAGCTCAAGTAGAAGTGTTCATGCATAGCAAAATTTGTAATAATGGTAGTTTGTAATTCATGCACATGTTGTAATTGCAATTTATAATCTTCTTTGTAATATTTTCATTCAATGAGAAAGATTTTATATATTGATGTAAACACATTAAAATTGAATCAATAAAAATTAATTTGTTTTGTGTTGTAGCACATTGCTCTAGTTTCATCTTTTTTTTGTGTTTGTATAATTTTTTGTTCTTTCTTTTCTCTATTTCTTCCCCTAGTTTTCTACCTCAAATGATATTCCATGCACTTCTCCTTATCAATGTAATTTTGAAATGGCTTTTAGTTTACCATAAATGGCTTGTAATTCATGATGTCATTTATTGCTGACCACATTTCGTGCAAGTGGTTTCTATTGACCACAAAAAACTCATCTTCAACTATTAAACTCTTGTATTTTATCAACACTCCCCCTTGATGTTGAGTTTCACAATTTCCTCATAGGTTCAACCTAATCCGTGTACAACATAGTGTAACTCTTCGTCACTAGAGTCTTTTAGATTTACATGGTACTTCTAATAGAAGTCAACCATCTCTTTACTAATTTCTCCCTTTCTTGAGAGATCACAAGGTTTAGTCTTCCCCTCCTTTTTCTAATATAGAGAAGATGCATCACACTTGCATGTGCCAATAAAAATAAGTAGTAATCAACTACTTTACTCAAACATTTGAACCTTGATTTGCCACTATCACTTTTGACATGCAAACTTGGAGGTTTGTACAACCTCTTCAACATCCTGGTCACCTTCTGGCAACAAGATCCATCAATCCATCCATAATCAATCTACATACAATTTTATGTAAATTATCCATCACAATCTCTATTCCAATAGTAATTGGGAATGTCGTCCTTTCTCTACCTAGCCAATCTTAGATTTTTTGGCATTCATGTGTTTGATATGTATCTAATATCTAACCTAAATATTGTTGTTACAATTTCCCATGTAGACATGTATGCAAAATGTGGACATAGATAGGGTTAAAAAGTATCCCTGATAGAAATTTTATGTGAAGAAATGCAATCATTGTAGGATATGCACAAAATGAATTAATGAAAAGGCTTTAGAGGTATTCAAGAAAAATTAATTCACTACAAGGATTATTTTAGGTGTCCGCATAGAGGTTAGGTCAAGGACATATTAAATCTCTATATATGCTCAAAAAAATTCTTCAACATGATTAGCTAATGCAAATGATTTATGTGCATCACATAGATGCATAATTGAAAAGTGTATATATGAAACTAAAAGGGCATATCCACAAAATTTCAAAACCTACAAGCCCACTTTTATAAATTGTTTTCATCAAATTGCAGAATATTTTTATTAATGGGCATGTGGTTTCGTTAGAAGTCTAATATAGATTAAATTAGATTTTTAAAAAACTAATGAGGATTGTTATTTAAAGATCTAAATATTTTTCTATAGATTTATTTCATTTTAAAATTTAATTTATTATTTAGTTTGACTACTTTTCCTTTTGTCAAAATTTTCTAAATATTACCATAAATTATTTAATTATCATTTTTATATAAAAATAAAAAAATATTTATATTAAAAAATTAATTTTTCATTACTTTGTTAAAATATAATTTCTCAACTATTAAAAAAAAAGAAACTTATAACAATTTTTTCACTTTCAAAGAAGAATTTACAAATGTGTTCTTAGTCTATATGTTTAAATTTTCTATTCTAATGTTTACTATTCTAGTTACTTTACAATAATTTTGAATTGGAAACTGTTCATTATTTTCTTAAACTAATATAAATATCTTAAATACCTATCCACATTACTTATAGAGTATTATATACATTTTGATAGCTATATCAAGGTCTAAAATTACAATTCATAATTTAAACATTATTACTATATTAATAAAAAAAGAAAGACTGCTAAATCTCACAAAACAAAGTGTAGAAAAATTATATTTAAGAAACTTGATTTCTGAAATAAAATTTCTAAATTTTTTTGCTTTATGGATTGATATCACCAAGAGAATTTTATTGCTAGGCCAAGTAGATCCTTAGTTTTTCAAAAGTTTCTTGGAATAATTTTTCAAATATATGAAACGATTGTTGATGTAAAATATTTTACTGTTGGGAAGTCCAAGGACCAGGGGCTTATGAGATAATTTAGAATTACATAGCTACATTGTTTTGAGGTAAAAAACTTGAATATTTTTATATTTTTAAAGGTCAAGATTTTAATAATAATAAAACTTAATATGTAAGAATAAAAACTGATCCAACTAATCTTTTTTACTAAATTTTTTTTTATGAATAGACCTTTTCCATTAATTAAAATTTAAAGATACATATTCACAAAAAAGGGGCACCAGTCACCGATACCCTAGCCTGGACTTGTAACTGGTCATTAGAGTGGTAGGGTACCACTTCCAATCTTTCCACCAAGGGTAGGATGAGTGAATTCCAACCTTGTGTAATAAGTTGGGAGGAAGCATAGAAACTAGAAGATCAATTATCTATCAATTTGGATGGATAAGCCTATACTACACTTGCAGATCCTCCCATGAGTGAAGGCTCATAGTAACCCTAGAGAATAAATCTTTAGGTGTTTTAATACCCCTACAAAATAAATGCAAAGCACAAGCTCCTTGAATATTGGCTAAAGGCACACCTTGAGTGGCAAACAAGGGTGACCACAAAAGGTTTTGTTGGTTCATTGAGAGCCCATCTCTAAATCCATTACTAGCCCAAAAAAGCCAAGGTTTGATGGCTTCCTAGGATTTCCAAATGTTCTTAGCAACAAAGTGCCCTGAATCTAAATAGGTTCAAAAGTCATAAGAAGGGTTTGAAAACCAATCCCCTTCTAGCTTGGTCAGTTAATTGAAAAGCCTGAAGAAATGCAATGTCATAGCAAAATTTTCTAGGCCTCATCTCCAAAGAGAGCCCGTATGACCCACTTGGCATAGAGGGTTATCCCTTACTTGTGGGTGGAAAGCAATCCAATATCACTAGAGTCTTTGGGTAAACAATAGAAGTCCTAGTTAACTCTGTGAAAGCCATGATGCACAACATCAGAGGCCCAGAGAAAGTCCCTAAGAAGATGTTTGACAAGCTTAAGGTATGAGGCTTTAGTGGAAGCCCAACAAGAAGAATCATACACATTTGTAGCAGCAAGAACTTTGGAGCATATTTGAAACTTTCTCTCGAGCAAGCACAACATTCCACAACTCCATAGGAGATGCTTGAAAAGAAAATGGAATGCCCAAAGATTTAAAATTTTCACCATGTTGGACCCATTTCCACCCATACTGTTGCAACTAGTGAAGACCTGGCCAAAAAGATTGTCAATAGCAAAGGGTTTTGTGCCATTAGATAGCAAACCCTAAAGCAAGGCAAAAAGTGTCCAAACATGACAAAGCATTGGCAATATTCTCCTCATCCTCAGTTAAAGTGAGGAAAGAATCATCTACAAAATGGTCATTGACCAACTGAGTGGTCAACTTTGGTAAAGAAATACCACGCATTAGACCTTGTGAAATGGCATCGGCCAACAAATAACCAAAGCCCTCAGCTACCAAAACATAGAGAGAAGGTGGAAGAGGACAACCTTGATAAATAGATCTGATGAGCTCAAAAGCCTCAAACTGATGACCATTAATGCTGATGCAAGTAGAGGCATCCCCAAAAATCATTTACAGTAACTAACAAAATATTGGGTCAAAACCCAAAGCTTGAAGCATAGCTAAAATAAAGGGTTATTCAATTCAATAATATGCTTTGGTGAAATCAATCTTTAGGGATAGGGACTATTGTTTGGATTGCCTAGCCCATTCCATACCTTCCTAGACAACAAAGATGTTATCCAAGATATAATGGGACTTGATAAAACTAATTTATTGAGTTCAAAAAATCTGAGGGAGCAAATGCCAAATTTTAAGATAGATGGCCTTAGCAATGATCTTGTAGGAGACATTCAACAAAGTGATGGGCCTCCAGTTGCTAATTTTTTCAGGATCACCAAATTTAGGTATGAATTTAATATTCCTTTTATTAATGTGTTTCCCAATGAATTAGAGTTGTATGCTTCATGATAAACATGAAGTAAATCAGAGCCAATGTCATCCCAAAGCACCTTGTAGAACTCACAAGGGAAGCCATCACATCTAGGGGCTTTGTCATCAGCCATGGAAATAATACCTTCCTTTAAGTCTGCAAGCATTATCTTTTTCTCACAAAAGGCATATTGTCTGGGAGAAAACCTATTAGGAGTAAAATCAAGGTAGGCTAGCAGTGCTTGATCACATGCAATAGAGGGCCCTTGAGTGTTAAAAGCCTGCTCATAATGATGCACAAAATCTTGGAGAGTATTCAACAAGTTAGTGAGAACTTGTTGATCTTCTCAAAGTTGTTTAATACCCACTATAGAGTGAAAAACCCTCAAAGCACTACAGAATTCCTTAGAAGCTTGATTGCCGACCTCCAGCCAATGGAGATGGGCCTTGATCTAAGTTCCTCTAGTAGCATAGCTATGTGCAACCTATTTCTAGTGTCAAAGGTTGGCAAGTTGAACCTAGAGATTTGTATCAAACAAATTCATGGCAAGAGCCTCAGAGGCCATATGTAGATTGAGAGTAGTGGCTTCATAAGGTCTCCTATAGTACATAGCTAGTTGCCTACCATAAATACGAAGAAATCTTGCAATACAAAGGATAGCACCATTCCACCATTGAATCCATCCAAAATGAGTGTGGGGTCAAGGATCAATATTTTATACACGTAGGATGTGAGAAATAATTGATGGATGGGACATCAAGGAGGTGTTGAGGTAAAACTAGGTTTTACTCAGGTGAGGCTAAGCTATCTGCTAAGTGATAGAAAAGAAAATGGGGGAGTATTTTGACAATGTCACATTAGGTAGGGCATGCTTTTGAGAAAGGGAAAAAAGGGACTATGCAAACATCATAGCCCTATCAAGTCTCTTGAAAACTCTATCAGAGCCATCTCAAAAATTGGACCAAGTGTGCCAAATCCCATCTAGGTAGTGACAAGTAATATTAGGATCATAAAGGCCTAATTTGTTCTATATGTAAAACTAGGCCTCTTATTCACCAGCTACCCACCTAAAGGGTAGAAGGCCTTCCCCATCAAATGCTAGCTCAACCATGTTGAATTCCCCACAAGCAACCCATGTCACAAGTGGTAAATGATCCACCAACCAATGCCACATATGTCACACTCAACAACATCATTGGAAGCTTAAATGTTAACAATACCAAAAGAATGATTCTAAAAAGACAAAGAAATCCAAACCACCCTATGCAAAGGGTCAAATGCAAAACAATAGAGGAAATTAAAAAAGGGGAGAGAGAAGACACCACCTTGACCAACTTCATGCTGAGAAGAAAAAATAGTGCTATCTAGTCAAATGACATGACAAGCTGAGGTAAGAAGAAACCCAACAACTTTAACTTCTTGGAGCTGAAGTACATCAAGATCAAACCGATGCTTGGTATCATGAACAAAATATTTTCTAGGGAGGTCTGTCAGCCCCTGCACATTCCATCAAAGGCAATTCATGGTAACCCAACTTACATATCATCCTTATCCCCCAGAGAGGATATGTTGTTGTTTAAAAAATAGGGAGGCTCAAAAGAGGGATCATCAATAGCACTAACCCTCCGAAGTTTCTCCCCATTGCCAAAAAAACTCATCGTGACCACTGGGTTATGAGACTGGTATAGCTTTTGCTGGGAAATATCGACACCGCTAGCATGGATCTAAGGTAGGAACACCCACTATCTCCTGGCCTCTAGGGTTTGAAATAGGAGGTGGAGGGAGCAATGGAACTAAGGAGTTATGGGTATATGGCTTGAGCTGGTTTTACCATGCTTCAAAGGAAAAGAGCTCACCTTAGCCATAGCTGAACCCTTCTCTTTTTTCACCACCATAGTCCATTCATCTTTCTTGGTGGCCAAAGAAAGCTTGGTTTTTAAAGTCAAGGGATAGTTACAGTCTAACAAAGGAAAATACCTAATCTTATGCTCAGATGATTGGCACTAATAGTAGGTATTTGAAAGGTTGAGATTAAGCACCTTCAAAGTAAATGTGGTACTACCTATCTAGATTTCCACTATATCTTTGAGGTCCCTAGATAGGTCAAACTCAACACAAACCCTATGTTGGGGATGAGCATTGAAAAACTTGTCTAGTTTAAGGCACACAACCTTGTTGACAGTTTGAGCAATAATGGGTAAAAGAGACTAGCAAGGAATGAGAAACCTAGAGAAACTCCACCCAAATGGGTACCTTAAGCTTCTGATCATTGAAAATAGAAAAATCTCATGAGCAATGTTGAAAAACCAAGACATGTTCAACTTGGCCTGCATTGCCAAAGAAGAAAAGAAAAAAGCCCTTGGTAAGGCTTTGAACACCTTCAAGGAAAACACCATGAGGTGTCCAAACCTTGGAAACCCATTCCTACAGTGTGCTTTTAGTAGGAGTACAACCTAAAAAGTACCCAATAAGGGTTTGTTATCTAACCATGTGCATGCACTATCAAACTCCTTAGCATTCAAAATAATATCAAGAGAGGAATTACCTCGTAAAACACCTTGGGAACAAACTTACATGAATGTTTGGTTGACAGAGCCATTATCTCCAGTAGCAATAGCAACTCCAGCACTAGCATCAACTATTGGGCTATAGAAGCCAAACTCATTATAAATTAATTTTTATTCCCGCAATAAAGTTGGTATGACAAATAGTGGAAACCAACAAGGATTCAAATGGAGGCCATATAAACCCTAGTAGAGCTTATTTCTTGTGATACCACTCATTATCTTTAAAATGATATCTTTATTTATTTTGTATATTTTTAAGATATAAATATAGTAATATCAACCATATTCCTTCATATTTAGCTTTAGTTTTAAATCATTTGTCCAAAATCACCTTTATTTTTAAATTATCTCTCCAAATTCATGCACTTTGATACTATTACTAGCTTTGACAACTAGATACATTCAGATATAGTGTTATATGTTTGAAGGTCATTTTTGTAATATTTGAATTGTTAAATAAAAGGATGAACTATTATGCTTCCTTCATACTAATTTGAAGCCAATTTTCTAAATGCTTTTGCAACAATCCATACTTGACTTTGCATAGCTAATTCCATTTTGAGCAACAACAATACCAAATATAGAATTTATGCTTCACATTTAAATTTAATCTCTTTTCATTCAAAATGCCTACAAATTATGCAGATGGATTAAACATCATACATTAAGGCTTAATGATTCTTGTAATATTCAAAATTAACTTACTTTTCCAATCCTAATTTCTTTTTAGGGTGTGATGATTAAAGGTGACCAAAATTATGCCCACAAAAGCTTATTCACATAGGTAGATCATAGATAGTAGTAGTTTATTATAATTGAATTATTGCAAAGACATCTAAAAAGAAACACCAATTCTGTAATTATGATAGACAAATCCTTTTGATTTGATCACAGGCTTTCTATGCCCTCCCTCAATAGTGTCATATGAAGAACCAAAAATTCATCGAAGTTGGAATTGCAAGATGGTTTGCCAATTTGAGGATTGTAACCAAAACAACCAATGTTACTCACTACAAAATTCCTAAGCCCGACTTCATACAAATCTATGACAGCATTGATTATACCGTTAACCACAAGCTCCACTTGATCAATTAGTCCCTATAATAAAAACTCACAAATTAAGAAAAACTAGATGTCAAAGGTGGAAAAAAATGCATCATAGTTTGAATTACCTTGGTAGAATCATTTCTGCTAGAAATGAATGTAGTGTAATTGTTACTATATATCGTGACAATTTTATCATGTCAAAAAACAAAGGTCCCTCTTATTTTGAGCTCTACAGATTGTTTCGCCTATTGTGACAACATTGTGAAAGTGAATGACCCAGTAATTCCAATAACTCCTATTGTAAAATTCACTCCTTGTCTAATCTTTTTCTTGTTTTGTTTGGACTCATGATTTTTAGCAGCTCATAAGCTATGTGGGACTCAAAAGACCTAAAATGTCCTGTACATTTACTCCAAAAGTCTATTTGGATTTTTCTAGAAGAAAATATGACTGTGTCATATCCAGGCTAAATCAATCCATATGATAGTCTCCATGAGTGATTTACGCTTTGATTGTATGGATTGTGATTTCTACACAAATCACTTCTCTAAAATTCGTATGTAAGTTCGTACAATATATGTAATCTAACTGATTACACAATATCCACATTGGATGATTACAACTAAGGAAATCATCTTTCCTTTATACCAAATCCTAGGATAATTTATTGAGTCACCCTTGAGGCGCTCCCAATTTGCAATAATAATATAGGACCAACTTAAGACATTGCATTACACGTTACACTAAAATATTACATATTTTTACAATTAAAAGCAATCTATCAACTCACAATATTTGTAACTCTTCACTTGTTGATCATCTAAATGTGTGTGATTAGCCTTAGCATCTTCAACATGTCTTCTACATCTATCCAAGTCTACTAAACCAAATTCCATCACTGTTAAAAGATACAACCCAAACAACAATACCTATTTTCCAAAAACTTTTTATGAATGTTTCCATCACCAAAACCAACTTAACTCTGTCCAGTATTTATATTTTGTACATGGTCCTAACTATAGCATCTAGAAATACTCTAGAGTGTTTTTCCAAGTGTGCATAAGCTGATCTTCAATCGTCAAATAGTGCAAAGCCAAATTTTGTATGTTACTATGCTAGTCTTCACAGAATAACTAGTATGTTGACATCAATGATAGAATATGTCATGAATGCAATATGTGACCTCTAAATCATCTCTCTAACACTTCTAGGATACTCCCCCATAGGAATACCATTAGCATTTATGCTAATAGTATCCCCCTTTGGCATTGATGCTAACATAGATTAAAAATAACATGGAAGTTCCATTAATACCAAATGTTTTTGTAGCAATTGTTCTCCCATTCATGTTGATGATGAATGTCAACTCTACTATAACCAATATCATGCAGAAAGAAGGTGTTAATGTCCCCCAAACATAATAATCTTTTCAAATCATCTTTATCAATCAAATATTTGAATCTTTTTCATCAATCAAATCTCTCCTCCAAGAATATCTCTCCCCCACAGGATAAGCTTCTTTGAATATTCTTTCCCTATTCACATTAATCAATAAATCAATATAAAAGGATATTTTTCATGTATTAATCTCCCCCAAACACACATATCAAAAAATATTTTTCATATGTAACTCTCCCCCATTGACATCAATGAAAAGGGTATCATTATGTCAATTCTCTACATAAGATTCTCAATAAGCTTAAGTGTCCAAAGACACTATATGTACCAATTACCAAGATTCCTTAATGGCTCATCTCAAACATGGTTACTCACCCATACAGGAAGCATCAAGCAATCAGTTCGAATAAAAGAAATAGTCCTCTACTACCACTAAATTGATGAAATCCCTTCATCAACTACTCAAAAGTAGGCTAGGGCATAACCCCAAGCATACCTCTCAAGTACTCAAATGTGTCCTTCACCAAATGTTTTATCATTATGTCTTCTATTTACTCCTTTGTGCTAGCATATTCCAATCTGATCAATTTCTTGACAACTTTCTCTCAAAATGTGATACTTAATAGATACATGTTTTTTCTTTGAATGTAACACTGGATTCTTTGACATACTCATTGTACTTGAGTTATCACAATGTATGATAATAGACTATGTAAACTCAATCCCAATGTCTTTCAGCATTTATTTCATCCAAATAATTTGATTACAATTATTTTTGTATTTTTACATACTCCACTTCTTTCGTGCTCTATGAAATGTAGTCTTGTTTCAAATGCTAATCCAAGAAACCAATCTTCATCCCAAGAAAAATGCTCCACCACTTCTTTTTTTCTCATCTACACTTCCTTTCCAATTTGCATCAGTACCTTCACATTAAAGTAAAATCATTTGATCTATCATACCATAAACCATAGTCAGGTATACCCCTCAAATATGTGAAAATTCTCTTTGTTTCTACATAATGTGACTATTACAAGCTAGATTTGACTTTGCACCAAAATATTGACCTATCAATGCCCAATATAGCCACTAGAATTATAGAACGCAAGAGTTGATTAAGACATATCATGAATCTTAAGGGGAAATTTGGTAGTTAGTCCAATAATCTACTCCTCAACATTACTTGAGGAAATTCAAACCTATGATCGGGATATGATACCACTTGTTACTAGCTAGAGTTGTCAATGCACCAGAATATTCACTTGAAAATGCCTAATATAGCCACTAGACTTATAGAACATAGAAGGTAGATAAGCCATGTCATAGATCTTAAAGGAGAATGTTGGCAGTTAGTCCAATAGTGACTCTTTAGGATCTATTTGAAATCTAGCCACAATTCTAACAACCTTAGCTATATCGAGTCTAGTGTGTGTCAAGTATTGCAATCCACCACTCATAGATTTGAATATTTTTTTTCCTCAATCATAGGGATTTCATCTTCACTAGATAACTTATGTCCACCTACCATAGGTTTTCTAATAGATTTACAGCTTTCCAAATCTAATCTCTTCAACAAGTTTTCAAGATAGTTAGCTTGTGATATGAAAATACTATATTTGTTTTGAACAATCTGCAATCCTAGTCTCACCAATCATACTTATTTTTCAAATTATTTCTTCATTTCTACAACAAATATATTACTTTCTTCATCATTTCCTCCAAAAATTATGTCATTCACAAATAACTCAATAGTCAATAAGCCATCATCAATATTTTTCAAATATAAGTTACATTAGCATTACCTTTTACAAATCTTAAACTTGTTAGATACTTATCCAATCTTGCATACTAGGCTCTAGGTGCTTGTTTCAATCCATATAACGCTTTCTATAATCTGTAAACCACATCCTCTTTATCTATCGAAGGAAAACCATTAGGTTGCTCAATGTATACTTCTTCTTCTAGTTCACCATTCAGAAAAGTTGATTTGACATCAATTTGATAAACTATGAAATTCTTGTTAGTTTCATATGCCAAAATCATTCATACTACTTCTATTCTAGCAATATGTGTAAATATTTCCTCAAAACCAATTCCTTCTCATTGTAAGTAACCTTTACAAACCAATCTTGCTCTGTTTCTTACAACCTCACCTTGTTCATTCATCTTGTTTCTAAATACCCATTTAGTTCCAATAACATTCCTATCCTTACGTCTAGGAACCAACTCTCATGTATTTTTTTGTCAATCTTCTCTAGTTCTTCTTTCATATCTTTAATCCAAAATTCATCTTTAGTACCATCATTAGAATCTTTAGGTTTAACTTGAGAAATTAAACATAGTTCTTCTTGTACTATGGTTTTTTTCATTACTCCTTCATCTTTGCTTCCAATAATCTAATTAGCAGGATGATTCTTTATCAAGTTTCTGTTAGGTGTCACTCCTTCAACTCTAATTTCAATTTTAGGTTCAGATCTAGATTTGTCTCTTCGCTCTTCCCTCTTATTTTTATTCTACAAATCAATGTCAATCTCATAATATAATTCTTGCTCGATATTTTATCATTTAGGCCTTGGATTGGTCTCTTCATTAGAATCATATTCAATTATCCTTTCCTAAATTCTAAAATTTTCATCAACTCTCACATTTGTGCTCACAACACTAGTCTTAGTTTTGTGATTAAAAAATCTACATGGCTTACTTTGCAATGAATATCAAAGAAACATACCTTCATCACTTCTTGAATCAAACTTTCCAATATCATTAATGTAACATTTTCTTCCAAAGATTCTGAAATAATTTATAGAAGGTGTATGTCCAAACCAAAGTTCATAAGGTGGCTTACTAGTGCCTTGTCTAATTTGTACTCTGTTCATAGTGTACACTTTTGTATTCACCACTTCTCTCCAAAAGGATCTTAGATACAATATTCTCAAACATCGCAGCTCTTCTTTCTTTTGTCACTATTATGTTCCTTTTTTTTTCTATCTCATTTTTTTAGGTGTTTTAGATGTTGAAATTTTTCTTTTTATAATATTATCTTCACAAAAATTGTCAAGCTCATTTGAAGTAAATTCTCCTCCTCTTTCATATCTCAAATATCTTATCTTCAAACCAGATTCATTCTCAACTCTACTTTTAAATATATTGAACTGTTAGAAAAAAAATTAGTGCTCCCCTCAAGATTTGTGACAAGGGCATACTCACCTCCTATGTACTATATGTTGAGTGGTTGTTGTTGTATTTTAATCTTCCCACCATAATTCATAATTCATATTGCCCTTCCCACCTTTGAAAAGTCCATGATCAAATACTTGTGGAAATATTAAAATACCAAGCTTCAAAACTTATAACATATTTTTTGCGGCCCGCAAGATCCCTGCCATCAGATCCAAGGAAGATCGACAGTTGGCACTATCTCGCCATCGAAAGCTGCACTAAATTTATGTTCGCGACATGGCGCCTTGATGACACGTGTACGATGGGTCCAACAGGCCAAGCAACATGTTTTGGCGGGTCAAAAAAGTTCCACGGCACCGTGGACGCTATGTCGCTATCATGTGTTGGCCGAAAAATCTTCATAGCGACATAGTGCCTGACGAAAATGTCTTACAGCGGGCAGGTTGTGTCACACCAAAAAATGTTTACGGCGGGCCAAGCAAATATGTGGTTCACAGGCCAATAAGGAGGTGCCAAGTGTATGATTCAGTGCATATGTGGTTCATAGGCCCAACAATTTTTAGAGGGAAGGATGTGCAGAGTACGAGGTGGTTCTAATTGTCAGATTGAGATTGATCTACGATGGGCGCCATCGTGCTATGAGGAACTACTCGAGAGATATCAACAGCGAAATAGTGCCTGGGTGCCACGTGTCCCCTCAATAGGGTCAAAGCAGTATGGACCCTCTAGGTTGGTGCCTTGTCAGACCAAGGTGGTGCTTCGTTAGGCCAATGGGGAACAACCACGTATGCCAGGTCAGAATATAGATAGATCGTGGGACCGGATCTTCAACACAGTCAGTACAGTAAGGGGTTAAGTTCTCCACCGTCGGATCTACAGAGATCAACAAAAAGCGCCATCGTGCTATGGAAGAGCTACATAAGAATTATGATAGCAAGTTGACGCCTGGAGGATACGTGTCCTCGTGGGTCCAGGTTTGGAGGCACAGGAAATACAGACACTGATACGTCGCCGGTTTCTATTGATTGATGCACTGAGGAGCAGTATCTATCATTGGCCGTCAGATCAAGGAGAATCGATGGAAGATGCCATGTCACTATGGTGAAGTTGTACAATCTTTACCATAGCGACATAACGCCCATCTGCCATGTGGATCAGCAGGGCCAGGTCTCACCACATACCCTAGGTGTCATTCGAGTGTGGTGCATTTGTTGAGGTGGTGCCAGATATGATGGGCTCGGGGTAAGGATAGCACAGTGGTACGACGAATCTTCATGATCATCCGATTTTAGGCAGATCAACAATTGGCGCTATCTCCCCATCGAAAGCTACATGGTGGATACTATGGCGACACAATACCTTGTTGACACGTGTCTCGCTGGCTCAGCCAAGGTTGGCGGTTAGCGGCTGGCAGTTAGTGTGATCATTACAGTTAATGATAACAGTTTGAAGGGTGGCGCGGTTAGTTCAATAAAAGGAAGGTCAACCAATGAGGACTTCCCAGGTGGCAGAACGAAAAGAAGCGATTGGCCCGCGTGGCCCAGTTGGTACATAAGGAACTGTTTGACTTGCTTTGACCTCACAGATTCATGAGCCAAAAATAATGAATCAAGTTTTTGTCGCGAGATTTTGATCCTGTGATCAATGCCACCAACTTAGAAGTGAATGCAAAGTGCAAGGACATTCTACCACCATTACAGATCTATCTACTATGTCAGGGGATGTTTTCTGGTGTTGTTCTGTCTTCTCCAAGCTCTTTCTTAGAGGAATATCATATTTTGGTACTCAAAACCACCAGATCTTTGATTGGATTTTTAGGGTGAGAAGTTAATGCCAGTAGGTGAGAAGTAAATGTAATGCAAAAAATCCTCAGTCATGCCTGAACTATAAAGGCAATTTTGTGATCTTTTCTTAGAGGACTCCTTTTCTGATTTCTCTGCTACTGCTCGCAGGTCTGCAGTGTAAAATTCCCTTTGTCTCTGAGCTGTATAACATTCTGTATCATCTCCTTCAGCCATCAATGTATATGTGCATCCACCTTGCCTCTCATTAGTGTATTGTTGAGATCTATGGCCTGCATACTGTATCTATTTTTGACCTATTGGATAATATATAAGTGAAATCCTTTTCCTTGTGTTATTCAGTTTGGTTTCCTGATCTGTATGTGGTTATTGATTGACATAAGTCTGGGTGTGTATGTCTTTTGAATGTTATCTTGGTTTTGTAGTGCATATATGGGCAGAAATGAAGTCTAAACACTCTATTTTGGTGCATCACCTCCTTAGATTAGACTAGGTAGATTTGCTATCATGCTCTCCTTCTCCCTTTTCCTCTCCAAGAGTAGATAGGTGTGCCCTGATAGTAAGAGGAAGTCGACCTTCTCTGGAGACTCAACCTCGCAGTTCAAGTCCCACAGCTTGGAGGTTGTTTCCATGTTTCACTAGGTTGTCCTCGTGCATAGGCCTTGGACAAGGGTGCAAACCTAAGTGACAACAGTTGTATCAGGCATTTATAGATCAATCTTTTTGTGCAATGGTAACCCCACTCTAACAAGTGGTATCAAAATTTAGTCACAAGTTTGAATCCTCAAACCCTCAACTAATATTGAGGGGGGGATTGTTAGAAATTTGTTCAGCACTTCCCTTGAGATTCATGACAAGGACTTAACCACCACCTGTGTACTATAAGTTGAGTGGTTGTATCAAGCATTGATAAATCAGTCTTTTGGTGCAATGACAACCCCACTCTAACATGAACTTCTCAAAAGATTCATATTTTTCTGTAAGAAATGCTACCCACATCATTCCAGTGAAATAATTAACAATAATCATAAAATGTAGTTCACCATAGAATGCTCGTGTCTTTGTAGGACCACTCAAATATGTGTGCACAATCTCCAAATTTAATGATGTAGTGAATTTCTTGCTTGGAAATTATCTTTTCTTCTATTTTTCCATTACATATTCCTTACACATCACATTAGTAGGTTTCACAATCTCAAGAAAATATCTAACTATGACTATATTACTAACCTTCACAATGTTATCAAAGTTGATATGACAAAATCTCTTATGCCACAACCAACTATCATCAACCTTATCAACTAAACATGTCATCTTAATAGGATTCAACAAAAATACATTGCCTCTTGTCCTTGTACTAGTACCAATCAATGAACCATCTTTATCTTTCATAATCCAAGTCTTTGTTTTAAATTGTAATTTATATCCCCTATCTACTAGCTGTCCAATACCCAAAAGATTACATTTCAAACCTTTAACAAAGTAATCATCATCAATGTTAGTCTTTCCATAAAGTGTAATAGACCCTTTTCCTTTTATATGATAGATTACATTATTTCTAATCATAATAATTAATCCTCCATCATCACTATCAAATTTGACAAATTTCTTCATATCTTTAGTCATGTGATAGGAACAACCACTATCAAATTTGACAAATTTATTCATATCTTTAGTCATCATATTTTTTCTTTTGAACTTGTGATTATAATTTTTTTCTTCTCTAACTTCTTCTTTTTCAAGGCTTTTTTCCTTAATAGCAACAAATCCTTTCTCATCATCACTTTCACTCATGAATTTCTCTAGTCTAGCATGAAATTCTTCATTATTAGCCAAAAGGAAATTCTTGGGCGTTCTTGATTTATAGGGTTTATTATACTTCTTTACTCTCTTAGGACATTAAGAATAATAATGACCAAGTTCATTACAAGTCCAACACTGAAAGATTTCTTTACCCTTAGATTCTCTCTTCATAAGCAAGGAAAGTCCTTCCTCAATGTTCTTGTCTTTCTCAATTTTTTTTGAGCTACTACTATAATAATGTCTAGTTATACTTGCACTCCTTGTCAACATAGGCTAAACACTTAATGTGTTGAAAGTTGTTTCAACTCTGGGTAGTTCTCCACTCTATCTCATCCACATTTATGCTAACTATAATTTCCCAAGAAGAGTCTCTCTTGTAAATTTATATGGTAAGGGAATAACTTGTTCTATCATTCATGTTGTTTGTTTGTATGAAGGTGTCAAAGTTTTCAATATCTTCCATGTAACTTCATCTTTAGATTTCTCTCCTCTAGAAATCTTAATTCCTATAACAATTTATGATATTCTACCAAAGTAACTTCTTATAGATTTATCTTCCATCATTTTATCATCTTGATACAAGCATATCCAATTCTATAATCTAGCCTTATAATCATGATTATCACCTTCAAATTTACTTTGCAAAGTTTTCCAAACTTCATGAGCTAATATTAAAGATTTTACCTAAGAAAATTCATTTTAGGAAGAGCTAATAATAGTGCTTCTCTAACAAGCACATTGAACATGAATACATATTTCTAAGCTTCATCATAAACACCAATTTTGTCTTCTTCAATCACATCCTTCTAACTTTTAGTAATCAACCATTAACTTAGACCCATGCATAGAAAAAGTTTCTTCATCTTTTCCTTCCAACTTTCATAGTTAACTCCATCAAACTACAAACTTTCTTTCCTGAAATGTGTCATAGTTATCCTTAAGTTGTAAGATATTCCTTCAAGGACCCAATTCATTAATACCAATTGCTAAAAATTAAAGTCCACCAAGATAACTAAGAGTTAGGGCGGGTGTGATTTAGTTATCTAATTTTAAAAAACTCAATATCCTTATTTTGTGTGTGTGTGTGTGTGTGTGGGGGGGGGGGGGGGGGGGGGGGGGGTGAATCAGTGCTTCAAACATTTAACCATAAAAAAATTCACCACACATCCATCTCACATGCATGTAAAATGAAATAGCTATCTATACATGTTCATCCATAGCATGAAAGTAGATAACACATAAGATTGTAAATTTATCACCCAGACCCAGAAACCCTCCATTGAGAAAGTAAAAATGGAGTAGGGATGACACCCACAAATATTCACTATTGTAGTTGTAAAGTGTGTCCAATTAAGGTTACAAAAATTTGATCATAAACTATGATCTACTATGTGAAAGGTCTACCCTATTATAGGCTTACAAAGACTATTAAATCTTACCCTATTAAAGGATTTCAACACCCTATTAGAAGTGCACCTGATTAGAGGAATTCAACTTACAATTAAGAACCTTGTTAAAGGATTTACAAAAGCCTTCTAGGACTACTCGATTTAGAGATTTTCACTAATTCACCTATGAGAATTGTTAGTTTGTGGTGACTGATTAGGAAAGTACTATACATACTTCATAAATTCTTTGGGGTGCATGCTGTAACCCTAAATTGTCATTAAATTACTTGTATAAAAGGGCTTAGGATTAGGTATTTTCATGAAGTTTTGATGTGAAATTGGTTCTTGCAATGGTATTGAGCTATAAGGGATTACAGATTGTAATCAGGTTGTAATCACTATATCATAATAATATTGGACTTGTTGTTTGGTGGATGTAGCCCAAGGATTGGGTGAACCACTTTAAATCTTGGTGTCTTTTTTTCTTTTCTATGTGATCTATTATTTTCTATTATTGGTTATATTTGCATGTAATTGTTATTTTCTATCTGTGGTTTGATCCTAACAAGTGGTAATAGAGCAAGGTTGTTTTTCAATTATCCTCTATGGGAAAGTCTCATAGTTGAGTGGGAATCTCACAATTGAGTGGGAGTGATGGTAGACAAGGGTAAGCTGAGGGTTGACAAGTTTAATGGGAAAAACTTTCAATTATGGAAGATGTAAATGGTAGACTATCTTTATCAGAAGGATTTATGGAAGCCGCTGGAAGGCAAAACCAAGAATCATGGATCTATGGCAATGAGGACTAGGATATTTTGGATAGAAAGGCACTTGGAAGCATTCAATATGCTTGGCACCATCAGTGGCATTTAATATTACAAAATTGAAGACAACAAAAGAGTTGATGAAAACCCTAGTGATACTATATGAAAAGCTCTCTACTTCAAACAAGGTATTTCTCATGAAGCATTTATTTAATATGAAAATAGTAAAAGGTGGATCTATTACAGATCATTTAAATGAGTTTAATACTATTACTAGTCAGTTATCTTCTATGGGTGTCAATTTTGATGAAGAAATTAGAGCTCTCTTAATTTTGTGTTCTTTTCTTGAAATTTGGAATGGTTTGGTAATGGATGTGAGTAATTATGTGCCTAGATCTAGTACCCTAAAATATGATGATGTCATCGGTGTTATTTTGAGTGAGGAAACTCATAGGAAACACCTAAGGTGGATCTACATCAGGAAGCACTTTGAATGCACAAAGAAAAGGTAGAACAATAGAGAGAGGAAGTAATTCCAAAATAGTGAGAAATCAAGAGGAAAGTCAAAGGGGAAGAGGTCTCAATCGAGAGGATCAAAAGATTGCTAGTACTATGAGAAACTAGGGCATAAAAAGAAAGATTGATGAACTTGAAATAAAAATGAAGGAGATAAACTAGATGGAGACAAGGAAGAAAATGTGGTAAGTAACAAATCCAAAGAGGATTCTTTGCTTCTATCTTTAGAAAGTGTTGATGATTCATGGGTTTTAGATTCTAGTGCTTCATTTCATGCTACACATCATAGAGGTTATTTAATTGATTATGTCCAAGGGGATTTTGTGCTTGTTTATTTGGGGGATAATGGACCTTGTTAGATTGTTGGAAAGGGAAATGTTAAGATTAATTTTCAGAATGGGAATCATTGGCTACTACATGAGGTAAGACATGTTCCAAGGCTAGGTAGGAATTTAATTTTAGTGGGGCAACTTGGTGATGAGAGTTGTGTAGTTACTTTTAATGATAAAAATTGGAAGGTTACAAAAGGTTCCCTTGTAGTAGCAAAAGGTGTGAAAGTAGGCACCTTATATCTTTGTATAGGTCATATTGTTCCTTCTACTTTAATTATTTTCGAGGAAAATGAATGTTCACAAATAGTTGTTGCAGTTGAGCAGGGAGAACAAATAGCTACTATAAATTATGATACAACGTTGTTGCACAACAAACTTGGGCACATGAGTGAGAAAGGTATGAAAGTACTTCATTCAAAGAGAGTTCTACCAAGTCTAAAATGTGTTAATATGTATTTTTGTGAAAGTTGTGTGTATGGAAAACAAAGGGAGTGAGTTTTGTGAAGACTGGGAAGGAAAACAAAAAGGAGAAATTAGAGCTTGTGCATTAAGATGTATGGGGACCGGCTCAAGTATCTTCCCTTGGTGACTCTCATTATTATGTTACATTTATTGATGACACAACTAGAAAAGTATGGTTTTATTTCCTTAGACATAAATCTGATGTATTTCAAACTTTTAAGAAATAGAAATGCTGGGTTGAAAATGAGACAGGTAAGAAATGAAAATGTCTTAGATTTGATAATGGTGGTGAATATTGCAATCATGAATTTGAATATTATTGCTCCACTAATGGTATTTTTAGACTAAAAACTATTCCAAGGACTCCACAAGAAAATGGAGTGGTTGAACACATGAACAAGACTATAATGGAACATGCAAGAAGCATGAGGTTGCATGTTGGGTTTCCCTTACACATGTGGGTAGTGGCTATCAATATTGTTGTATATTTAATTAATAGAGGTACCTCCACTCTTTTAGGTTGTGGTATTCCAAAGGAAGCATGGACTAGTAAGAAGGTGAGTTATTATTTTCTCAAAACCTTTGGTTGTGAAGCATTTTCTCACATAGATTTTGAAAATAGAACCAAGCTAGAAGCTAAGTCAAAGAAATGTGTATTTGTTGGATATGGAACTAATGAATTTTGTTATAGGCTTTGGGATTTTGAAAATCAAAAAATTGTAAGAAGCAAGGATGTCATATTCAATGAGAAGTGTTGTATAAAGATCTATTGTAGCAACATGAGAAGAAAGAAGATAATTATGTAGTGTTGGATGATACTCTACAAGATGATGTTCTAGCCATTCCTTATGATGTGCAACAACTGAAACAACAAATACCGCACACACCACTGCATGTTAAATAGTCAACAAGGCAAATTAGACCTCCAGCAAGATTTTCTCCCTCTTTGTATTCTATTTCATTAATAGATGTTGGTGAACCTAAATGTCATGATGAAGCTATGTAGGTGGATACTAAGATTCAGTGGGAGTCTACAATGAAAGATGAAATGGACTCTTTGCTAAAGAATAAGACATGGGATTTATGCAAGTTTCCTATAGGTAAAAAGGCTTTACAGAATAAGTGGGTTTATAGGTTGAAAGAAGAGGAAGGAGGTAAGAAAATATTTAAAGCTAGGTTAGTTGTCAAAGGATTTGCACAAAAAACAGGAATCTATTTTGATGATGATTATGTTGAGAAGGTGTTGTAATGTTTCTCTATGGAGACTGCTAAAGTTATCAGCACACCTTTACTTGGTCATTTGAAGTTGACTAAGGAGATGTGTCCTAAGACACTAGAAGAGGAGGATAAGATGTCCAAGGTATCATATGCTTTAGCTGTAGAAAGCTTGATGTATGTTATGGTATGGAGTAGGCTAGATATTGCACATGTAGTGGGAGTCATTAGCAGGTATACGAGTCATCCAAGAATTGAGTATTGGAATGCAATCAAATGAATTCTCAAATATTTGAGAGGAACATCCAATAAGTGTTTACACTTTGGGGGCTCTACTATTGATTTATAGGGCTATGTTGACTCAGATATGGCTAGGGATATTGATACTAGGTGGAGTACTAAAGGTTATGTCTTTACTATTGGTGGGATAGTTTTGAGCTGTTAGATTGTGGTGACTGATTAGGAAAGTACTGTACATACTTCATAAATAGTGGGGTTCAGGGCATCGCCCCGAAAAAAAATTTTGGGCAGTAGCTGACATGGTAGCTAACATACTATGGCCGACATATGGCCGACATGTTATAACCCTAAAGCGGTTTAATACTTGTATAAAAGGGCTTAGGGTTGGGTATTTTTCATAATGTTGTGCTACGAAATTGGTTCTTGCGGTGGTATTGAGCTGTAAGGGATTACGGATTGTAATCAGGTTGTAATCACTGGATTGTAATAAGATCGGACTTGCTGTTTGGTGGACGTAGCCCAGGGATTGGGTGAACCATGTTAAATCTTGGTGCCTTGTGTTCATTTCTGTGTGTTCTATTATTTTCTGTTATTGGTTATATTTGCATGTAGTTTTTATTTTTGTCTGTGGTTTATCCTAACAAGTGGTATCTATTATATCCATGCTCATGCATAAAACTGTCAAATTTCAGATACCATTGCCGAGGTGCTTGCTTCAAGCCATATAAACTTTTCTTCAATTTGCACACTAAGTTCTCCTTACCGCTGACCTCAAAACCCTGTGGCTGAGCCATATATATTTCTTCATCCAAATCACCATGAAGAAAGGCTGTTTTAACATCCATCTGCTCTAAATACAAATCTTCAGTAGCCACAAGACTTAAAATAGTACGAATAGAAGTCATTTTAACAACAGGAGAAAATATCTCATCAAAATCAATTCCCTTTTTTCTGTGCAAATCCTTTTACAACTAACCTAGCCTTAAATATTTTCTTACCTCCTTCCTCTTCTTTCAATCGATAAACCCATTTATTCTGTAAAGCCTTTTTACCTACAGGCAACTTGCACAAATCCCATGTCTTATTTTTCAGCAAAGAGTCCATTTCATCTTTCAATGCAGACTCCCACTGAATCTTAGTATCCACCTGCACAACTTCATCATAACTTTCAGGTTCACCAGCATCAGTAAGTAAAATAGAATACAGAGAGGGAGAAAACCTTTGTGGAGGTCTAATTTGCCTTGTTGATCATCTAACATTCACTAGTGTGTGTGGTATTTGTTGTTGCAGTTGTTGCACATCATGAGGAGTCGTTAGCAGGTATATGAGTCATCCAGGATTTGAGCATTGGAATGTTGTCAAGTGGATTCTTAGATATTTGAGAGGAACATCCAATAAGTGTTTACACTTTGGGGGCTCTACTACTGATTTACAGGGCTATGTTGACTCAGATTTGGCTGGGGATATTGATACCAGGTGGAGTACTACAAGTTATGTCTTTACTGTTGGTGGGGCAGCCGTGAGCTGGGTTTCTAGGTTACAGAGGATTAATGCTCTCTCCACTACAGAGGCAGAGTATGTTGCTGCTACAGAGGCAGCCAAAGAGATGATATGGCTTTAGTTCTTCTTGGAAGAATTGGGACATCCTCAGAAGGATAATTATTTGTTCATAGATAGTCAGAGTGCCATTCATCTTGTTAAGAATTCAGCTCTGCATTCTAAGACCAAACACATACAGTTGCGGTACCATTTCATTCGGTCAGTTTTGGAGGATGGATAGTTAAAGCTGGAGAAGATACATACCAATGACAATCCAGCAAATATGTTGACAAAGGTTGTAACAAGGGAGAATCTAAACTCCTCTTCAGCTTCAGTTGGTCTTTTAGACTGAACATGAATACAAGAACAGTAGAGTCCAGGATGGTTTGATCCACTGGGAGCCCCATGTGGTAGTGATATTGCTACAGGATCAGTCTCCAAGTGGGAGATTTTTGTTTAGTGTGGAGCCTGATCAATCCCCAAGTGGGAGATTGTTAGATTGTGGTGACTGATCAGGAAAGTACTGTACATACTTCATAAATAGTGGGATTCAGGGCATCGCCCCGAAAAAAAATTTTGGGCAGTAGCCGACATGGTAGCCGACATATTATGGTCGACATATGGCCGACATGTTATAACCCTAATGTGGTTTAATACTTGTATAAAAGGTCTTAGGGTTGGGTATTTTTCATAATGTTGTGATACGAAATTGGTTCTTGTGGCGCTATTGAGCTGTAAGGGATTACGGATTGTAATCAGGTTGCAATCACTGGATTGTAATAAGATCAGACTTGCTGTTTGGTGGACGTAGCCTAGGGATTGGGTGAACCACATTAAATCTTGGTGCCTTGTGTTCATTTCTATGTGTTCTATTATTTTATGTTATTGGTTATATTTGCATGTAGTTTTTATTTCTGTCTGTGGTTTATCCTAACATGAGCTAGATTTCTAGGTTATAGAAGGTTAATGTTTTATCCACTATGGAGGAAAAGTATGTTTTTGTTGTTACAGAGGTAACCAAGGAGATGATATGGCTTTAGTTCTTCTTGGAAGAATTGGGACACCCTCAAAAGGATTATTATTTTTTTATAGATAGTTAGAGTGCCATTCATCTTGTGAAGAATTTAGCTCTGCATTCAAAGACCAAACACATATAGTTGTGGTACCATTTCATTTGGTTAGTTTTGGAGGATGGATAATTAATGTTGGACAAGATAGATACAGATGACAATCCAGTAGATATGTTTACAGAGGTAGTGATAAGGGAGAAGCTATACTCCTCTTTAGCTTCGTTTGGTCTTCTAGACTAAACTTGAATAAAAGAATAGCACATTCTAGGATGGTTTGATCCAATGGGAGCCCCATGTGGTAGTGGTATTGTTATAAGGTCAGTCTTCAAGTGGGAGATTGTTATCTAGTGTGGAGTCTAATCATTCCCCAAGTGGGAGATTGTTAATTTGTGGTGACTAATTAGGAAAGTACTATACATACTTCATAAATTTTTTGGGGTTCCAGGCATCACCCAAAAAAAAAATTTGGGTCGTGGCCAACATTGTGGGTGACATATGGCAAACATGTTGTAACCCTAAAGTGACATAGAATTACTTGAATAAAGAGCTTAGGGTTAGGTATTTTCATGAAGTTATGATGCAAAATTGGTTCTTGCAATGGTATTGAGCTATAAGGGATTACGGATTGTAATCGGGTAGTAATCACTAGATCTTAATAATATCAAACTTACTTTTTGGTGGATGTGCCTAGAGATTGGGTGAACCACAATAAATATTGGTGTCTTGTGTTCTTTTCTATGTGATCTATTATTTTCTATTATTGGTTATATTTGCATGTAATTGTTATTTTTTATCCCTGGTTTAATCCTAACAAGAATGTTTTAACCTTGATCCTTTAGTTAGCACCTCTCTACTAGATATCAGATCTTCTCTTTCTTGTTGTATACTTGATCCTCTTGATCAAATGTATCACTTCTATCCTTTCTCTTCTTTTATCTACTCTCTCTAACTGATTCTATAATTCATTACTTTCTCACAACCTCCTTAGTCACCGTTAATGCTTTGTCTCTAGATGCAAAGCTCTTCCTTTACACATGAACTCTTTTAGGGTTTACTCTCTTTAAAAAGACTTAGGTGACCTTTAAAGGTTAGGTAGGCATCAATGATTTTGATTCACCCATTTTCCCACTTAGAACATCCCTTTTTCTAATTGGTTGTATGTACTATATAGGGATTCATAATATACACCAATATAAATCTTCTAGAATCATTAAACAATCCTTAATTTGTCCCAAAAATAGTTTGGATAGGAGTTTGTGCCACTACAAACAACTATGTCCAAAATTGTTCACTCGGAACTTGAAACCTTTGGAGCTTGGCATCCACTATATCTTCAATGTTGTAACTTGTCATCCGAATGACTCGGCATCCACTATTCACTCATCATTTGAATCACTTGGCATGTATAATGTGCTCAACACTGGATCGACTTGGTACTAATAGTCTGCTTGACACATACAGTATATTTTTCTTGGTATGCATTATCTAACATCTTATGCTCGATATACACTACTTGCTTGGCATGCATTAAGTATTGTTAAATAATGACTTAAGTGTATTGTCACTCATATGTCAAAACCAAAATGAGATCAACAATATTCCCCTTTGACATGAGTGGCAAAAATACTTTTTCATGCATATATAACCTTAACTTATGGGCATAGCTCAAATAATCTATATTCTTTACTCGACTCACATAGAAAATTTTGAAAATGTCAAAATTTTGTAGAATACCTCAAAACTTCATAACTCCCCTTGATTTTATTGTTCTTTTCTAGATCTAAATTTGATACTCATGTTGAGTAAATTTGTTGAACTATTATATTCCTCTATTTTTGCATTTACTCTCCCTTTGCATATTCTCTCCTTTTTGTCTCAATTCCCCCCCCCCGCCCCCCCTCCTCCTTTTTAAATATCCCCCTTTTTTGACACTTATGTCATGGGTGGTACACTAATAGTGTGTTTTTTCAAAAATGTTTTATGGACCTCCTTTATAATCTTGAATGTTGCATCCAAATTGTTGCACAATACCTCTAGAGATTCAAATTGAACATCTAGCTCGGCAACAAGATCTACTAAGCCTTCATGAGTGGAAAGATGAGAAAATTTCTTCATCAAAGTTTCTACAAAGGCTATTTCCTTGTGCAACACATCCATGTGTGGGGTCAACATGGATTGAATACTTATCAAAGTAGATCGAATATTTGTATCCTATGCATGTAATGTGGCTAGATGACCTTGAGTAGATAGCAATCTTAGAAAATGTGACTGACTTTGACTAGGAGATAGTTTTAAGGAATTGCCTATAATCTTCAGATCTCCCTCTAGTTGGTCAACATGCCTCTGTTCTTCTTGTGTAAAAATATTCACATCGCATAGCTTGGTGTAAAGAGAGAAAATTTTCTCCAACACCTTCTTTACATCTTCCATCTTGGTTCCTAAATCAACCTATCGTAGTGCAATGGCACTAGAAATATTTTCATTGACCTTTGTTTGAAACTTTTTCTCAAACCATTCTAGAAAATTAGTATTTGTATCCAAGTTTGCATCACTGATCTTATCAACTATATTTTCCCGTTTCTCAATAATAAGTTTTTCCTATTAGGTGTTTAGAGGTTAAATGCATAAAGAAATATTTATTTGATGTCATGTAGAACTTGTCTTTTCTTATGCTCCCTTCTAAGTAACTCTTGGTGCTTCTTTCTTGGTAGAGCTTCTTGCAATATGCTCATTTCTTCTATGGTTATTGTTGTAAGATCAAACTTTGGAAGTTCAATCACCTCATCTAAGTTAAAATTCCATAAAATGTGTCTTCTCCAATCTTAGATGTATTAGGACTAGGTTTCAAAATGATTGTGATGGTGTAGCATCTAGACTCAGCCTATGAAGAGTTTGACTAGGAATAGGGGATGCAAAGATTGGTAGGGTAACCAATGTCTAAATTGCTATTTGCTCCTCTAGTTTTGTAGTCAAAACTAGCTCTTAAGTCTTATTAGCTTCCTTCTCTTCTATTGAAACTTCACCTTGTGCTTGTGAGATAGGTGTAGGATTGACTTCCTGACCTATATGGACTTGTGTCCCATCATGCTCATCTATTAAAACTACTTGCATTGAAGAATTTGACACTAATGTGGTAACATCTGATGTCACTATGTCCTTTACTTGATATACCACAATGGGCATTGAAACATGTGTGTTAGTGGTGACACCCTGTAGTCCTTTTGTACCTTTTGTCTTTGTAAATGTAGGGGGCACACTAGATGTGTCAGTTTTATTTTCCCCTATTGATGCTTTGTCAATCTTAGTTGTGCTTACTAATACAGGATTGGTGCATAATTTTGCAGCTGAAGTAAAATCGTGTAATATCTTTTTGAATTCTTTCTCTATCAAAGGATTGAAGTTTGAACTATATTATCAGAAACATCCTTTACCTTTATTGTGTCATGTTGACTTGCTTGGTCCACATGAGGGGGACTAGCACTCAGCATATGTACCTCAAGTACATTATGTTTATCTTGTTTCTCAACTTTAGTTGTAGCCTCTTCATCTACTTCCTTTGCTATTCCTCCCTCATGTCCATCCTTGACAAATACATTCTTAGTAATCCCTACTACCTCTTGATCATATTTTTCTTCACAACCTCCTCAAGTGCTTGTTCACTATCCTTTTATGTTGTCAACCCATGGATAAATTTCCATATTGGGGTGCTCTATTTAACATCCTTCTCAATATTTTTCTATAAAATATTGAAAGCTCTATATTTTGGAGAAAATCTCCCCTTATATTTGTTTATGGCCTTAGTCATTGTTGACTTATCCAAATCTGGAATCACTCTTGCTAGAGTAATCTCCCTAATCTATCTTTCAATTTTTAAATTGTATTGGCACTTATGATCAACTCTGTCATATAGACTTTTGAGTAATGAGTTGGAAATCTCAATAGGAGTGATCTATAATATAGTCATCTTATATACAAACTATTTCACCTTATTCATGTCTAACTTTCCAAGTTTACCAAACTCAACATGTGTGAACCCTGATAAACCTATATTATTCTTGATGTTGTCACATGTGTTGTCTAAATTAGAAGAGGGACAGTGGCTTACCACTTGGAATTGATTGTTGTTATCTAATTCTTTCCTCCCCGCATCTGACTTGGCTGGGGGTACATACTTTCTCCTCTATTTCTTCTTAGGCTCATCCTCCTTTGTAGTAGCAATAGCTCTTTTTCCTTTAAACTTCTCAACTTCATGTGTCTTCTTTGCATTTTCCCTTGTGTTAGCCCTTGTAATAGGCACTGATGGCTTTTATTATGTAGGTTTCACAACTTTCTTTGGTTTACTCACTACTAGCTCCTTAGTTTTCCTCTTGTTCATTTCTATTGGTTTAGGTGATTCCTTGGCTTCTTCTTCCTTGATACCTTCATAATGTTCAACTTCTTCTTGGTCCTCTTCTTGACCTTGTGTAAGTGCAAGTGGGGCTTGGGTTGGTTGATCTTCTTCATCATCCTCATCATCCTCCTCTTCTTCTTCTTCCCCTTCACCAAATCTTTCCTTAAGCTTGTTCACAAGCTTGTTTTTCTTTCTTATCACAAATGTTGTCTTCAAGTCTATTGTGATCCTTGACTTGGATTCCTTATAATTTCCAAATGAGGTTTTACTCTTATCTATTTCTTCTACCAATAGTGTTGTGATGGTTGTTGATGCCTTATCCACATTGATTTCATAAGGAAATGGCCTGAGCCATCTGACCCTTGGAAGAACTGCTTGTACATATTTATGATAAATATCAACTAGAAACCAAACATCATTATAATATTTCTCCACTAGTGATACTAGAATCCTCAATCTTTGTTTCATAGACTTCTTAAAGCCTTCTAAATAACTTCTCATTAATGACTCAAAGTTATCCCCAAGTTAACCTACGAACTATCCAATTTTAATTAAAATAGACCTATTGGTCTTCCAAGAAACTTTTCCAAATGAGGGAAATGTGTTCTGCACATATAAGAATATACAAACTACTAGTGAACTAAATTTTCATTATGCACACTTTATTTTTCTTATGGCCACCAAATTTTTTGATAATTGCTAGAGTTGCAACTCAACAAGGTCATAAGTGTGGTCCTTTCTTCACTATCTTGTAGCCTAAATCCACTACCATACAAGACATACTATTCAATCTACTAGATTGAAATAACTTGTGAACAATTATTCTCACTATAAATGCAATTAAGGGATCAACAATTTTGTCTATAGTCATTCATCTTTTGTTCCATACTTCCCCTGTATTCTTCTCTATTATCTCCTTAACATCACTATGCATGGTATTGGATTTTTCTAGGGTAGGATACACTACTACTCGATGAATGATCTTTTTTTTTAATCCTAGTAGGGCCATTTTCCAACCATATAGAGTGATCATTTATTCTACTAAGTACAATCTTAATATATTTTGTTTTGAATACATTTGGAAAATCTAGGGAATGGGTTGATCCTTTTCTCTCTACGATTTTGTTTTCCTCCTTCAATACTCCATCTACACACAGTTTTCCATATAAATCTCTAATTTCTATGTCTCCAATAGTTCCAACTTTACGAGTGTATTAGTATCTAACATCTTGTATTATTAAAACCTGTGGTAGTATCATCAATAATGCACCAGAAGGATCTCCTTTATATGCTATCTCAGGAAAAGCTTGGAAGGGTGGTTGATTGATCTCATTACTTATTAATTAAACATTCAAAACTTATTTTCCTTCCTTCCTAACAATAGTAGAAGAGCTAGACATCATTTTATATAACTAGGGTTAGAGATAATTTAGACAATGTATTTTGACACATTATAAATACCTTATGAATCTGATGATTGGTGACGAGTAACAACTAAATCTAGTTCACAAATGCTTTAATCCTTCTATAAGGAAACTTGCAATAAAAAATTAATAATATAACCATTTCCACATAACCCATAATAAATCTGAAATAAATATGTAGTTAAAATACACATGCAAGGGAATAGACAACATACCCACAAAATGTGACCCATGATATACCATGGGAAACCCTCATTGAAGGAAAAACCCAACCTCCAAAAGCATCCATCACCATGTATTATTCAGAAAAAAATACTATTGCAATACAACCATGGAATCCTTCAAAGCCATAGCCACTACTAAGCAATCCATATGAACAAGCATCAATGCACACATCTCATGCCATGCTTCCAACCTTAACAAATGCTCCCTTGGCTAACTCGTTAAGCCTTGTCCCGCTGAACTCTTGCCTTTTTTCTCCTTCTATCTTCACATACAAAAACTACCCTTTTGGTTGCTTATATAGTAGCAAGTCATGCAAAACCACCAAGTGGTATTACATAAACCATGTGCTACCTAACCCATTGACCCCACATTTAATATTTGAAATTTTATTCTTTTCTCTGATATTAAATAATTACATGAAATATGATCACAATGTTATAATATAACTCATCAAGTATATCCCATGGGAATCTTTACATGTTGCACGTCCATCTAGGTGCAATATTACATAATAAAATAAAAATAATATAATATAAAAATATTATGCAATGTGTGCAACACCTATTATCTCAACAATCTCCCACTTGTTGTATACATTGCGTAGGGTTAATTTGTAGCCACATAAATGAACAAGGGAATAATCCCTCATAGAACATCCACCATCATGGATCAAAGTACATGAAGTGCTCCATCCTGGTACCCATAACAAAATCAAAGTATCTAGCTTCTCAAACATGAATGATCTCACCTCCTATTATGCCACTACCACTAGACATACATAGAAGCCATCCCAAAAAAAAGCCACCCAACCCATTGCATTAGAAGATCATAAAATCCTATACCAAATTAAATTCCAAGCACAAAAAAACTTGATCCAAAGGTAATCACATGTATCCATGGTTGTCAAAATATCTATAGCTAAAATATCACCCACCCAACCCATCCAACTATCCATACCTTCAAAGCTATACCAAATGAATCTCAAATCATCAACATGTCCAATCTGTAACTTTCAATCACAAGCCTCAAGAGCAATACCTAGCACATATATACCAAGAAGTTCCCACTACAAAAGATAATGTCAAATCTATAACCAATCCACTCACAACATCTCAAAGAAATGAATCCATGTAGTATCAAGGACATCCACAATACATATACCAATATCTTGCAAGAACAACGCTCATAAAAAATCTCCAACGCTCTTCCAAGTTCTCCAAAACCAACAAAGGAAGGAGATAAAGGAATAACCATGTCATCTCTCACATGGCATACATGAACACAAACTATTGATCACAATCTCTAAACAATCTCAAATCCAATGTAAGTCATATTGAACATCCAGGAAGATAACCAAGACCAGAGAGAACCCATGCAAATCATAGCTTGTATCATGTCCCTCTACACACACCTCTAGATGTAAACTATGCAAGTATTATCTCCTCCATAAAACCCCAAAAATAAGCCTCAACAATGCCCAAATCATACCATATAAATAATCATGGATGTAAGCCTCTCACAAGAAGATCAAACTCAAAAACCATTCCTAATCAAAGGAATATGCCCAATATAAAACCATCTCCCAAACTCAATCAGCATAACAACATATGCAAATGGATATAAACAATGCTAAACCATCTCTCAAATGAACCCTCCATAACTAACTCATGTACCATATCTCAAGATCTATATCCATGAAAGATAAGTATAAACATAATGCACTTGAGAGAAACAATGGGATATACCTATGAAGTAGCAAACTGCCAAGTAGACGAAGAGTGGGGAATGAGAATGCTCATCAAGATATCCAAGTCTCCAACCAAGACTCAACTAAGAAAAATCTCCTCTCAAGTCCATATCAGGTGAATGCCCCTCAGACTTCTTATTGAAACCATAAACTGTCCCAATAAATACTCCTCTAATCCTCGAGAAATCAACATCACCACCATCTCTAAGTATCCATGAACACTTGTAACTAATCAATCCATGTCAAAACTACATCAAATTTGAACCAATGTGTAGAGCTCTCCAAGAGCTTTTTGTTAACTACTCAAAGTCTAAAATCTAACTTTGTATGCCCAAGTTATGCCCTAATTTGTGCTCAAAATAAACAACAATAGACTTTTGAGCTCCTAAAATTTAAAAATATTTCAAAATCACAAAACCAAACCTATACCAAGTTGTAGAGGTCTGAATTGTTTTTCCAACACATGTAAGAAGTTTATAATATGATATATTGAGAGAAAGTTGTGGTCATTTTACTAAGATAGTCTTTTTACCATTTTCACTATAATTTATTTATTTTTGACAAAATTTCTAATGGGATTGAATTTGATAGCCATCACGAGCTAAAACTAAAACACTCTCTCCTTTCCTCTAAACATGGCCAAACTAGGGCATATTATATATCAAAATTTATGAAAATGTCAACCTAGATCCAATGGTGAGGTCTAGTTTTACCTAGGAGGTCATTTATGCAAGCTCCCCCTAAAACCCTCATATAAATGAAACATCTAGAAAAAAAAACTTTTCATCCACAATTTCACATGCCCAAAATCTACCAATATCCCATCATAATAGAAAATCCAAAACCCTCAAATCTACAATAAACAACTCATATAGCTTGCCCTTTCTCTTATCCTCTCATGCATTCCCATGGATTCAATCTAGGGTTACAATAATAAAAGCCATAGCTTTGATACCACTTGTAAGGAAACTTGCAAGAAAGAAATATATATATAACCATTTCCACATAACCCATAATAGATCTGAAATAAATATTTAATCAAAATCCACATGTAAGAGAATAGATAGCATACCCACAAAAATGTGACACAAGATATACCCTGGGAAACCCTCATTCAAGGAAAAACCTAGCCTCCAAAAGCATCCATCACCATGTATTATTCAACAAAAAATATTATTACAATATAACTGTGGAAGCCTTCAAATCCATAGCCACTACCAAGAAATCCATGTGAACAAGCATGAACCCACACATCCCATGTCATGCTTCCAACCTTCACAAATGCTATCTTGGCTAACTTGTCAAGCCCTATCCCAATAGACTCATGCCTATTTTTTCCTTCTGTCTTCACATACAACAACTACCCTTGTGGCTTCTTATATTGTGACAAGTCCCACAAAACCACCAAGTGGTATTATATAAACCATGTGCTAAAAACATGTGCTACCCAACCCATTGACCCCACATTTAATATTGAAAATTTAATTCTTTTCCCCAATATTAAATAATTACATGAAATATTGTCACAATGTTACAATACAACTCATCAAGTATATCCCACTGGAATCTTTATATGTTGCACATCCATCTAGGTGCAACATTACATAATAAAATAGAAATAATACAATATAAAAATATTATGCAATGTGTGCAACACCCATTATCTCAACACCTTCTCCTCAGTTTGTCTTATGCTCTTTGTTCTCTCTTTGATCTCAAATGAATGCAAATGAGTCAAAAATTGACTATATAACCCTTAAAACTTGGCAATAAATGCTCAGTACTTACATAGCTATAAGCTCAACTATCATAGCAATTTTAACTCACTTGGATTAGACATAATTTCTACTAAATTCATAAACCATAGCAAGCTCGGCCAATACTATCACCCTTAATAGCTCAGCACAACTAAAATTTCATTTTCACTTGGCAGTAATATGAAAAACTAACAAAACTTATAGATTTCTTCTAGGTTATAAAAATGCATTACATCTTAATTCATGCATATATAATCTTTTTAGAACTCATATTTGAAGAAGTGATATAAAATATATCATTTAAATATCAATCCCACATACCTTTTGATTGTGTAGTTGGGGGTGATGCGATCACCTAATCCATTGGATGAAATGACCTCATCTGAACTTGGTGTGTTGCAATCTTCCTTTTTATTCCATATCTTGTTCATCTAAACTTTGACTTTCTCAACATCAACCTTCTCTTTTCCTTTATTGAATTTTTTGCTCGGTGCTTTTGACCTCATTGGATAGTTTTTGTTGATGTGACTATTCTTCAAATAGCTAAAGCATGTCGTTTGGCTCAACCATCTACTATAATCACTTCTAAAATGTGTTATAATGCAATTCTCAAAAAAATGTCGATACTCTTGACAATATTGACAACTATACCTTGTATTTCAATCCCAATTATAAGATTTGTTAGTATGGTTTACCTTTGCTTGCTTGTTTGATGACCAGTTAGGTTTGGATCTGCACTCATATGCTCTATATTCATACTTCTTACAGTTATAGAAGTAGCCTTCAAATCTTTGTGTGTTCATGATTTTGGTCTTGCATTCATGTGCCTAATGTCCTTTCTTTTTGCACTTATAATAGTAACCCATGAATTTCTACTTAGGGTTCTTATTTGCATTGTTACTCCCATAAACATTTGTTGTATGACCTAGTTTTCCACAATTATGAAAAGTAGGTTTGTAGTTCTTACCTTTTCTTTTTTTTTTTGTTCACTACTTTTAGATGATTCTCCTTCCTCAATGCTAGTGTATCCCAATCTAGTAGTATTATTGTTAGATCTAGGAGATCTCGTCAATTTCTCAAAGTATTTGATGGCTTCACTAGGTTTGTTGAAACTTTTAGCAATTTCCTTTACTCTTTTCAATTCATTCCTCAATTGTTCATTCTATAACTTCAGTGTTGTGATCTTAATGTCCTTTTCATTCAATCCATGATTTGGAAGCATTAGTTTTTTCATTATATCCAGTTGCATGTTAGCAATTCTTTGTACCTCATATGTCTTCTCTTTCAGTCTATTGGTCGGTGTCCTTTTGTCATATTCTACCATGACTTTATCTTCCTCATCTTACTTTTTCTTCTCGGTCACCTCACATAGCAATATTGATTGGACTTCTTGTTCTATCTTAATATTTCTAACCTCTTTAGTTAGGGCACCATTCTTTTCTATCAAATCTACAACTGCTCTATGAAACTCACTTGAGTTTCCATCTACAAATAATTTAGTAGTGTCTTCCTCTTGGTAATGTTTGTTATTTTCCTCAATAGCTATCTTTCCTTCTCTTTAGTGAGCACTTCAACTCATATCTTGTTTCATTCAACTAATGTAGGGTAAGCTAGATTTTATTTCTTCTAGTTCTCAATAGTCTTTCCCAACTTGTAGACTTCCATCTTCAAGATCTTTCTTCAAAGATATAAAGCTTTCCTTTCTAGAGAATAAGTCTATGGTACCAATTTTTGGAATTAGCAATTGGAAAGTAAATTCTGAGAGGAGAGGGGTGAATGAACACTTCAAAACCTAAACCATAAAAATATTCACCACACATCCATCTCACATGCATGTAAACTGAAATGGCTAGCTATACATGTTCATCCATAGCATAGAAACAAATAACACATAACACAGTAAAAATTTTACATAGAAACCCTCCAATGAGAAGGTAAAACTGGAGTGGGGATGAAATACATAAATATTCACTACTACACTTGTAAAGTGTATCTAATTATGGCTACAAAACTTTGATCATAAACTATGATCTACCCTATGAAAGGTTTTCTCTGTTAAAGGCTTAAAAAGGCTATTAAATATTATCATGTTAAAAGATTTCAACACCTTGTTAGAAGTGTGTCTGGTTAGAGGACTTCAACTTACAATTAAGTAAGCACCTTGTTAAAGGATTTACAAAAGCCTACTAGGACTAATCAGTTAAGATAATTTTACTAATTCACCTATGAGAATGTTTTAGCCTTGATCATTCAGTTAGCACCTCTATCTTAGATATCATATCTTCTCTTTCCTAATGTATACTTGATCATCCTAATCAGATGTATCACTTCTATCCTCTCTCTACTTTTCTTTGTTCTCTCTAACTGATTTTTTAATTCATTGCTCCCTCAGAAGCTCCTTAGTCATCATGAATTCTCTATGTATGCATGCAAACCTCTTCATTTTCACATGAACTCTTTTAGGGTTTCCCTCTTTAAAAAGACTTAGGTGACCTGAGGTTAGGTAGGAATCAATGGTTGTGATTTACCCATTTTTTTTCTTAGAACATCCCTTTTTCTGATTGGTTGCATGTACTACATAAAGATTTGTAATATACACCTGTATAAATCTTTTATAATTTTAAAACAACTATTAATTTAGCCTAAAAATGGTTTATATAGGATTTTGTGCCATTATGAACAACTATGTCCAAAACTATTCACTCGAAAATTGAAACCTCTAGTGTTTGGCATCCACTATATCTTCAATGTTGTAATTCGTCCTCTAAATTACTTAGCATCGAATGTTTAGTTGATATCTAAATCACTCGGCATGTATTAACTTGCTTATCACTGGAGTGACTTAGTACTAACTGTATGCTCGGCACATACTGGTGCTCAACACATATTGTATATTTTTTTCAACATGTATTATCTGACATTATATGCTTAGCATACACTACTTACTCTGCATGCACTAAGTACTATTAAGTAATGACTTAAGTGTATTTTCACTCATATGTCAAAACCAAAATGAGATCAATAGGATGGACCTTGTTAGGTGTCAATGAAATACAATCAGTAAATGTAAGTCCTTGTTAGGAGACTTTGAATTCCTATTAGGATATTCCAACCTCGTTACAAGTGTGCCAACCTTGTTATGAAGACCACTAATCATACTACCAAAATAACCTTTGTACTATCCTCATTAAATAAAATAATTGTACATCAAAAATTTCCAACAATAAATTCTTTTCCAAATACAATTCCATGTTAGCTCACTATGCCTCAATTGCACCAACCACTTCTCTAATCCAAAAGATATTCATGTGTAAGTTTGCATAATACATAATCTAATTTATTACACAATATCCACTTTGGATTATTACATCCAAGGAAATCATCCTTCCTTTATAAAAATTCATAGGATAATTTATTGATTTGGCCATTTGGCTTTCCCATTTTACAATAATAATATAGGACAAAGTTAAGATATTACATTACATGTTACATTACAATATTATAGCTTTTCATAATTACAAGCAATCTATTGGCTGACAATCTTCATAACTCTTTACTTTCTAGTCATCTAAATGTGTGTGGTTAACCTCAACATCTTCAACATGTCTTCTACCTTTTTCCTTGTCCTCTTCACCAGATTCCATTTCTATTAGGAGATACAACCCAAACAATAGTACTCACTTTTCATAAACTCTATTTGAATGTTGTCATCACCAAAACCATCACAAATTTATCGAGTATTCATATTCCCATACATTATCTTAATCATAGAAACTAGACATGTTATATAGCACTTTCCAAGCATACATAATCTAGTTTCAATTCTCAGACCGTGTGAATCCAAACTCTCTATGCTACTCTATCAAGTATGTTGAAATTGTTACAAGCTAGGGGTTGCACTTGCATCAAAAGATTGACCTGTCAATACCTGATACAACCACTAGACTTATAAAACACATGAGGTAGTTAAATTATGTCATGAATCTTGAAGAGGAATGTTGGCGATTACTCCAACAATCCCCCCTCGGTGTTACCTGAGGAGATTTGAACCTATGATCAAGCTTTGATACCACTTATTACAAGCTAGGTTTGTCATTGCACTAAAAGATTGACCCATAAATGCTCAATACAACCACTATACTTATAGAACATAGGATGCAATTAAGCCAAATCATGAATCACATGGGGAAACATTAGTGGTTAGTCCAACATACATCAATGAAAAACTCTATCATGAATGTAACACATAACCTCTGAATCATTTCTCTAGTACTACTAGGATACTCCCCCATAGGAATACCATACACATTCATGCTAATAGCTATTGGTATTGAAAAAAGACCAAACAAATTATGGAAGAAAAGAAGATGACTAGGATTGGAGAGACAAGAATGCAACATCTTTGATCAAATTAACCTTTTCAAAAAAAAATCTGAAAGTTCAAAATAAAATATAAGTGGAGTGCAAGTATGAAATATTTTGATTTTTTGTGTCAAAATCCAAGTAATTATAGATTATATCTCTCACTACAGAGTTGTGTATTCTAAAATTAATAAGATAACAAGAAATAGTTTCTTGTTTAAGTAAATTAAAGGAAAAGAAAATGAGTTGGTTTCACTTCAAAAGAACATAGAGAATAAGGATTTTGTGTAAATAATATTACAAATATTAGGATTTAACCATAGACAAAAATAACAATTACATACAAATATAAATAATATTAGAAAATAATAGATCACATAGAAGAGAACAGAAGCCACCAAGATTTAATGTGGTTCACCCAATCCCTGGGCTATGTCCACCAATAGCAAGTCCAATATTATTATTATCCAGTGACTACAACCTAATTACAATCTATAATGCCTTATAGCTCAATACCATCACAAAAACCAATTCTCACATCATACCTTATGAAAAACCCCTAAAATCATTTGATTCTAAGAGAAATGTCTTTTGTGTAGCACTTAAAGAAAATAATTCTTTTAAGGATGACTAGGTAATTGATTCTAGTTGCACACAAAATATGTCACATAATAAGGAGCAATTTGAGTTATTAAATGAAAGCAATGGTGAAAACATATATTTGGGAGATAATAGTCCTCTAGATCTTAAAGGAAGTGGAAATATTCAAGTGAATAATGGAATGTTTAAAAATATTAAGCTTGTCCCTCAATTATTAACAAATCTTCTCTTTGCGTTTTAGATTGCCAATCAAGGATATAAAATAGAATTTGATAATGTTAAATGCTTAGTCGAGGATGTGAATAATAATTATGAAGTGACTGCAATTGATAAAGGGGAGAATGCATTTTATAAATTTCAAGAATCTATTGGAAATAGATATGTATGTGTTATTGCTAAATATGATGATGTGAGTAGGTGGTGGCATGAGTGTATGGGACATGTTAACTATCAAATCCTCAAGCTTATGGAGAAGTTGAATATGGTGCATGGTCTCTCAAGAATCTCACCAAGGAAAAAGGTATGTGAAGGATATGCAATGGGTAAGAAACATGTAGAAAGTTTCCCACAAGGAAGATCATGGAGGGTAAAAGCTCATTTACATTTAGTCCATAGTGATATAATGGATCCTTTTAGAACACCCTCACTCAGAGCTGCGAGGTATGTTCTCACATTCATAGATGACTATACTAGAAGAATTTTGGGTATATTTCTTACAAAAGAAGGAAGAAGTGTTCCATAAGTTTAAATAGTTAATGGTTCTAATTGAAAATCAAAGTGGGAAATCTCTAAGAATCATAAGAATAGATAGATTAACTTAATACATGAATAAGTAATTCTTGGGATTTTGTAAACAAAATGGCATAGAGAAAGAATCAATTATTTCCTAATCACCATTATAGAATGGGGTTGTAGAAAGAAATAATAGGACTATAATCAAAATGGATACATGTATAGTTATAGAGGTCAATCTTTGGGCTAAAGCAATTCATATTATAGTTTATATTTTGAATAGAACTCCTACTAAAGAATTTATGTACATAACACCTGAAGAGGCTTGGAGTGGAAGAAATTCTACTATGTCTCACTTTCATATTTTTAGTTGTACTATTTATACTCACATTCCTAATAAAAGGAGTAACTTAAAAAGAAAATGTGAGAAGTTTATAATGGTGGGATATAGTGAAGAGTCAAAAGGATATATGCCACATAATCTTAATATAAGGGAGATTCATGTTAAAAGAAATGTTTGGTTTGATGAAGATATTGAAAGTTGTAAATCTCCCACATTTTCTTATTTTTCAATATTTCTTGAAGAAGATAAACCTATTGATACTAATGATTTAGATCAAAATATGACATCTCTTTCAGAAGGAGAAAAAATGTAGATTGAAGATTCAAGTAGCACTGATGGAGAGGACATAAGGAAGACTTGAAGAATTCAATAAGTCTATCAAGAAGGCCCTAAGTTTGTTTCTAACTATGGTCTTATGGATAAGGTGATGCAAGTTGAGACTCCAATAACGTTTGAGGATACTAAAGGAAAAGATGAAGGGGAAGAAGTTATGCAAGAAGAGTACAACTCATTGATGAAGAATGGAACATGAGAATCAACAACACTTCCAAAAGGATAGAATGTGGTTAGTTGCAGATGGACCTACAAAACAAAGTTCACATCAAATAGAGTCATTGAAAGATACAAGGAAAGGTTAGTGGCTCAAGGTTTCTCACAAGAAGAAGGCATTAACTACACTAAGACATTTACCCGAGTTGCTAAAATGACTTCCATTTGTACAATTATTTCATTAGCTACAAAGTGTGGATGGAAATTTTTTCAAATCAATGTAAAAAGTGTATATATATATATATATACATATATATATATACATATATATACATATACATATATATATATATATATACATATATACATATATATGTATACATATATACACATATATATACATATATACACATGTATATACATATATACATATATGTATATATGTATATGTATATATGTATATATGTATATATATGTGTATATATGTATATATGTGTATATATGTATATATGTATACATATATATGTATATATGTATACATATATATGTATATATGTATACATATATATGTATATATGTATACATATATATGTATATATGTATACATATATATGTATATATGTGTGTATATATATATATATATATGTGTATATATATATATATGATAATTTAAAAGAAGTAATTTACATGCAACAACCACTAGGATTTGTTAAAGATGGTGAAGAACATCTAGTATGTGGATTGAGAAAACCACTATATTGTCTTAAACAGGCTCCAAGGGCATGATACTCCATAATAAATAAATTCTTTATAAAAGATGGATTTAAAAGAACCAAAGATGATCCAGATGCATATGTAAAGCATATTGATGAGGAAATCATAATTATTATCGGTAGAGTAATAAAGTATTTTTTTATTAATTAAATCATATTGATTTAATTATTAAGTCACTTATTATCTCTAGAGAATTTAAGCTAAATATTGGGAATATAATTAATTGTTGTATTAATTATTATCATGTGGCCTAGGTTTTCCTTTCAGGGTTTTGATCTACTTTATAATGATTGTTCTCTTTGTAATAACCAATTCATTCACTTTTGATAATAGCATTTTTTTTTTTCTCATCAAGAATGTCTCATTTGTGGATCAGGGAATTCTAGCCTCCATAGCTTTTTATTCTCTCTTTTTGTGATAGATGTTTGCATGTAGATGATTCTTGGGACCTAGGGGGTTGAGCTTTCCTCAATTTCAACATGGTATCAGAGTAGAATCTCAAAAAACAACCAACACCTAATCTTTAATTTTCTCCTCTTTTCAAGGATTTGATTTTTCTTGGCTACCTCATCAAGATTTGTTACTTTAGATGATATTTCATGGATTATACTATACTATCTTTTGTATCAAACTTATGTCTCTTTTGATCTTTGTTGACATTTTTTTGTAGTATTTTTGCAAATACATTGAGATAAAATGCCACTGTATTTCATTTTGGGATCTTGCACATCTTTGTGTTTTTTTGTACTCACACTAAATTATAAAGGTCCTTGGGGGTTTCATATTGGTCATATTTGTCATCTTCCTTTTTCAAGTGAGCATTCCTTCCATGACATTAGCCTCATGATCTGTCGATGCCACATGCCATTATAGGTGTTTGTACTTCTTTTGCACTCTTGATGTTCCTGGTTCTTCTTTCTACAAGATATATTACATTTAGTTTCAGTGTTTATTTCTTACCTCTCAGCATTATAGCTGGTTATGTTGATTCTATTTATTTCTTCAATTGATGGAGTGAGGTATGTATTCAATATTTGATCCTATGTACTAGGAAAATGCAATGGTTGGATACCTATGAATTTTGGTGAGATGAATCATTTACCATATAGAAATTCTTTCATTCCTATTTTTGGAACCCATGAAGATACATTCCATCTTTGATTGTTTAGCTCTTCAGACTAATTCTTCTCTACCTAGTCATGTTCTATATAATGGAGGTTCTTCATATCAGTAATTTGGTAGTGCATGCAACTTCATGCTTTAGTGGTGTTCTTCACGATCATCTTTTGTTCCTATCTTCTAGGAAATTCCCTAGTTTGGGGGTTTCTCTAGTCCTTCACAAGTTTTTTTCACTATTATTTCCATCTCCTTTTGGAGGAAGGTTTTTTCCATGTGGTTCTTTTTTTCTCCTCTTTTCAAAGATTTAGTTGTGCTTGGGTCCCTCATCAATTATTGGAATCATTTAGAATAAATGAGAGGGGGAGTGAATCATTTATCCAAGGTCCAAATGTACAAATAAAAAAATTTAGTACATGGCAAGTATATATGCATGCATTGATTAGATCATCCAATATCTCAAAACTTTGTATGTTGATGTCCTAGGTCAAATGAACTTTGCAGAAATATAAACATAAGTTATCACAAATTCAATCACATAATCTTGACACAAGGATTTAACATGGAAACCTAATTTGGGAAAAACCACCAATAACATGCTACCAGTTTTCACTCTTCTGAAGTGAGCTCTATGAGGAGTCAACCTTGTTAAAGGTTACAATACACACTATTAAATGTGACCTTGATTAAAGGATTTCAATTATCTTATTAAAAGTGAGCTTTGTTAAAGTACTTCAAAACATTATATTAGAATGTCCTCTAGTTAAAGGATTTACTCATGAGTGTTAGGTCAACCTTCATCTAAAAAATTTATCCAGACTGGTACAATTGCTAGAAAGTAATAGTAGGACATGATCTGATAACAAAACAACTCACTTGTTCAGTCAATACTTCCATTTTTCTGATGCTCAACACATACTAAATATTTATTTTCTTGACCTAAACTAAATGCTCATCTTACACTGTTTGTTCGGTCAAGCTTGGCAAACACATTCCTATTGTATAGTCTTCTTCTTTTCTTTGCTTCAATATCCTTTCATTATAGCCTTAAGTAGATAAATAATACATTATATCATCAAAGTCTTACTTGGTCTTAGTGCTCTTTTTTATGCACCATATAACTCAACCTTTTTCTAAGTACTCTTGTTATCCTTTCTTTTCAAATCCTCTTCATCAATCAATCAAATGATAGTATTTTGACCAAGTTAGCAATTGTCTTACCAAAAAGTAGCAAGTTTGACATCTGTGAAAAAAAAATAATTGTTCCCATGATAGATTTATATACTTCAACAATCTCCCTCTTTGGTATTGATGTCAAACCAATACCAACAATAATACCAAAAAGAAACTTAATACATTTTACTAAAATATCTCCCTCTATCAATATCTGACCTTCCTTTGTATGGGTTACTATTTACTTTGCAATATCTCTTCTTCTTCAAATAAACTCTTTCTTCAAGATATTCAATGTAAATTCATCCTCTCTTTTTTATATGATAAGACTCTCCCTCTTTGACAAAAATTCCAAAGACTCGTCATCTATTCATGTAGATATCTACAATTTAGGTTTTCTCGATAAGGTTCTCCCTCTATCACCTTGCTTGTGAGTTTAAATCTTTTGTTTTAGTTCTTTCTCTACTTTAGGTAGTTTCTAAAGTAAGATCCACTATATCAAATTGTAAGGTGTGACATTCAAATCGGTTGATGTGGGGCAATACTATTACTTCTTTTAGTAGCTTGAGATAGGGGTATCACTCCTAGCTTAGCTCTAAGATATTCATGTACATCTTTTGGTAAAACCTTCATGAATATATTGACTATCTATTCCTTTGTATACACATACTTCATTCTCACTTCTTTTTCTTGATCCAATTCTCTCAAATAATAATACTTGATTGCAATGTGCTTTGTCTTTGTGTATATCATAGGATTCTTAGATATGTGTATAGCACTTATATTGTCACAATAGATTGCCACAAGTTTAATGATTCCTTCCTTCATTCCTTTGAGTAACTATTTAGTTTATACATTTGTACAATTAACTACAATAGCCACATATTCAACTTCAATAGTAGATTATGAAATACAATTCTATTTCTTTCTAGTCTAGGAAACTAATTTTTTTCCTAAGAAAAATGCTCCACCACTTGTGCCTTTCCTATCATCAATGTTTCCAACCCAATCAACATCTGTATAGGCTCTAAAGAAAAAAAATTCATTCTTCTTGTAGTATGAACCATAGTCAGGTATGCTCCTTCTAAGTATCTCATAATCCTTTTAATAGACATTAAGTGATTCTCCTTAGGATTTGCAAAAAATCTTGCAACAATCCCATCAGCTAGTGCAATATTAGGTCTACTATGAACTACATATTGCAACTTTCCAATCATTAACCTGTATAATGTTTAATTTACCTCAGCAAAATCATCAGTTTTTAATAGTTTATGTTCTATCACCATGGGAGTACTAATTGGTCTTGAATCTTACATACCAAAAGTCTTCAAGATTTCCTTTACATACTTGGACAGAGTAATGTAAATACCATATTTCATCTAATATACTTGTAATTCAACAAAGAACTTTATTTCTCCGAACATAGACATCTCAAATTCTTTAGTCATTTTATTTGTAAATGTCTTACATAATGCATTTTGTCCTCCAAATATGATATCATCAACAAATATCTCAGCTAGTAAAATTCCTTTACCTCCTTCTATCTTCAAGTATAGGTTGTTGTTGTCATTATTCTTCTCAAGACCAATCTTCACAAGATAATTGTGCAGTCTTTCATACCATGCTCTCGAAGCTTTCTTTAAACCATATAAAGCTTTATGCATTCTACACACCATGTTTTTATTGTTTGGATCAAAAAATCCTTTAGTTTGGTCAATGTAAACCTCCTCTTCTAGTATACCATTTAGAAATGCTAACTTAACATCCATTTGATAAAATTTGAATCATTGATAAGTAGAATAAGCCAGTAGAGTTCTTACTCCTCCTAATCTTGCAACTGGATCAAATGTCTCTCCATAATCAATTCCCTCTTCTTATGCATAATCTTTGTAGACTAATCTTGTCTTATTCCTTGTTACTTCACCATTCTTATCTAATTTTTTTTTTTATACCCACATTGTTCCAGTAACATTCTTGTTCTCTAGTCTTGTTACTAGTGTCTAGGTTTTGTTCTTCTCAATCTAATCAATTTTTTCATTCATGGCTTGAATCTACTCTTCATTCTCTAGTGCATCCTTCACTTTTTTAGGCTCATGCATGCTTAAATAATATGTGTCATTTCTTAATCTATTCCTTTTTATTAGTCCATCCTCTTTTTCTCTAACAATTTATTTAGCAAGATGATGTCTTCAAACATATCTTGACAATCTTGGCTCTATTCTTCTTTCTTCAATAGTAGATCATTCATGAAGTTCAATCACAAGTTCACTGTGTATTTCTTTGTTAGGTAACTTAGCATTCATTTCTTGTAAATTGATCTTAGTATTAAAATGTGTCTTGGTTCCTAAATGTAACTTGACATCCATTGTATGTGACTCAGTAATCGCTAATTCTTATTGATTAGTAGCTTGATTCTTAGTATCATCAATATTAGCATAAATGCCTTTATAGTAGTACATAAAAGTTTTGTAAATTTTAGGTTCCTTCTTTTGTTCATCTTCATGTATTTATGTATATTCATCAATCTTTACATTTGCACTTTCCACAACTTTTTTAGTGCCAGTATTTAAACACTTATAAGCTTTACTTCTTGTAGAATATCCTAGGAATATACCTTCATCACTTTTTGCATCAAATTTCCATCTTTATTTTCCTTAAGAATGTAACACTTTCTTCCAAATACCTTAAAATATTAAACTAGATGAGTATCTATACCATGATTCAAAAGTTGTGAAATTTGTACCTTTATTGATTTGTACTCGATTCAAGGTGTAGATAGTTGTGTTGATAGTTTCTCTCCATTATTTCAAAGCAACATTCTTCTCCATCATTAGTGTTCTTGCACAATCCATCATAGATATGTTTCTCCTTTCAACTATCCCATTTTGTGGAGGGGTCCTCAATGCAGATGTTTATCTTTTGATTCCTTTGTCATCACAAAAAATTTTTAGTTCATTTGATGTAAAGTCTCTACCTCTATCAAATTCTGAATGCTTTCTAGATACCACTTAAACATTTGAAAAGCATTATATTTTTCTCTCAAAAATATCACTTTCATCATTCTAGAGTAATCATTAACAAATAGAATAAAATACTTGTCACTTTTGTAGCTCTACACATTAATTGGTCCATATAGATCAGTATGAACTAATTCCATTATTTATTTTGAAGTATACATTTAAAAGAAGATTTTGTCATCTTGCCTAGAATTAATATTGTTTGCAAATTGCATTATCAAGTTTCTTCATTTTTGGCAAACCTCTGACTCTTTTCATCTTATTGATACTAACCAAGTTGTAAAGATTTATATGACATTACCTTTTGTGCCATAGCCACACATCATCAAATTGTACAACAAGATAGGTTGCTTCATTCATGTTAAGATAAAATAGATTACCTCTTGTTTGATCACCACTTCCAATAAGTTTTCCATCATTACCATAGATTTTGGCCTTCATATTTCCAAATTCAACTTTGCATCATGAACTATTCAATTGTGACACACTCAACAAATTATAGTTGATTCCTTCCACATAGTAAGCATTGCCACACATGAGCTTGTATGTCAATCTTATTGATCCTTTACCTTTCACTAGGTAGGGTGCATCATTGCCAAATATAACATTATTTCCATTATAATGCTTAAGAGTTATGAACTTACTTTTGTCACTAGTAATGTAATGAGAACATCCACTGCCAATGATCCATCTATCACTTTTGGTCACATAAGATACTAGTGCAGTTGCTTCATCTTCATGAGAATCATCTTCCATAGCAACATAGACAACTTTATCATCATGATCATCTGATTCATCATCATATACTTCTTCAGCAATGTAGCAATATTTCTTTCCCTTGTCTTTATAGCATTTTTTACTCTCACCTTTTCTACTTCTATATTTGTCTCCATTTATATTGTTTTTCTTCTCAAGACATCTTGTTGCAATATGACCAACTTCATTACAATTAAAAAATATGATGGGTAACTTACCTTTTTATTTTCCTTTTCCTTTATGAAATCTCCTAGCCAATAGTGCTTCCAATTCTTCTAGATCTTCGTCATCTATTTCACTATCACAAGCAACATATTTGACCCTTTTCTTTCTCTTATCTTTAGGTTCTTTATGTCAGTTTATCTTTGAAAGCAAAGTTAATATTCTCATATTTGAAATTATCAAAATTTGAAAGTTCAAAAGTTGTAATTCTACCAACCAATCCTATAAGGGTTAGATCATTACCAGGACTACACCTCAGTTCTTGTATAGCATAAACACTAATAGCATAGATAGGCGGTACAGTTATTATTACTTTACTGATCATAGCTTTATCTCAATAATTCTATTTCATCCTCTAATTGCATTTACAATATGTTTGGTTCTTCCACAATACTAAACTATAGTTTCACCTTCTTGGGTGATCCCACAATAATGGGTTCCACTTTTTGACCAATTTTGACACTGAAATTAATATTTTTGCAACAAACATCACGTTGAAGTGACCATATCTCCAAAACTATAAATAATTTCAAGATGACATAAACTAGTGATTTTGAGTACTTTGTTCCTACTTTGCAACCATATTTTTCAATCTAAAAAAAAAAAAAAAAAAAATTTATGTCAATTTTTTTTATCTTTTCCAAAAAGTGGTACATAATAAATTCAATATTTTAAAAAGTGACAGTCCGTTTGACACACATAACTTTTTTTTAGAAATGATAATGAAGTAATTCTTTTGATGTTAGATTTGTAACATCAATATCCAGAGGATGCATTTGGTTTGATTTATTTTGGTTGAATATTGTATAGTTTATGAAGTTTTGAAGTGACATGAACTGTAATTTAGACATACGTTTCGTTTGACATAAATAATTTGAAGTCAATTTATCATAAACCATTTTTTTTTTTTGAATAGAAAGGTATCTCAATAAGCCAATTCCTCCATATTTTTCAAAAAAAAATTAACCTAATTTACTAATTTTCCCGAGGTGTCAAAGTCGGTTGATGTTCAATCAGTAATGAACCTATAATGAGTTAAACTCATATTTGAAAGTCTTAATGATTAAATTATGTATTAAAATTATAGTTGTTGGAAAGCTTGCTCCAAGAAGCACATTTTGACATTTTTATTTTACAGTAGGAGATCATTCTCCTACAATTATGGCAGTCAAAAGAGCAAAAAAAAAAAAGAAAAAAAGGTTAAAATTTTTGTGATTTTGCATGTTCGTGCAAACATGGCATTCGCGCGAACACGTTTACCATGTTTGCGTGAACGTATGTTCGCGCGAACATGCAAATCATGTTTTTGCAAACATATTTATCACATATGTTCGTGCGAACATACGAAATATGTTTGCGCGAACATGATTTAAAAAAAAGTTCACGCGAACACAATAAGTGTGTTCGTACGAACATATGGTAAAGTCAATTTCTCATTTTGCAATTTTTTTCATTTTTGTTCGTCCCACTAAAGTGGAACCCATTATTGTGGGTTCACCCTCTTGCATTTTCATATCATCAAATTTTCCTCTTAGACTTTTTTCCTTGGCTATCAACACATTCTTATCTCCTCCATATATTTTCTATAGAGAATCCCACATTTCTTTAGCATTAGTAAATTCTTTGATGTCATAAAATTCTTAATAGCTTATGGTGGATGCAATCTCCAACATTTCTTCATTATGTCCTTTCTTTTTTTTCAGTTGATGAGCACTAGGGGCTCCAACTACTTCCACATATTCAACATTGGTTATAGTTGATTGTGAAAAATCACCAGGTCCACCTAGATGCAACCTCATCGAACTTTTCCATGTAGGAAAATTTTTGTTGTTTAACTTGGGCACCTTCTTTCTATACATCTTTATCTTTATCTTTAAGTACCTTCAAATTGTTTCCTTACAAGCAACAAGAGTTTTGATACCAATTGTCAGAATAATTTAGAACAACTTAGAGGGGGGAGTGAATTATTTATCTAAGGTCTAAATGTACAAATAAAACTTTTTAGTACTTAGCATGTATATGTGTATGCATTGATCAGATCATCCAATATCTCAAACCTTTATATGTTGTTGTCCTAAGTCAAATGAACTTTGCATAAATGTAAACATAAGTTATCACAAATTCAATCACATAATTTTGACACAAGGATTTAATGTGGAAACCCAATTTGGAAAAAACCACCAATAACATGCCACCAATTTCCACTCTTCTGAAGTGATCTATGTGAGGAGCTAACCCTATTAAAGGTTACAATACACATTGTTAAATATGACCTTGATTAAAGGATTTCAATCATCCTATTAAAAGTGATCCTTGCTAGAGGACTTTAGAACATTCCATTAGAATGTCACCTAGTTAAAGGATTTAATCATGACTATTAGTTCAACATTAATCTAAAGGATTTATCTGAGCTGATATAATTGCTAAAAAGTAATAGTAGGACTTGATCTGATAACAAAATAATTCACTTGCTTGCTTAATACTATCATTTTTTCTGATGCTCGACACATACTAAATTTTTCTTTTCTTGGCCTGAACTTAATGCTTAGCTTACACTATTTGTTCGATCAGGCTTGAAAACACATTCTTATTGTATAGTCTTCTTCTTATCTTTTCTTCAATATCCTTTCATTATAGCCTTAAGTAGATAAACATTACAGTATATTATCAAAGTCTTACTTGGTCTTAGTGCTCCTTTTATACACCATATAACTCAACCTTTCTCTAGGTACTTTTGTTATCATTTTTTTTCAAATCCTCTTCATCAATCAATCAAACAATAGCATTCTGATCAAAATTAGCAATTGTCCTACCAACAAGTAGCAGGTTTCACATCAATGACAAAATAATCCTTGTTCCTGTGATAGATTTTTGTACTTCAACAATCTTCTTTTTCAACAGGGCTTTGTTGTCAAGACCCAAATTTACTTTCAGTGGTAGTTTATAGGCTCTTAGCTACTTCATAAGCTTATCTTAAGAGAGGGTGTTAGAGTAATAAATTATTTTCTTACTAATTAAATCATATTGATTTCATTATTAAGTCATTTATTATCTCTAGTTTACTTAAGCTAAGCTTTGGGCATATAATAATTAATTTTTTATTAATTATTATCATGCAACCTAGGTTTTACCTCTTAGGGTTTTGACCTCCTTTATAAGAATTGATCTCTTTGTAATACTAAATTTATTCACTTTTGATAATAGCAATTTCTCATTTTTATCATCAAGAATGTCTCATTTGTGGATCTAGAAATTTCAGCCTCCATAAATTTTGCTTCTCTCTTTCTGTGATAAGTGTTTGCATGTAGAAGATTCTTAGGAGTTGTGGGGTTGATCTTTCATCAGCTTCAATGATTATTTTATATGTAGATGGTAAAATCATTACAAGATATTCCACACAATGTATTAAGAACACCAAAAAATACCTCAAGCAAACTTTTGAAATAACTCATCTAGGATTAGTGCACTATTTCTTGGGTATTCAAGTTCGGCAAAAAGGAAGGATCATGCTTTATTAAACTAGGTATACTCTTAATGTATTAAATTTTTTAAATTAAGTGTTCATTATAATCAAATGACGGTGGATGGAAAAATTTGAAAGTAACTTGTTGGAAGTCTTTTGTATCTTACCATAACTAGACCAGATATTGTATATGCAATTGATGTTGTATCCAGGTAGATGTAAAAGTTACATTTTGATCACTAGAAAGCTGCTAAAAGAATTTTGAGGTATATCAAAGGCACTTACAAGCTTGGCATTGAATACAAATATGGAGGAGAACCTAGTTTAGTAGGTTATAAAATGTTTGATTATGCGGGTGATATTGGAGATAGAAAATCACCTTTAGGATGCATCTTTCTATTGAGATAATGGGTGTTGCACACATTGTATAATATTGTTATATTGTATTATTTTATTTTATTATGTAATGCTGCACCTAGATGGATGTGCAACATGCAAATATTTCCATGGGATATACTTGATGATTTGTATTGTAACATTGTGATAATATTTGATGTAATTATATAATATTGGAAAAAAGAATTAAATGTCCAATATTATATGTGGGGTCAATGGGTTAGGTAGCACATAGTTTATGTAATACCACTTGGAGGGTTTGTGGGACTTGCTACTATATAAGAAGTCACAAGGGTAGTTTTTGAACGACAAGGTAGGAAAGACAAAAGAGAAAAAGTAGGAGTCAAGTAGGACAAGGCTTGACTAGTTAATCAAGGGAGCATTTGTAAAGGTTGGAAGCATGGCATGGGATGTGTGGGTTCATATTTGTTCACATAGATTGCTCGGTAGTGCCTATGGCTTTGAAGGCTTCCATGGTTGTATTGTAATAGTGATTTTGTTGAATAATACATGGTGATGGACACTTTTGGAGGCTGATTTTTTTTTTTTCCCTCAATGAGGGTTTCCTAGAGTATATCTTGTGTCACAATTTTTGTGAGTATGTTGTCTATTCTCTTACATGTAGATTTTAATTGCATATTTATTTCATATCCATTATGGGTTATGTGGAAATGGTTATATTCTTTGTTGCAAGTTTCCTTACAAGTGGTATGAGAGCTATGGTTTTATTATTGTAATGCTAAATTGAATCCATGGTAATGCATGAGAGGACAAAAAAAGGGGGAGATATATGAGTTGTTTATTACAAATCTGGGGGTTTTGGATTTATTATTATGATGGGATGTTGACATATTTTGGGCATGTGAAATTATTGGTCAAAAAGGTTTTTTGAATGTTTCATTTAAATGAGGGTTTTTAGGGGGAGCTTGCAAAAATGACCCCCTAGGTAAAAACATACCTCACCATTAGATCCAGATTGGCATTTCCACAAATTTTGATATATAATATGCCCTAGTTTGGTCATATTCAAATGAAATGAAAGAGTTTTTTAATTTCAGCTCATGATGGCTATCAAATTTAATCCCATTGAAATTTTTGCCACAAAAAAAATTGCAGTGAAAATGGTGAAAAGACTGTCATAGTAAAACAACCATAACTTTCTCTTAAGATATCATATTTCAAACTTCTTACATGTGTTGGAAAGCTAATTTAGAGAACTACAACTTGGTGTAGGTTTGGTTTTGTGATTTTGACACTTTGTTAGGTTTTAAGAGCCTAAAAGTTATATGTTGCTTATTTTGAGCACAACTTCACCATACAAAGCCAGACTTTTGACTTCGAGTAGTCAATGAAAAGCTCTTGGAGAGCTCTACACATTGGTTCAAATTTGGTCTAGGTTTGGCATGATTTATTTGGTGATAGATTAATCTAAATAATTTATGATATATATTGACTATGGTAACATTGTGAGTTTATGACATTTTATATCTAGAGGTTTAAGATTTGATGTCATCGCATACTGAGTTCATATTTCATATTGATCTCATGATGATATGGTTTTTAGTATTTGGTTTGAATATGTATGATGACTTGTTGGGTCTACAAGTTGTGCAGTGTTGTAAGTGGTCTATACTTACATGTTGCATTAATGGCTTGGTTATTAGTTTTCTTTGCCTATTGGTCTTTTATTAGTGGTGCATATTCAAATTAGTGGCTTGGATTTGGGTTGTCTATACCCTAAGTCACATGATTTGCTGATTTTTTCTTCATGTAGAAGGGATGAGATGTTGCCACTAGGCATAGTCATGGTGGAAGATTGTGGTTGACTTTTTTATGTTGATAGGTTGGACATATTAAGAGTTAGTTGCTTAGTTCATGGATGTGATCAGGGTGCCATAGATTTTTGGCATGACATGATTGGATATATAAGTACATCATTGATGTTCATTAGTTTGGATTCTTGATTTGGTTATGGTGGTATATCTTCTTGGTTGAGGATCATGGTAATTTAGTTTCTTTTAAGGAGCTCATGATGTGCACCTTGAGTTCTTTGATGCCCTAGTTGATTCTTGTAGTTAGAAGGTGGTTTTTTCATCATGATATCATGGATAGCTTGGATACATAATTTAGTGAGAGCTTGTGACAGTGATGAGGTGACAATATAGTATTAGTTCTCAATTTGATTTGTATCTTCTTGGTTTGGAAATCTTGGTTTCACTTGGTAGCGATACTTTGGTTGAGTGAGTGTAGACCTAGAGGATCTTCATGTAGGAGATGGATTTTATGATGCCATAGGTGACTTGGTACCATGATTGAGTGGGAGTTATTGGCATTGATACTTACTAAGTGTTTGTAGATGTTGGAAATTTGACTTAGATCATATTGCTATAGAAGCATCTTTAACATTTGCATGGTGCACTTGGTTATCTTCATGCTATGTGAAGATGGTTAGATCTTGAGGACTCATGGGGTTATTGGTTATCTTCATGGTGTGTGGAGATGGTTCTTCATGGTATGTGGAGATGGTTTTCTTAATGGTGAGTGGAGATGGTTACATCTTGAGGACTAATGGGGTTCTTGGTAAAGGTGTGATTTATGCTTTCATTTGGCATATTATCCTAAGTGTGAGGATGATTTTATTATTATTTCATGGTATACTCTTGATACACATTTAGAATTTTGACATATTATAGTATTTTCATATGGAGTATTTTTTTCTTTGGTTGAGATGGTTTAGATCATGTTGTCATGTTTATGTTCTTGAGGCCATGGTTGGCACTTTGACATTGATCTTGGTTTAGTTTCTTGGTATTGAGTACATTGATCATAAGCTAGATACTTCATGATATTTCTATGTTGCATTTGGAGTTGGCATGGATTGATTGGTTATAGGTGCTCATGGATATTTAGAGATGGTATTCATGTTGATTTCTCTTGGATTAGAGAAGTATCTATTGGGACAATTATTTGGTTTCGGCAAGAATTTCGAAGGGCATTCACCTGATCTGGACTTGAGAGGAGATATTTCTTAGATGAGTCTTGGTTGGAGACTTGGATATCTTGATGAGCATTCTCATTCTCCACTCTTGTTCTACTTGGAAGTTTTGCTACTTGAAAGGTATAGCCCATTTTTTCTCTCAGGTGCATTTTATTTATGCTTATCTTCCATGGATATGGATCTTGAGCTATGATACATGACTTAGTTCTAGAGGGTTCATTTGAGAGATGGTTTAGCAATGGTTATCTCCATTTGCATATGTTGTTTTTTTGGTTGAGTTTGGGAGATGGTTTTATATTGGGCATATTCCTTGGATTAGGAAAGGTTTATGAGTTTGATCTTCTTGTGAGAGGCTTACATCCATGATTAGTTATATAGTATGGTTTGAGTGTTGTTGTGGCTTCTTGGTTGGGGTTTTATGGAGGAGATCATACTTGCATAGTTTACATCTAGAGGTATGTGTAAAAGGACATGATACAGGTTATGATTTGCATGGTTTCTCTCTGGTCTTCATTATCTTCCTGGATGTTCAATTTTTCTTATATTGGGTTTGAGATTGGTTAGAGTTTGTGATCACTGGTTTGTGCTCATGTATGTCATGTGAGAGATGACATGGCTATTCCTTTATCTCTTCCTTTATTGGTTGTGGAGAGCCTGGGAGACTGTTGGAGATCTTTTATAAGAGTTTTTTCTTGCATATTATTGGTTTATGTGTTTTGGATGTCCTTGAGACTACATGGATTCACTTCTTTGGGATGTTGTGAGTGGATTGGTTATAGATTTGATATTATCTTTTGCAGTGGGAGCTTCTTGTATATAGGTGCTAGGTATTTCTCTTAAGGCTTGTGATTGCAAGTTATAGATTAGGTATTTTGATGATGTGAGATTCACTTGGTATACCTTTGGAGGTACGGATAGTTGGATGGGTTTAGCACTTCCTATGGGTGCTATTTCAGCTATGGATATTTGACAACTATAGATACATGTGATTACCTTTGGATCAGGTTTTTTGTTCTTGGAATTATAGTTGGTACATGGTTTTATGATCTTCTAATGTGACAGGTTGGGTAGTTTTCTCATTGGATGGCTTCTATGTATATCCAATGGTAGTGGCATAATAGGAGGTGAGATCATTCATGTTTGGGATGCTGGATACTTTCATTTTGTTGTAGGTACCAAGATGGAGCACTTCATATAATTTAATCGATATGGTGGATGTGCTAGGAGGGATTATTCCCTTGTTTGTTTATGTGGCTACACATTGACCCTATGCAATGTATACAACAAGTGGGAGATTGTTGAGATAATGGGTGTTGCACACATTGCATAATAGTTTTATATTGTATTATTTTATTTTATTATGTAATGTTGCACCTAGATGGAAGTGCAATATGTAAATATTCCCATGGGATATACTTGTTGATTTGTATTGTAACATTGTGATAATATTTGATGTAATTATTTAATATTGGGGATAAGAATTAAATGTTCAATATTAAATGTGGGGTCAATGGGTTAGGTAGCACATGGTTTATGTAATACCACTTGGTGGTTTTGTGGGACTTGCTACTATCTAAACAACTACAAGGGTAGTTGTTGTATGACAAGATAGAGAAGACAAAAGAGAAAAAGCAAGAGTTGAGTGGGACAAGGCTTGACATGTTAGGCAAGGGAGAATTTTTAAAGGTCGGAAGCATGGCATGGGATGTGTGGATTCATGTTTGTTCACATAGATTACTTGGTAGTGGTTATGGTTTTGAAGGCTTCCATGGTGCTTCCACGATTGTATTGCAATGGTGATATAGCTAAATAATACATGGTGATGGATGCTTTTGGAGGCTAGGTTTTCTTCCCTTAATGAGGGTTTCCTAGGGTATATCTTATGTCACAAGTTTTTTAGGTATGTTGTCTATTCTCCTACATGTGGATTTTAATTGAATGTTTATTTCAGATCTATTATGGGTTATGTGGAAATGGTTATATTCTTTGTTGCAAGTTTCCTTACACTTTCATCTTGGACCTAGACTAATTTCTTGGAATAGAAAGAAGAAATCAACAATGTCACTACCATCAATAAAGGTAAAATATATTGGCCCATAAAGGGCATCTCAAGAAGCTCTATTGATTAGAAGACTACTTCAAGTGACACATCATCAACAAAATCATCCACCCACCATATTTTGCAACAACCAAAGCACAATCAATCTCACAAGAAATATTGTATACCATGCCAAGTCCAAGAACATTGAATTTCATCATTACTTTGTTCGTGATTTTTAATAGAGAATGAAGTGGTGGACCTACACTTCTATAGTACTAAAAATCAAATTGCAGATATATTTACCAAAGCATTGTCTACTATCAAATTTTTCAAATTTAGAGCTATATGATGTCTCATAGAGGTCGATGTTTGAATTCCTTCTTGTAATAATTTATCCCATAGAAAGATTCATTAGTCGTAGAAATTAAGGGGGAGTTTTGGAAGAACCTATACCCACCTATGGTTTGTTACACTAAGACTATAGTTACCTCTACACCTCTTTGCATGCATGTCATCAAGAAATTTTCTCCAGACATGTGGGATTTAAAACACCCGCATAAGTAGCGGTTGTTAATACCAGTTCAATTTTGTCCCACTAAACTATCATTCAATGTCTAGATATGGAGTAAGTTGGACTATAATTTGATTCTAGAATGTTGTAAAGACCTCTATAAATAGAGGGAATCCCATTGCAGTTAGTCAATCAATGAAATTCTTCTACCTCCTTTGTCTATCTACTATTATAATTTCCTTACTACTGGCTCTCTATGCATAGTGCTACAATTGCTTATCAAATCTATTTTTTATCAATACAAGTTATATATCAAATGTGAATTTTTTAAATGATATATTTTCTTGTATGACCTGCAAAATAAAGAGAGTATGGTTGTCAGAAAGAGAAGGCAAGAGAACATGGCATCCATATCTCTAATCCTTAATTTCCTCCACTCAATAAGTCAATACAACTCCAAATTATTTGAGCTTTACGGTGCTCTGGCATGATGTTCAATTATTGAAAATAAGATTCATTCATAGTGGAGAAAAACTTCAAACTTTTTGTTCTTGTTTTTTTATTCTCCTTTATCTTATCCTCTTGGATGTGTCATTTCTTCCCTTTTTACTAGACTAAATAAAGTAGCTTTACCATCTTTCATTTCATAAACAAACGATTCATAACCAGGCTAGATAGAGTAAATCCCAATTCATTTCTATATTGACCTAGTATCTATAACAAATAGTTCCAAAACTATAGTAGAAATAAAATACTAGTATTTGAAAAAATAAAAATAAAAATATAGTATTCAATCTTAATTAAAAGCAATTTTGTTTTACTTTTTAGTTCTATAATGACTATTAAAAGATGTATATAATATTTATTTAAAAATTTTAACATGCTAAATACCTTTTATAAGGACCAAAGTCTTCAAGTGTGAGTTGGTTAGGGCAAATATGTTATTTAATTTCACCACCGAGAAAATTTTAATACTTCTAACTTTTTTAAATGAACCAAAAATTTAATTTTCTGTATCAACTTTTTCTATTACTACTTCTTTATTTTTAATTACTTTTTTAACAAAATGGTATCATATTATAATAATATTATTTGGCTAAGCATGATAAATAGGATTCTTCACACAACTTATTACACTTGACTATCATTATTGGTCTTTATCATCCTAATAAGCAAATCAATTGTCAACTCCAACCATTATTGTTCCATTACATTCTTAAATATATAGATAGTTATCACATACTATATTGTATTATAGATACTGCAACTACACCTTTAGTTTAATCATTTAATTTTCCTCCAAATTGAATTAATTTGTAACCACTAGTAGATCTTTGATAGTCAAGATCTCTAGCCTAATTATAATCTACAATTCCTTGAAATTTAAAATTCTATTTTTATGTACTCAAGTACAACTTGCATAATCTTAAGTTCCACATAAATATCTAAAAAATATTTGTTGAACTAATTCAATGTTCTTTACAATACATTAATATACTCACAAACCAAACCACATTAAATAATAGTATTTTACAGACCAAACACCAGAATAAGGAATACAACAATAACACATTTCCTCAATTTCATCCCCTATTTGAGAACATCATTAGAAAATAATGTTGGGCATAAAAAAATCAATCAATCATAAGCACTTTATCTTGTATTGAAAGTATACAAAATTATCTTAAAATATCTCTCTTGATTTAACCATATTTTATGTTTATGATTAAGTGAGAGCGGATCTTGAAGGGGAATTGAAAACATTTACATTAGGATATAGAGATAATAAATATTGAAGCCCATCTTAGGCAAATTAACAAAACAAGGAACATACTTTGATGCCTAGACAAAGCCAACAAAGGGACCAACCACTACTAAAAACTAGAAAAGCAACACAAAATAGAAAAACTAACACATGACCCAAACTAAATAAATCTCTTAAGAAACTCAACAACTTTAAGCTTAAGTTACCCCATCGTTTCAATGACCTTTAGGTCAAGGACCTCCTTGTTAGTGCTCTACAACATTTTATTCCTATTAAAGCTTGAATCCTTTTGCCTAGATTAAGAAGGAGCCTCCCTTGGACTGTCCTTACCATCGACCACCTAGATAATAGCCATCTCATTGGTGGAGATGTCTAGCTTAGTAATGAGAACTCACAAATTCTTAGAAGAGGCCATTAGTATCTTATAACTTTGTTCCCTAATACTTTTATGGACTCTGTCCAAGCTAGTAGTTATGTTCTCTTCTTTCATGGTCCTCTTTTTTATATCCTTAAACTAGGAAATGCAGATTTTTGACATAACTTCAACCTCACTTACATTATCTTTAAGAATAGTAGAGGAAATAGTATCATTAAATGCAACAAGAACATCTAGTAAGTCTAACTTGTTTTACAAGGCTCTTTTTTTCAACTTCATTTCCTTTATCTCATGAAAGGCCCATTTTATATATCTATAAAAATTGAAAACCCCTTCTTTATTAGTTTTAAGATCATCGATACTTGACTCCTTGCTAAAATCATTTACACTAGAAAAGTAGGGTCTAGTCTAGGGTTAATAGAGACCCCAATATTATTTGCATTGAGAGGCATTCTAGGGGCAATGAAAAATGTCTTCCTAGGGACCGAGGATTGAAATGGGGTAGTTGAATCCCTATTAACACTGGACTCCACAAAAGGAGGGGGATTAAAGAACTTCACACATACAATTAAATCCACATTACTAGTTTGTTTAGGGTCATGAGACATAGTGGGAGTGGAAAGTGTATAATATTTCTACAAGTTTCCACATTATGACTTATAGCCTTTTTAGTTGTTCTAGACCATTTATTAAGAGGGGAAAATCTTCCACTATCCTATAAATTAGTATCCATGTCCCCCTCATTACCATTATAATGAATCAAGAACAAGTAATTTATTGTATCAATGTTTTTATTATTATTCATTTACTTTTGACTAGTTCTTGAATAAAATGATATCATACTCTAATATATTTTGACTATGAATGATGAATATGATTTTTCACCAAATGTATTGCATTCTCTATCACTATTTATCATTCTATTTATCAAACTAATTGTTAAGTACAACCTATAGCTACATTGATTTCTTACATATATGAATTGCTACCATGTACCATGTCTTAATTGTAGATAACACATCCATTGTCTTTCATTTAATTATTCAACTTAATTATTCTAAAAAATAAGTTATTCCATGCTCATATGTAGATATTTGATAGTCAAGATCTCTATCTTAATTAGAATTTACAAATCTATGAAATCTAAAATTGTAATTTCATGTACTCTCCATTTATGAAAACTTGCATAATCTAATGTTCCACATAAATATCTAGAAATATTTTTTGAATGAATTCAATGTTGTTTTCAATACATTTTTCTATTCACAATTTCAATACAATTTCAAGATCTCTATCTTAATTAGAATTTACAAATCAATTAAATCTATGATTGTAATTTCATGTACTCTCCATTTATGAAACTTGCATAATCCAATGTTCCACATAAATATCTAAAAATATTTTTCAAATGAATACAATGTTGTTTCAATATATTTTTCTATTCAAAATTATAGGACTATTATAAACCATTGTATATAGTGAGGCTATTAAAATAACTTGAGTAAGAAACCTAACCATAACATTTTCCCTCATTTTAATCTTCTATTTGATGACATTGTTCAAAAATTATAATCTTGGGTTGAAATGAAATAGAGTGATCTTAGGAATAGTATCTTACAAATTAAAAATCTACAATGTTATCCCACTTTTTTTTTTCTTTTGACTCAATATAAAATATTGTATGTTTTCCCCAATTTCATTTAATTTACATGGAAAAATAAATTCCACGCTACTAATAAATTTCATTTGAAATTTTAAAGGTAATAAAAACTTAATGAAACTTCTAATTTATTTATTGTTACCAATTAATAATTATCATTCATATACACTCTATTGAAAAAATAAAATTATATTTATATTTGAGACAAATACATGATAAACTTTTTTATGTTCAAACCTAAGATCCATAAAATACTTGTCAAGCTTTCTTATCCAGATTCTTGTTGATAGATTAAAACTGTAATGAGACCTTTTCAATGCACATACTAAGTCCTCTTTAACTTTCACCTCATTACATTTTGGTTGTCCCAAGACTTTTTTCTTCCTTCAAATCAATATGCATCTATTTATTCAACTTCAAAATGGAACTAAATCATCATAACTAAGATAAAATAAAATTGATGATATTTTTATAACATCAACAAAAAAAACCTACTCAATATGGTCTTTTTGAGAGAAATAAAGTAGCTTTCTACTTTTCCTTTAAACCTTATACATTATAATACTTCTTTAATAATTATTTTTTATTAGAGGATAATTGGTTAGATAGAAACTAGAAACCTAAAGTTTACGAAAATAAAATTTCATCATGTCAAAAGTAGAATAAATGGAAACTAGATAGGACATAGATGTCAACCAATAGTAAAAATTGGGAACTACAAACCCCATGACAACCTACATGTACTTTTCTAAAGACTATTTTTTCCCCATGATGTCAATGTTAATATTTCTAGTATTATTAGAAATATTATCCCAAGGAGTATGAACCTTGTTCTTACTCCTCAAACACATACCTAGACCCAACTTGTGATATGGAGCTAGAGGGTTCTTCATCTCCTCTAAGACTTTGTCTACCACTTTTTTTATTCCTAACCTAGATATTGTCAATGTCATAACTAATATCTCTAGAAATATTAAGTAAAGGAATTACCTTTTGATGGATGATGTATAATGTTGGCTTGTTCATTAAGATTGTTCAATCCCTCACTAGTATCTTGTAGGGTCATTTTTCTAACATCTACCACTTTTTTCAAAACCATTTGTACTCTATTAATCTTATTCTCTAGATTTTTTAATTTTTCTCCTTGATCCTATTTAAGATCACTAATTCCTTTGGTCATCTTATGAGTTCTTTCAAGAATATCATCAATTTTCTTGGAGGAAAATGTTCAAAGAGAAAATAGAATTAACATGTTTAACAATGAAAATTAGATAGGATAGGTTAAACACTTTCACCCTAAGCCATTCAATTCAAGAGAAAGAGGAGCTTCCAAACATAACTCCTATGCAATTGAAATTATATTGTAAAAACCCAAATAGGACTAAGAGATTCCAATACTAAAACCAAATCTCATCAAGGAAGTGTACAAGTAGGGCCTCTTTAAAGCAATTTTTGTTAACCTTAAGATTCAAAATGTGATTTAATTGGATTAAATTGACCAATTTAGCTATGAAAATCAGATCTAATGTACTGGTACAATCCAAATGAGATATGGAATTAGATCTAAAATACCCAAGGAAAAGAAGAGAGTTGAATTCTATCCAAAAAAAATTATGAAAAGCACATTTTTGTCCAAAAAATTATATAATTCTAACTGTGGATCAATGATCAAGATGGAAAACTCAAGAAACCTTTTTTTCCCTCGTCTCCTAGAATAGATTGACCTCAAGGAGAAAGTGTCCAAAAAATTTATGGGAAGATGATATGTTCTCAATGCACTACAAAATTGACTTATGTTCTACTGGAAGCTCTCGGTAAGTAGTTTCTAGAGCTATAGCAACAAGACTATTACCAAATTTGTGTATTTGTGGGTGAATATTTAGGGGTTTTCCTCAGGAAACTCCCCATTTTGGTAATTCCCACCTCTATAAATAGTCATTAGAAATATTTTTTTGTTTTTATGTTGTTCTCATAAATCCTAGATTGCAGATCTAGAATGTGAAGAGCTAGAAAATGCTAGGAATCTACTCTTCAATTGAAACCCTAGAATGTTATAATTATGCATGTAAGTGTAAATTTGTGTAAGATGTGAAGACACAAAGATAATATATAAGCATAGCATATAAAGCATACTAATCCACCAAGGCTAAAGCACTTTACCCATCGTCATGATCTCGTTGCATCTCCATAATGTCATGTAGTGTTTGTGTGAATGAATTGAAGAATGTAGATGAAAACCTTCACTTGACAATGAATGAATAAGATCCAACCCTCAGCTTCCATTCATGAAAAATGAGGCCATTGATGTTATTTTATAATAAATTTATGACATTACCCCTGCAGGAGCTGACTACAATAAATAGTAAACACTTTTTGAAATTTGAAATAGGACTAGGACACAAAACTTTCAACCCCTAGAGCTTAGGTCAACCTAGCTCAACCTATTTTGGAACATTAGTGGGGTATGGAATTGTCTTCATATGCAAGCTAAAGTAAGAAAAAAAATATAAATGAGAAAGATATGTTTAAGTCTACATGCATAGTTCTTACAAAAAAACATTAGTAACCACATCCTACAATACTACACGTTAGTGATAATCATAATCCCATATGGCTTACTAGATAAATATGATGAATTTTTTAGGTAGCTATATGCCCCCTTTGTTTTGGCTTGATCATTCAAAAAAGGTGAAATAGTGAATCATGTTTACTATAGTGGACTAAATACATAATATATTGACAATTAGCCTTCAAAATCATCCAAGATGAATCCTAAAAGCCTTCAAAGGTACTTGGATAAAAACTAAATCAAGATTATGATCCCTATAACAACATCTAAAGAAGAGTTACCAAACTCAAGATATTATGAAAAGAATGAAAGAGGGTATTAATATTTAGAAGGAAAAGTTAACTTCTTGAAAATATATCCTAAAAGTAACCTAATTAAGAACATATATAAAGAAAAGTTACCTTATTTAAAGCTCATTTGAAGAGAATTATTCAAGGTGAAAGAGAAGGAGGAAAAAGGTGGGTAAGGAGGGACTGCCACTAACACAAATGGAGGTGCTCTAACAAGCAACTATGAATAACAAAAAGTTGGATGGGGTAGGCCTAGATGCCCATGCTTATTTCCTTTCATGTTCCTTCAATTTTTCATGCTTTCTCTAGACTTGGGAATTTTTTATAGTTGTTGTAGGAACCTATTTTCATGCTTACATTATGAAGTTGACATGTTCCCAAGAAGTCAACATGTAGTGCCTACCCCTAGTTCACATTTTGTTTTCATTTCCAAACTCTTTTAGGCCATTTTTTATATTTGATGATTAGTAGTATTGTTTTAAGATTATCGGATATTGTTTTACATTTAGTTTATTATATATTGAGATTACTTGGTACTCTATATTTCATGTATGTATGATGATTATTCAGTGTTTTCAGTTATTGATGATGATTAGTTAGATGGTTTATTATCACATGTGTTTTCTTATGGATACTTACCCCATACTACATGTGTATGGCGTGTGTGTTTGTTTTCTTTATGTATGGCATTTCTGATGTGGTTAAGGAAGGGAGTCATAGTCACCTGCTAGTCAGGATCTACACGATGCACCACTTCCTGCCATTGCTTGTTTAGCTTAGAATATTGTGTCTTTACATGTGTGGATTTTATGCAGGTTGCAGGTACCAGGTATCGACTTCCCTGAATTGCCAAGATGAGCGTACCCTATCGCATTATCTCAATGGTAAGAGAGGGGAGATAAATCTTAAGTACAAATCCTAAACCCTTTAGCCATTTATCCTAATTGATAATTAGGACAAGTATTCGAGTTGAGTACCCTCTAAATGTGTCAGATGACGTTAACTCGTGATTATAACCCTTTGTTTATTTTAGTATGTGTTTTGCTATGATGGATTTTTGTATGTTGTTTTATGAGTCCTTGGTGTATTTTCTATTAATTAAGTGTAATTAAAAGATCAATTAATGATTTAATTTAATGGAAAATCATTATGACATTTTAATATTTAATTATATTTAATTAAATGAGAAATTAATTAAATAAAAGAATTAAATTTGGAGATAAAATTTTAAGGATAAATTTAGAACGTGATAATATTAATTCAATTTAATAATAATATATTTAGAGTTCATTTTAAATAAATGCTAAATATTATTGTTATTTAAGTTAATTAAATATTTTATCGACTAATTTTCTAAAATAAGTTAAAAGTAAAAGATATTAAATTATTAAAAGATTCTAGATCGCATGATGTATGCATGAGGTTAAAATATGAGAAATTAATTAAAAGATAAAATAAGTGAAAATAATAATGTAATTTTAATTTCATAAAGTGTGCATGGGATTAAAAGTAATAAAGATTAAAAATAGAAGTCAAGAGGAAAACTAAATTAAGTTATTTAATAATTCAGTTAATGTGCATGAAAAGATAAAGGCAAAGATTAATAAAAGTAATTTGGAGTTTGAGTCTGGTGAGCAAGGAGTCCTCTCGGGTGAGCGCACAATTAGTGCCCCGATTTGAGGAGAAAACTCCTTATCACAACTTTGGGGTTCATTTTTGAAAAACTGAGAATTTTGGAGACACGAATTTTGGGGAGAACTTTTGTAAGCAAATTTCAGAAGGAGAATTCTAGAAAAGATTTTCAGAAGAAAGTTATTGAAGAGGAGCGAGTTCTCTTACAGTTTTTGGAGATTGCGTATTAGCATCAGGTTCAGGTAGTGTCTAGTATTTAGACCCCTGAATGATTTAAGAAATTTAATATGTTCTATTTACTTCGTGATTGTAAGAGCTTGTCCTCTCGAATGTGTGAAATCTTCATTCTGGATCTTTTGCTATTCAATTTCATCTGTAAATCCAGATTGGAAAACTATTTAGAAAACCTCGTGCGTAGGTAAAAAGGGAATTTGGATTAAATCGGGTTTTGGGTTGAATTAAAATGGGATTGAGAAATTTAAATTTGGAAAAAGGTTTGATTTTGGAAATGAAAATTCTAGATTGAAAATTCGAATGGTTGGAATTACTTTCTTTATCAGATTATAATTATAAGTGTTTAAATATATATATATATATATACATATATATATATATTTATTTATTTATTTATTTATTTATTTATTTATTTATTTATTTATTTATTTATTTATATTTATATAAATTTTATGTGAGAATGTATTTAATTGGACTAAATTTTATTTGATTTATAGAATTTAAATTTAAAAATATATATATACATAATAATTAAATTTTAAATATATATATATATATATATATATGTATTTAAATGGAATTGTTAAAACAATTTTTATGAAATTTAATACAATCAAAAGTATAAATTTAAATTTTAAAAAATATATTAAAAAAACAAAACAAAAAAAAAAATTATTAATTGGTGGGGGAAATACCCCCACCTGTGCCCTTTATTATAAGGCATGCCGACTGCGACAGCAGTTGTGTGCTGCAATACCTTATGCAGGCAGTGATTATATTAATCGCTTTGTAACATTTTCTTTTAAAAACCAAACTTTATTATGTGCCATCTCAATATTTAATTGAAATTCAATTTTGTTATTTAGTTGTAATAATATAAATTTGCATTAATTTATATTACATTTTTAATTATTATTTGAATTAATATTATATATTTTTAAAAAAGATTTTAATATTATATATAATTGTTAATATATTAACTTTATTATTATTTAATAATGTTTTATCAATAGTTTTATTAACATTTAATAATTTAACTATTAATGCATTTTAAATATAGTTTTGTAAATATTAATTTATTAATAAGCTTTTGGTTAAATATTAATAAATTGATAATTAATGAAGATATTAATATGAGTGTTTAGACCTATAATTATTAATTACTTTAATTAAAATTAATTTAATTAAAGTTAATTAATGATGAATACTAATTGATAAAATTGTAGAATTATTGTTTTAAAATATGATGGGAGGGTAATTCTAGTTTCATTCGAATAAGTAAATGGGTCAACCTGTAAGGGTTATCTAGAAATCTTTTGAACTTGAAACATACCTTGAAACAAAATGGAAACCTCATTGATTAACATGTTTCCAATCAAACCAAAAACTTGATACCTGCATTCTATTTTATTTATGTTGTCTATGGTTTTGGGGTTTTTTGGGGATTGTTCTAGTGTTGGCCAGTTTAGGTTGTTACCAGAGGCTCGGGGTTGTGAATGTGATGTTATGATGATTTGGTCTCGATCTTTCTTAACCTGACCATGGTAATGTGACGGAGTGCTCTATGATATGTTGTATTTACTAGTTATTATTGATTTCTAGTTTCCTTGTGTGAAGCTGAGGTGTATGTTTTTGAGTTACCTGACTTAACCATTTTTGAGTCATTGATCAGTTATCTATATAATTTTTCTTCCAGTCGCTTTGAGGGGACTGAGATGTTTTGGATGGTTTTCTCTTGATGATGTCATGTTGTGACATGTTTGACTTGACCATTTTGGAGTCTTTGATCAGTATTGTGATTTATTATTGGGATACTTTCTGGTTGCTCGTTGGAGAACCATTGGATATTGTGATTTATCATGGATACCTTTAGTTGCTGATAGAGAACTGTTGTGATCATTATGATTATTATTGGATGCTTATCAGTTGCTCATTGAGAACTGATGTGATTATTGAGGATTATATTTATGATGCTTTCAGTTGTTTCTATATGACTAAGGTGATTTTATTATGACTCTTTGATTGCGTTTTCATGAGCCTAGGGTAGGTTATCTATGTGTAGTGTCAAGAAGTGGCTTGCAATGGGGGTCGGGGCCCTAAGAGGCTACCTAGAGAAACCCATTGTAAGTTGTTTTAATAAGTGAAAACATCTCACCTAAATACTAATTTAAAAGAACCTAATAAGATAATTGTATGTTCTCTCCTATGCCTTGAGTGCTATTTTAGACTAGGATGGGGTAGAGAGAACACTTGGTTGCGACCTTGCATTCCGTAGTATGCCTTGTCAGTACGAGAGGATACTAGTGGCCACAGGATCACAAGGGACCCAGGATTCCAAAGGGATTGCTCAGGTAACTTTCAACATGACTTTTGTGATGACACTTTCCTGCTTTCATAGTAGGTTTCCTACGTGTCTTTGTGGTGCCTCTGGGTCTAGATGTCGGTCTATGTTGAAACCTTTGAGTTAGTGTACTTTTAGGATTTCCCAGACTTAGAGAGTACTTGTGTTTTGTGTTTTTATATCTTGTTTGGGACTTGAGACTATCTCCTCAGCGTGGTGGGAGTGGGCCATTTAGGTTCCACTCGGTTGGGTGGTAGTGCTTTTTACTCTTACGTTTGAGATCCATCTATGGTCACCGTGGCTAGAGCTTTCTTGGTTGGCATTTACCTTCATTTTGTTCATGGATTATTATGATGGATAGTTGGATTTATGATCGGTATTTTATCATTATGGATGTATGGATGTATCATGTATGGTGAATGATTTCATTTATTTTACTGTACTTTGTATCATGGATTTGAGTGATGTATTTCTATTTTTACATATGTATATGGGTGATCCCACAATAATGGGTTCCACTTTTTGACCAATTTTGACACTGAAATCAATATTTTTGCAACAAACGTCACGTTCAAGTGACTATATCTTCAAAACTATAAATAATTTCAAGATGACATAAACTAGTGATTTTGAATACTTTGTTCCTACTTTGTAACTATATTTTTTAATCTTAAAAAAAAAGTTATTTATGTCAATTTATTTTATCTCCTCTAAAAAGTGGTACATAATAAAATTCAATATTTTAAAGAGTGGCAGTCTATTTGACACACATAACTTTTTTCTAAAAATGATAATGAAATAATTCTTTCGGCGTTGGATTTGTAACATCAATATCCAGTGTCTACGTTTGGTTTGATTTATTTTTGTTTAATATTGTATAGTTTATGAAGTTTTGAAGTGACACGAATCGTAATTCAGACATACGTTCCGTTTGACACAGATAATTTGAAGTCAATTTATCATAAACCTAATCTTTTTTTTTGAATAGTAAGGTATCTCAATAAGCTAGTGCCTACATATTTTTCAAAAAAAATTTAACCTAATTTACTAATTTTCCTGAGGTGTCGAAGTCGGTTGATGTTCAATCGGTAATGAATTGGTAATGAACCTATAATGAGTTAAACTGATATTTGAAAGTCTTAATGACTAAAATATGTATTAAAATTATAGTCGTTGGAAAGCTTGCTCCGAGTAGCACATTTTGACATTTTTTATTTTATAGTAGGAGATCGTTCTCCTACAATTATGGGAGTCAAAAGAGAAGAAAAATTTAAAAATTATGAAAAATGGGTTGAAATTTTCCTTATTTTGGGCATTCGCCCGAACATGGTGTTCGTGTGAACATATTAAGCATCTTTGTGTGAACACATGTTCAGGCGAACATGCCCATTGAAAATTCACAGAGGCCAGAAAATTAAGTGACCATGTTCGCGCGAACATGCCTACATTTTTCATGTTCGCGCGAACAGCCAAAAAATCCAAAAAATTATCAGAAATGGGACCTGCGTCTACATGCATGAAACATCATTCTATCTGTGAAACAAAAACCACCATGTCTCGCATTTCAATCATTGAATGTAAATTTCCATGATAGACGTCATTTTGTGCCATCAATCTCTGTATTTGGCATCAACCTAATAGTGCATTGCAAGCCTGTCTTTGCCACAAATTTTGTCCACAGATAAATCGAAGGCAGGTGAGAGATTTCTCAATATTTGCAAATTAATGTTCTTCCCATCTTCATTCACGCTTTCGTCAATATTTCCTATCTTTGTTCACAATTTGATAAAAAAAAATTGTATATCTAAATTATTTATTTACTTCTTTCATTAATGAAGTTTAACGGATGCATTGAAGTTAAATTAAAAATTAGTAACACATTCATGGTGTTAAGAAATGTATATTCTTATTGATTTTTTCATTTTTTAAAATATTGAAAAAAAAAATTGAACATCTAAATTATTTCTTTCTTTCTTTCATTAGTGAAGTTGTTTAAATGATACATTGAAGTTAAATAGATTCAAACTAGATACTTTTAAAGTGTGGTTACATGTTAGTTTTACTTATCTCACTTTAATTATCTTGGTAGTTACATTTAATTGAATTTTTTAATTTATAACTTGAATTAATGAAAAATATTTAATTTTATTTTCAAATCAAATTCATTCAATAAAAATAAATGTGCCATAACTCTTTATGAATTCTCAATTTCTATAAAGAAATAATCTAAGGTTTTTATTTCCTTCTAGAACATAGATTAGATGATTTTGTGTTACTAATGGTCTCCTTGCAACATGTGTCAATTGTGGGATGAAGACATGATCATAACTGTAAACTACTAATGTTTTCTTTGTAGGACATTGTCGAAGACCATTGTGTGTTTGTCAAAACCATGTGTGTGGATTTATTAGATTAAATAACACTTTGTTTGGTGCTTAAAATGAACTTTTTATTTTTTGCCTGGCATGTTTACAGTGTTTAAATCCCTAGGAGTTGCATTGGACGTATCCTCTCCCCTCGCCATTCGTGGATCTTGGGTGTAAGAGAAATCCATGTAACTTCTATAGGAGGCCTACCTTGGACCAAGATACTCAATATTGGGTATGCCAGGGGATGATCTCAGAGCGGTAATGGGCCAAAAGCCAGGTCAACGTTCCAGCCGCTATATAAAACTTGATTACAGTGAAAGCCATGTTGGCGGTATTGCTGAGTGATAGCTCTCCTCTAGTACCCTTGTGGTGCGTCAAACCCCAGTTCTTGGGGCTAGGAGACCTTTTGAGGAAGTTTATCACTCACTTGCTAAACAGAATGCCCTTACTAAAAACTATGTTTTAGTGGCCAAAATCCTTTCTATCCACTGGCTCAAGGGGTCACCCATGCTCATGAAGACATGCTACATTCTTGTAGTCCTTAGTAGAGACAACAGTCCCTTAGGAAGTCATGCCCCTTGGGAAGCGAATCTTGTTAGCCTTGAGAAGTGAGTGCGCTATAAGGGGGAGCCTATGGTGCCAAGTTCCTAAGTTGTCCACTCTAGATAAGCGCGGCTGAACTTTGGTTCAAGTAGGAATTCAGTGGATACAGTCCTAAAGCCTAAGTTGTGGTGTGACTATTCACTTTTAACAACAGCTATTCTTGTCTTAATGTGTCTTGCGTGTGTGCAAAACATAATCAAGATAAAAACCAACATTCAAATTTATACATTGGAAACTTGCAAAACCTTGTCAAAATATCAAACATTGTCAAAACATCACAAACTTTGGTTCAATATATTCAAACCTTAGAAAACATGGCAACTTGTGCTCCTAAACGTGCTTGGCAAAACATAGATTTCACTCTTGCATAGCATCCACTTGCATTCTTCATTGTTTGAGCCTCATACTTGCATCATATAGACTTCATATAGCACCTTTTTAGTATCCCTCATATTCACATTGCAATCATTAGCATTTAAGCTTGCATCCTTTGCATTTCACCTCAAAAATTATCACTTTGCATCTTCCATCTTGCATCTTTGCATACCCAACCCTCATCTTGACTACTTTGACCATCATTTCGGATGTCCTACACATCATTTTGAGCATTCATTTGGAATTATCTCCTTGAATGTGTCTCTCCCTCACTACTCTCTCCCTCTCCCACACACACACAAACACTATTTACTTGTGTCTCATTTTTATATTCATCCCTCCATCTCTGTCTACCCCTTTCACTTCTCTCATCACGTATCCCTTTTCTTCTCCACATACACCTCTCCTCTATATCCATATTTCTTCTCCATCTCTCCCTTATCCATCTCTATCCCTCTATCTCCCTCTCTACCTTCTCTTAGTTATATATTTCATTCTCACTATCTTTGTTTATCTCTTCCTTTCATCTCCATATCCCTCTTCTTCTCAATCCCTTACCCTCTCTTTCTCTTCCCTTTGCATATTCTCTCTTTCTATCTCCTTTCCACCCCCCACCCTACCAAACTACATCTCTCTCTCTCTCTCTCTCTCTCTCTCTCTCTCTCTCTCTCTCTCTCTCTCTCTCTCTCTCTCTCTCTCTCTCTCTCTCTCTCTCTCTCTCTCTCTCTCTCTTATTATTATTTTTTCTTTATGTCAATTATAACATATCAAATAATTATATATTTAAATTAAAAAATATGTTATTATGAATCATTTAATATTACGAGTTTAAGTTTGTTAGATGACATTTTTTTATCTATATTATCTTTTAATTATCATTTGGAGTAGTGATCTATATATAACTATTTTAAATATTTACATTCATTATAATATAATTAATAAGTATACATTTTAATTGTAAATTATTTTTCCATTAAATTATTATAAACATAAGAATTAATGCAACCTATTTAATTGAATAAATTTATATTTAAGAATTTCAATTATTTTTGAAGCTTTTACAACATTGTTATATTACTAATATTTCAAATTTAAATCTCCTTTTGAGTGAATATCAACATAATAAGAAAATATTTATGTTTGAATAAGAAAAAATATATTATAAGACATGTTTTATTTTAGATGTATTTTAAGAGTAATATATTTTATTTATTATTTTCAAGTAAAAATTAATAATAGATTAAATAGATTAGGTATAATTATATTAAATAGTAATAATGATACATATACATATTTACATAGATACTTTTTTTTTGGTTAAATATATATTAAATAATATATTTTAAAATAGAAGAAGATGAATAATGCATTTAAATGATAAACTTTTATTTTGTTAGAAGTGTGAAAAGTTATTTTTATTGGAATAAAAAACAATGCAAATGACTAGGCCAAAATAATCTCAGTCCTTTCGTGGAGCCTATCAATGCATTCACCAACAATGACACCAATTTGGGAAAGAGACCTAGTCGTCGCTTAGGCTAACTTCGGGTACCTAGATCTCCTAAATTGTAAGTTGAATTATGTTAATTTTTTGGTGTACCTCCATAGGTGACTCAAAACTGTAAGGTTAAGGTTTTAGCATTTGAGCCTTTACAGATCTCTCTATAGAGGCACTAGTAAAGTTTGACCCATTTTTCAACAAAAAAATTGGAAAGCAAAGCTCTTAGAATTGCCTTAGTTTCAGCCTAGCTTCCCAACTACTACCTATGTCAAGGTATATTTGGCTTTGTCATTTTGATCTTATCTTTTTTTGTCATTTTTTTGGTCAAGATCCAAAGTCTATTATCATAACGTTAAACTCTTAGGTTAATACCTTGTAAAGATTTCACCTAAGTTCAAAAAACCTTATGTATACCGAGCTATCGTTAGCATAATCATATTCCTAAATGTCATTTTTGACTTACCCTAGTGATATATCCCCCTCATATTGCATTTTTCAAACCCTAGCATCATTTTCACTATCAAATCCTATCAAATTGTCCATCAACCAACTTGTCTTCTTGATCACCTATCCTCATTTTGCATAGCCTAAATGTCATTATCAACCCTAGGAAACCATCCCTTGCATAGTCCACTTTGCGTACACCTACGTTTAACATCCTTACCAAGTCCAAAACATAACCCTAACCTTCATTTTGTACATCATAATCTTCATCTTGAATACCTTCAAAATGACACCTTGCATTTGCACTTGCATAACATCCCTAGGACATTTGTACTTTTCATATCAAAACCCTAGGTCATTTAACATTTCCTCACATTGCATAACATCCCTAAACACTTAAAAATATCAAAAAACACTCATATCTTGCATACCCACATCTTAATTATCAAGTTTTGACCTCTTTTATCAACTGCAACCCTGTTTTACCAACTGCACACTTCATGGGCACAGTTGGTAGTTTCAGGGTGCACTTGGTAGTTTTAGGGTGCACTTGGTAATTAGGTGTTTCATTCTAGGTTCCAAAACCCTAATCTACACTTCTACACCTTGTATTGCATCCCAAGACCTTAGGAAACACTCTAAATCACTCAAAACACTCAGAATTTGCATTTTAGGAAACTTTGGAGCTACATCATTTGTAGAAGAAAGAAGGACATGGGAGCTACAAACGAAAGAGGGGGTTTCTAACCTTGTGTTTGCTTCTTTCGATTAGTTTGGCTTTCATGGTAGACTAGTGGGTGCTAATGTATGTTGATTGAGTTTTTTGATTTCTCATAGTATGTTATGCATTTAACCTATTTTTCTAGTCCTACAATAAGAAAGAAAAAATTAAAGAGACAAAACAATTATATATTTTATAAGAAATAAAAATTTATTTTTTAGGACAAACATTCAAGTATTCATACCATGTTATTTTTTTGTGATTCAATGATGGCTTAAGAAGGATTTGGTGCTTTGTTACTTGTAAAGAATGTGACTCACAGATTTTAGTCATATAATGAAGAATATTTATGCCTTGTTGCAAACCACTGCATTCTATTGATTTCTGTCAAATAATTTAAAAGTACTAACAGCGACAGACAAATCTGTACAGTAATTTTTTTATCTAGTTATTGCGCAAAATTTATCTTGAGGCAAGGGATAAATTATTATTTTTTTGATTTTATAATGGGAAACAAGAGAGAAAGGCAAAACAAATATGCAAGGAAAAGATCTGATGAAGCAGAACAAAGAAATATTCAGAAGACTGCGGCACGTTATCATCGAATTAAACAAGGTGAAGGAAATGTTGAAGAAGGCTCAATAGAAGTAGAAGCAGTGCATATGGGAGAGAGGTTGGGAACACTCCCTATGGAATCTCACACAATGAATGTTGAAGAAGGCTCAAGATCACTCCCTACAGAGGTTCAAATAATAGAAGTCGGAGAAGAGTTATAATCTTTCCCTACAGAATCTCAAACAATGGATGTTGGAGAAGGCTCAAGATCAGTCCCTATAAAAATTCCAATAATAGAAGTCAGAGAAGGGTTGGGATCAGGTGCAGGAATTGGTATGGATGAAATCTTAAATATTGCCCAATCTGTAAAGAATAATATTTTTCATAAGAATTTAGATCATTTACTTAAAATGGATGTGGATAAATTGAGAAAATTTGCAACTTGTGTTCAATCATTAAGTTTGTCTAAGAAAAGGTCAATGAATAAGAAGATAAGAGAAATTATGACTCAATTTGATAACACTGAAACACTTGAACAAGCTCAGTTGCTTTCACTTTTTCTTACACAAAAGAAGTTGCAAGAGGCATTGAAATTGTTAGGTGTAGACACAACATCAAAAAAAAGAAGATTTTCTAAAATGCAAACTGATCTGATTGAAAATGTTAAACAAGGTTTGAGAAACATAGGAAAACACTCTCGAACTAAAGATAAGTTTGCGGCAAGAAAAGTGATGTTGATGTCTATTGTAAGTAAGAATATTACCCAAAATAGACAAATATCTTCAATTTTGTTTGAAATGGGTTTTAGTAGGAAAACAATGAGAGAATATGTTAAGAGAAGATTAATTGTGGATGACATTACTATGGAGGGAAATTGGGCAATCATGTGTAGAGCACCTCATTCTAATAGGATTGAAGAGTTATTAAAAAAATTAATCATATCATTTTGGATTGATAACACTCATCCTTCATCAAATAGTAGAGATGTTATCAGGCATAGGATTACACCTGGTCAATATGAACATCATACAAAACATTGGTTGGACACAACATAGCATGATTTATATGTGTCGTTTTGTAGTCAACATCCTAATGTAAAAGTTGGGCAAACATTGTTTGAAAAATTGAAGCCATACTTTGTGAGGTCAAACAAAGTGTTTGAAACGTGTTGTTGTCGTCAACATATTGAGTTTGATCTCCACTATCAGGTATTTCAAAAGTTTGTAGAAGACACATATAGTTTTCATGTTGCTCCTCCTAGTAGGAGAAGTGAGTTTATATCATCCATTTTGTGTGACAACACAGATGATCCAGCTGGTCAAATAAATTGCATCAAAAGATTATGTGAAACATGTGGTGAATTGGCTTTATTTCCTTTGAAAACTGAAAATATTGATGTAACAAAAATATTGAATTGCAAAAGTTACAAGTATGTCAAGAATGAAACAAAGTTGGGGAAAGAAACAAAAAGGTTGGAATATGTTGAAGAGGAGTTGCATGTTCTAACATTTATGGACAGATTTAAAAAATTGATTCAACCTTATATTCATCATGCATTTTTTGCAAAGTGGCAAGCACAATAGTTTCAAACTCTGAGAGATAATTTTCCACTTGGAAAAATTGTATCAGTTGTTGATTTTGTAGAGAACTATTCCTTTGTTCATCAGAAAGCAATTCAATCAGATTATTACTTTAATAAGCAAGTCACTATTATGGTACATTTTGTTATAGACATGCATAGTTAGATTTGGATGGTGTTCAGAGTATAGTTCAAGCACGAGTAATTATAAAGGAATATCATTTTTATATAAGTGATGATAAAGAACATGACATTCACTATGTAGAACATTGCTTTAATATGTTCTTTTCTAATTTGAAAGAAAGAAACATATGTGTTGATAAACATTATGTTTGGTCTGATGGATGTGTCGCACAGTTTAAATCATATAGACCATTTTATGCATTGTGTAGATATCATCGCAATGAGAATATAAAACACATATGGAATTTCTTCGAGAGTGGCCATCGAAAAGGTGAACATGATGGTGTTGGAGCTTCCATCAAACGTGCTTTGCGAAAGTATCAAATGAAATATCAGGGAGTTCATATAAATGATGCACATGATATTGTTGAATGGTGTAAGACTCATTTTGCATTAGATGAGGTTAGGACATCATCAACCACGAGTCGACAGGTACCATATAGAGTCTTTTGGGAGATAACAGGTATGGATGTGTACGTCTGTTTAACTTTTATGCAATTAAGTTCCCAAATTTTATTGTTAAGTTTTATTTTTCAATTCGTTGAAGTTTAAATTCAATTTGTCTATATTTTTAATTTAATTCAAACTTTCAGGTGTTAATAGAAAAACATGCATGGTTGCAAGAGGATAATAAAGACAAGTTCCTTAAATTTAGTCATGAGTACAGATAATTGCAATTGGACATTGAAGACAAGAGAATACTCATGTTTTTGTGATAGTTGCATTGATGAAGACTATGAAGAATGCATCAATCAAACATGTGGATATACAGGTGCATGGATTTCAGTACCACTTGATGTTACCAATACATTTGATAAAGATGATGAAAATTTTGATGATATTCCATTGATTTCTAATGATTATAATCATATCTCTGGATTGGTAAAAGTGGGTGAGTATCATAAAAATTAATCTCAACTTGTTAATTAATTATCAATTGATTTCAACGGTGTTATATATATTGTACACATACATTCATGTATAAGTTTGTTATGCAGGAGATGTCTTTGCAGTGATTGCTGAGCCTGGAAATCATGAAGGTGTCAGTTATTATTTATTGCGATGTACTGCAGAGAGGACAAAGTTATATGACCCTGAAGAAAGCAATGGAATTTTGTTCCCTATAGGTAAATTATACATATACATGTATGCAAATACATATTTAAATAAATATATATATATCTAGGTAACTTTATATCTATCAAATTTTAAAATACTTAAATTTGTGGTGCAGGCTCTGTTGTGATAGAGGGAACATATTTGAAGCAAGACAAAATAGTCCAACATGGAATACACTTTGTTGATTATCAACGTGACAACAAGCTTTTACAATACAGCCACCTGGTTGTTGCTACTGGGCTTTGTCTACATCCAATCAAACTTAAGCATGTACGTCGCAAGTGGAGACTAGATAGTGAAGATCATGAAAAGATATTACATGTTATAAGTGTACATCATGGTTGATTAGACCTTTGAGATTTATTTTATAATAATCTGAATATCAACTTTGATGAAATGTATTTTTAATTGTATGATCATAGTCTTAGTTATCATTAGTTTATTAAAAAACTATAATATTAATTGTACTATGGATGAATCTAATAATTTAACAACAAGTGATTTAAATACGCTAGAAGTTAGTTCGAACTTACACAATTTCATTATCTATAGATATGTATCAAAAATAATTTAATATGTTACAATTCTTAAATATCAACTTCTTTTCAAACTATTGAATTTCATCTTGAATTAAATATGTTTTCAATTGTACGATCATAAGTTCTTAATTATCATTAGTTTATTAAAAATATATATAATTTAATAATTTAAATTAATTGTACCACATGGATGAATTTAATAATTTAACAACTTGATATAAATAGGCTTCAAACTTACACAATCATTATCTATAGATTTATATCAAAAATAATTTAATATCTTACAATTCTTGAATATCAACTTCTTTTCAAACTATTGAATTTCATCTTGAATTAAATGTGTTTTTAATTGTACGATCATATGTTCTTAATTATCATTAGTTTATTAAAACACTATATAATTTAATAATTTAAATTAATTGTACCATGGATGAATTTAATAATTTAAATTCATTTATCAACTTTTTTTCAAACTAGATTGAATTTCATAAGTGAAAATTAAATGTGTTTTTAAAATTGTAAGATTATAAGTTCATAGTTATCATTTAGGTTAGTTTATGAAAAAACTATATATTTTAATGTTACTTTATTACATCTACAGTCATGTACTCTTAAAGTTTAAATTAGTTTAAATTAATATGTTTTTTTAATATTATATTTTGCAAAAGTTTTCTAAATTAATGTATTGGCTTACCTAATTAACATATTTTTATCCACATAAAACTAATATTTATCTTTAGCGGGTTAGTAATTGATAATTTAAGAAATATGTATCTTTCTAACTTCCTACTAATTGATAATTGATATTCATGTACACACGTCTCAAGATCATGTTCTATAGCTATAACGTGCAAAAAAAATACACATATGTACACATATGTACACGTCTCAAGAATAAACATCTACAGATCTAATATATCTCTATGTATCTGAAATGCAAACTATAAATCTCGAATAAATACACGTATGTAGCAAAATATAAAAAGTCATATATACGTACATGTGTTCTGGTATCTAACTACTAAAATACTCAATAATCAAATAAATAGTGAAAGTACATGTATGTCATCAAGGAACTGAAATACACATGATGTGTACATGTAAACTAGACCTCCAATATATAAATGCATCAAAAAATATATAAATCTAATCTACTACTAGAGTGACCCCTCAAGACGCATACGAATAGCACGACCCTCTGATCGGGTCTCCTGTACATCCTCTCGTCGAGGTGCATCAACTGAGCCCTGCAAATATATATACATATATACATACACATGTGTTAGAGTTTTATCTTTAAAACATATATATACATACGTGCATCATGTACATGTACATTCAAATTAAATACGAACTTGCATATATATATATATATATATATATATATATATACATATATCTACATATATCTAGTTTTTAAAATATTTAAATAACTTTAAACAAACTATTTAAAAATTAAGTACCTGAGCACTACCAGGTGCCTCAATAGAATCATCTCTCTTATGTACATGATGCCCTGAACCAACAATATGTGTAACCTTGTGCTCAGCGACCTGTGCCTACATGATTTATTATGAGTTAAAGAATAAATTAAATATCTACATATATATCTGAACTAAATTTTTCAGTAAATGAACATATTTTTTAATTTCATATACATTTAAAATTAAAAATAAATTATATATGTCCTTGGGTCTCCGGAGGTGGAGGATGATCAACAGACTCCATCATATCATCTACTGATGCACCTGAGCCTGAAACTCCATGTCCAACTTGTAGTAAATCTGAGTGAAGTGGACTGTGTAAGTGGCTGGCTAATGGTGTAGAATTAGTGCTGCCAAGTCCGAACAACAGGTCCATGTATGATGAAATACCTAGGCTCGAACTAGTATCAATCTTAGACAGGCCTCGCAACTGCTCACCAAAATCATCAAGACCCTCAGCTGTCATATGGACGTCTCCAACTCGTATGCTCAAGTCATCTGTAGAGTGTCGTGTGCCTGGTGCCGAATGCTGTGAGCTACGCACAAGTGTATCATCTATCATTGGTGTGGTGGCCTGTGTCTGTGGAACTATGTCGGGGCTCTGATGCTATCTAACAACATCCATCATCGAGTGTATTGGAATCCTCTGTGTATCAAAAATATAGCTAATAAAGTGCAACATATCCTCCAAAAAATACAGTGCCATACCCATATGTGTTTGCTATCCTAAAAGACCAGGAATATCGCCTGGCAGTGGTAGCCCAACAGCTCTATATGCATCATTAGAGGAGGCACCTGAAGTGCTACTAGATGCCTGTGAAGATGGTCGACCAAGTGGATGAGGACGTCAACTATGAAGATAGCGACCAATAGAATCTAACATGGTACTAGCCGCCACAGATGCAATCTACCCAATAGTGTCAATTGCTTTCCTCTGGGTAGCAATGATGACTCTATCTGCAATAGGTGCATGTGCAGGAGTCACAGGAGGCATCCTCGGTCCAACAAACTGTCTAAGACCTACAGGTGGTAGACGATCTACACTACAATACTGGTCATGATCTGTGATCCAACCACGCCCCTATCTGTAATAACCAAGATTATCAAGGTAGTTGATGTTGAGCCCTATACAGAACTCAGTGTACATCTATTGTGCAAAATAAAGGGGTATCTGGTCATTATTAGGATAACGACCATGTGCAGCTAAAAATCATGGATAGATCATGCTAGAAATAATAGGGTCTCTACATCGTGTGACTATGCAGCCTCTCACCCTACCTTGTGTCCCCTCGTACTCTGGAAAGAGCTCTCTCTGGATGACATCTTTAGGGGCTACCCTCTTGACATCATCGAATGATGCAGTTCTTAAAACCTCAGCCCTAAGCTCCCTAGATATGGAAGCTAATATGTCAGGAGTAAATGAATGGTGAGCTCTGAACCTAGCTGTCAAATCCTGTAAACTCCTACATATCGTAACACATATGTCTCTATAAAGACCATCATCAGAGGTCAATATAGAGTGCTGCAGTCTGGCAACTTCCTGCTCTAAAAATGCAAATACAGCATTGATATCGATGCGTGGAGATGGTGCAGCTGGACCTCCAGCAGGAGCTACAAGTGCAGCCTGACCTAGAACAGGAGCTGCACCAGGAGCTGAAACATGAGCTGCACGACGAGCCCTATATTGAGGTACACGACAAGCCCCACCAGAAGCTGTAGCACGAGCCCCACTACGAGCTGCACGAGAAGCCAAATTAGGAACTACATCAGGGGCTGCAATAGGAACCACATCAACCTATGCCGCAGTAGGAGCTGGAGTAGGAACTACATGAGGTGCCGCACCAGAAGCTGTAGCAAGAACTACATCAGGTGTCGCACTAGGAGCCGCATCAAGCTAATCGTGTGAAGCCATATCTGTAGAAATGTATGAAGAGCTAAATTTCCTACTGTACACATAATTTTTATTTTTAAAATTAAAAATTATACACATGTAATTGAACATATATCACACATCATGGACCTAGATAATCTGTAACACATCTAGACCTAGATTAATTTGCATATAAGATAACTTTAAAGTTGAGAGTTTGGTTATGGTTAGAGTTAATTTATTGTTCTAGGACTTTATTATACTTTGGGGGCCTGTATTATTGGAGAATTCAATTAAAGGGCCCGTATTATTACTCTTAAATGATAATGTTTCGAGTTTTAGGTTTCAAGTTGGGTTACATATATATCATTTAAAACAAGGGTTATAAGTTTCATGTATGTGCATGTATCTCAAATGTAGTTTTTAACAATTTAGGATTAGGGTCAACTTGTTTTAATTTTAATGTAAGTTAGGCCTCAATGAGGTTTTGAAATAGGGTTTTAGTGTAATTAGGCTCAATTTTAGGGTAAGATTTAAGACCTTATGATAACCTATATAAAGATTCTTAAATATTGATGTGAAACCCTTACAAATACATAGGTTACAATTCTTTCAGTACTCTTGATGTGTCAAGTATAACTTTGATATATCGAGGACTTTCATTTTCTATACTTTATAATTTTTTTGGTTAGAACTTAGCTAATAAGGTGAAATTATTTAAACATATTGTGATCATTATAAAATAATCAAAGAAAAATCAAACATTAAAATCTTACATACATAACCATTGAGACCTTTCCTGTAATATATACATTTATATTACAATTATAGAAATTAACTGAGAACTAAAGCCATCAAGGACACGTACTTGAGAAAGTTACACAGACCTCAATGTTAGAGCGAGCATAAATTCATTCTCTCATCACTCTTTGGCAGCCAAAAACTTCCACAGTGAAAAAATTTCTTAGCTTGCCAAGATTTATGTTAATTTGCTATTAATTTAAAATGGTATGTCGAGTGTGGCATATGATTCATTGTTATTATACAGATTTTATTTTGTATCCGTGTATTTTATTTCTCACAATAATTTATAATTATGTATAAATTTGTATGCGTACGAAAATCTGGTAGAATATGAAGATAGTGAGGAGGAAGGAGAATTTGCCCAAAAAGGCAGCCTTCAAATTCACCAAGTATTAACTCTAAGACAAATAGTTCCTGACAAAATTGAAAATGAAGAATTTGTTCCCAGAATTAAGTACGAAGATTTTTCTACAAATGCAAACCATGTCTCATTTTTCTTTGTTCTCTTTTATATTATATTTAATGTAGTTTTATAGAGGTATCTTTTGAGATTGTAAGAATTTGAGCAATGTGTTTTAGAGATAGGGTGGGTTCTATTGTATGGAAGACTTATTAGGTTCAATTCTCAGGCTGCTAACTCGATTCTTGGGAAGAGCTTAAAAATGCAGTGCAATGTGCAGTGGGTTTCCTTGTGGGAATTGCCCAAGTTCTATTATTATAAAACTTGTGTGAACAAATCTGAAATGGAAAATGTTTTAACTATGAACGACTATAATTACACCGTAGGCATTTCCATATGAAAGAACTCTGGCTAACTTTTACAATCAACGATGCATTCTAGCGAAGAGGCCTTCGACGACCATAGAATCGATTGAATCATCGTTCAAACACTTAAGTCTTTGCACTACTGGGTATTAAAAAGACTAAGAGTCCCCCATCCTCGCCAATGTGGGATAAAGGCAGTGGGGCTATTCATCAATTTTGACTGCTGATTGATCATTAAAAACCATTTAAAAACATTTTCGCACCATTGAGAAAACTGTGTCAGGAGGCCTATTGCCTGGCTTTAAAAATTGATTCAAACATGTGATCGAGCTTCGAAACCTTGGATATATCATCTCTCTGACACGTTCAATAGGCCTACAAAATCTCGTCACATGACGACATCAAAGTCAAAAGATATCGACCTCTGAACATGCCCAATTAAAATTGCCTGTAGATTAAACAAGTCAGAAAACCACAGTGTGTTTGGTTTGAGCTTTGAAAACTGAGTAAACGAGCACTTAGGATTCTAAAAACTGGGGCACTGGTACTTTACCATGAGAAGAGTATGATTCTATGATTTAGGCTCATGACAAATCACGGGGCGCATTTGGCAAGCGTCTGAAGTTGGCAACCTGGAACTACAAGATAGGGAACAACAGCAAAATAACATTTTTGGCAAATTGAAAGGCCCTGGAAAAGTGTGAAGATGGATTCGTCAAGGTCTATAAACTGGCACACTTAAAGTATTTTCGGAGTAGAATGCAGGGGAACAAAACATTCAATCCCACCAATCTCGAATCAAAAGATATAGCATCACGAATAGGGCACCTGAACAATCTGCATCTCTAATTACCAGTGAAACTCTATAAATTGCATTCAAAATTGCATTTGAAAACTGATCAAACGGATTCGTCATGACTTCAAATCTGGAGCGTAGTAAGTCTCTAACCCCTAGAAAATGATGCAAAAGGAATTTTCTCATTTGGATCAACTGGTCAAAATTTATTACCTGTCAAACAAGGCTACCTGGAAAATGCATAATTTGCAGATTTACAACAAAGGTAACTGACCAACTTTGAGAGGTTCGAAACCTAGTCAAAACATGTTGAAATGACTTGAAAATTTAAACATAGGTTCTTTTTTATGCATATTAAAAATTATCAAAGTGGCGAACCATGAAACATAACCAGGTAAAAGATATTCAAAGGCAAACTGGGCTTCTAACCATTGTTTGACACTTGGGCAGAAAATGCAAAATGACACATGCTCAAAATGGAACTTCACTGAATGGCTCAGAATGTTAGTTTATCATCATGAAACGTATGCATAGGCTGAAAGAAAGGTGTTAGAAACATAAAACACCACATTGACTAACAAGACAATAGCCGGGACACAAGCATGAAAAGCATGTATAGGGGGCAAAACTGACTCAAAATCACAAACAGGCACTCAAAACGGGAATGCAATTTTGAGTGCCAAGAAGTTACATGGAACTTAATGTCAGAGTGAGCATAAATTCATTCTCTCATCACTCTTTGGCAGCCAGAAACTTCTGCAGTGAAAAAATTTCTTAGCTTGCCAAGATTTATGTTAATTTGCTATTAATTTAAAATGGTATGCCAAGTGTGGCATATGATTCATTGTATTATATAGATTTTATTTTGCATTTGCGTATTTTATTTCTCACAATAATTCATAATTATGTATATTTGTATGTGTACGAAAATCTGGTAGAATATGAAGATAGTGAAGAGGAAGGAGAATTTGCCCAAAAAGATAGCCTTCAAATTCACCAAGTATTACCTCTAAGACAAATAGCTCCCAACAAAATTGAAAATGAAAAATTTGTTCCCAGAATTACGTACAGAGATTTTTCTACAAATGCAAACCAGGTCTCATTTTTCTTTGTTCTCTTTTATATTATATTTAATGCAGTTTTATAGAGGTAATTTTTGAGATTGTAAGAATTTGAGCAATGTGTTTTAGAGATAGGGTGGGTTCCATTGTATGGAAGACTTATTAGGTTCAATTCTTGAGTTATTGACTCGATTCTTGGGAAGAGCTTAAAAATGCAGTGCAATGTGCAGTAGGTTGTCTTGTGGGAATTGCCCAGGTTCTATTATTATGAAACTTGTGTGAACAAATTTGAAATAGAAAATATTTTAACTGTGAACGACTATAATTATAGATATAGATTATAGGATAGAATGGTAAAGAGATGAGGAGAAATAGAGAGGATGAGAGGGAGAGATTAAAAATAGGACATACATAATTGATCTTCCATACATCTATGGCGTACCCATTGCACACTAAGGTGCGATTGCTAGTTGTAATACATGAGGGAACTTAGCATATGAAGTTTATGATTTGGTTCAAGATTATGATTTAGGGTATTTATTATCATTTATAATCTTGGGTTTAGAAATTAAATTTTAAGATCAAGGTTAGGGTTCGGTTAGGTTAGGGTTAGGGTTTGGATGTACATGTATTTTATATTCATACCTAGATATGCAAATTAATCTACATTCTTATATATGTATAATTTAGGATCTCCCCTTAAGACATGTCATTGAATTATATAGTTAATTATATACTTCTAATTATTAAGACATTAAAAAGAATAACATATGTACATTTAAACATGAATATTGAAAACATATGTATGCACGTCTATATCTAACACATGAACATATTTACATATACATTTGTGAAATAAAATATACATTTTAATCTACATTCTTATGTTTTTTAAAATATTTTTTCTAATGTTTTTCTAAATTTGTTTTCTAAATTTTATATTATATTATAAATTTTCTAATATTTTCTAATATTTTTTTAAATTTTTTTTCTAAAATTTATATTATTATAAATTTTCTAACATTTTTCTAATGTTTTTTCTAAATTTATTTTCTAAAATTTATATTAAATTATAAATTTTCTAATGTTTTTGTAATGTTTTTTCTAAATTTGTTTTCTAAATTTTATATTAAATTCTAAATTTTCTAATGTTTTTGTAATTTTTTTTTTAAATTGTTTTCTAAATTTTATATTAAATTGTAAATTTTCTAATATTTTTTCTAATGTTTTTCTAAATTTATTTTCTAATATTTTTTCTAAATTTTATATTAAATTATAAATTCTCTAATATTTTTGTAATGTTTTTTCTAAATTTTCTAATGTTTTTGTAATATTTTTTTCCTAAATTTTCTAATTTGTTTTAATGCTTTTTCTAAATTTTCTAATTTTTTAAAATATTTTTTATAAATTTTTTTTCTAAGTTTTATAATAAATTATAAGTTTTCTAATGTTTTTGTAATGTTTTTTCTAAATTTTCTAATATTTTTCCTAAATTTTCTAATATTTATTTAATATTTTTTTACTTTTTTTTTGAAATTTGTTTTCTAAATTTTATATTAAATTATAAATTCTCTAATGTTTTTGTAATGTTTTTGTAATGTTTTTTCTAAATTTGTTTTCTAATGTTTTTCCTAAATTTTCTATTATTTTTCCTAATGTTTTCTAAAATTGTTTTCTAATGTTTTCTATATAATATTTTTCTATTTTCTAAATTAATATAAATAAACAATAAAAATATTAAATTAACATTTAAATATACTTTCAAACCCATTAAAAATATAAATAACATTCAAATATACTTTTAAAACATTAAATTAATACTATTTACACATACCCGATGATGAGAATGAGAAGGAAAATGACCGAATGATGCTGACAGAGGTACACAAAACGCACATTCACCCCAACGTTCACCCAATCAACAGTCTCCATGAAAATGACTTCTAAAAGTCAAAAGAGGCAATTTAAGCGCCGAAAATCGATGCTACACATGTTCGCACGAACATGTACACTGCATATGTTCGTGCGAACATGCCTTTCTAGGCATTTACATGTTCGCGCAAACATGTGCATGACACGTGTTCACGTGAACAGGTCTTTGTTGTTCGCACGAACAGTTAGCAATTAGGAATCCAAAAATTTGGCAAATTTTCTAACTTTGTTCGTCCCACTAAAGTGGAACCCATTATTGTGGGTTCACCCATATTCTTTTAAGCCTTTCATACCCTGTGACATGTACAGTGGATGAATGAGCATTCTGAATTAATTTGCCAAGAGGCATTCGGAAAAAATGTATATTAAATGGGCATTGGACTTTTTATTATTCTTCCATGTGGATATGGTAGTTGATAGAATTAGAATTAATTAAATTTAAATGTGACTCAACATCTTGGGATCCTTAAGGAATGTGACCTATTATGTATGTTTGTTGATGATTACATGTTACTGCTTCCGCTACTATGTGTTTGATGTGTATGTTATACTTTCTTACTTCAAAAAAAAAAAATTTAGCAAACTTAGTAAAACTTTAGGTTAATTCTTTTGGATCCCTTAGCGGGGCATTACATTTGGTATCAGAGCCCGAGTTTCTACATTGGGAGCTCTGGGTATATTGGAACGCCACTAGTGTTAACTAGTTGAGCAAGAACGAAAAACTTTAAACTATTATGTGTATCTCTTTCAAACTGAAACTTGAAACTAGTTGAACTGAAACATAACTTAAATTGTTAGTTGCATATTTTTCATACTTCAACACTGAGACTTCAAAACTGAAATTATACTTAAACCATAATTATAGGCAAACTAAAAATTGAAACTATTATGTTTGCAAAACATGTGTCTTTTATCTATGTTTTCTTTAGTAGTATGTTTTATGGTTATGATAGCATCTTGTATCTGGATATTATTGTAGGATGGTATCTGGGGCGAGATCTTCTGTTATAAGACATAGTCTAGACCATGGTGAAGGCCATCAACAAAAAAGAGCTATCAATTTCCATGAGTCTATCCATGAAGAACCTATCCAAGATGGGTGTCATGTCCCCTTTTCAAATAATTAAAAAATAATAATCTTTGCTAAGGCAGGCAGGCCCAAGAAAGTGAAGTTTCAGAAAAAGGGGGTTAATCTTTGGAAACCGTTGGACTAATAAATGAAAATTATTATTAAAATATGTTTCATTAACCTCTCTTGGATGTGAGTTACAGTTATGCCCTCTTTTAAGGAGTTTGGAGGCATTTTGGGCACATTCCAGAACTGGATTTTTGCTCATTCTTTGTTATTCTTCAGAGGCTGTCAAACCTGTGGAAAAGAAGACCCAAGAACGGGAGTTTGCAGGTTTCCAGGGAGACCCAAGAATGGGAGTTCGTAGGTTTCCAGGAAGGCTAAGGATGGGAGTTTGAAGCCATTCCATGTGCATGCTCATACAAAGTTTGCCTTTGTGCTGAACAGTGCAGATTTGTGAGTTTTCGGGTGTGTTTTTTGTATGAGTTTGGTGTTTTCAGTTGAGTATTTCATATCAGTTTGGGTTGCTGCTGTATTTCAGACTTTAAGGTGTTAAAATAGAGCTGAATATATGTATTGGGACGTGATTAAACTTCTGAGATAGATTATTAGTGTTTTTGTGGTGTTTCCGGGCATTTTTGTGTTAATTTTGGGAGCCCGATGAGCATAGTTTTTGTCTTACATTTGAGAACTATTGTTTAAAGGCTATACAGATCTGGAAATGTCATTTTGTAGGCTGTTATGCTGCTGAAATTTCTATAAAAATGTCCACTTTCAGATTTATTAATAATAGGTGAAGCTGTGAAGCTTTTGGCACAATTTCTGGCATACTCGATTTGGGGTTTCTTGAGAAATTTGGTGGATCTTTGTGATATTAGTTGTTTGATCTTGAAAATCTGATTAGAGGTTCGGAATATCATACAAAATCAGAAAAGGGACATTTCAGTGGTATCAGAGCCATGATCTTGCCAGCCTGAGGGTTTGTAGAAGCTTGCATGTCAGTTTTGACAACTACCCAGATCTTGCATGTCAGTTTTGACAACTACCCAGATCTTGCATGTTATAATTTATGATTGCATGTTGCTTCTAATCAGTTTCATGTCAAAATTTATGGTTGCACGCTACTTCTAATCATTTGCATGTTAGTTCTTGGTGAATTTGGTGGTTGTAGAAGTTTGCATGTCAGTTTTGACAACTACTCAGATCTTGCATGTCAGTTTTGACAACTACCCAGATCTTGCATGTCATAATTAATGATTGCATGTTGCTTCTAATCAGCTACATGTCAAAATTTATGGTTGCATGCTACTTCTAATCATTTGCATGTTAGTTCTTGGTGAATTTGGTGGTTGCATGTTGCTTCTAATCAGTTGCATGTCAAAATCTATGGTTTCATCCTACTTCTAATCATTTGCATGTTAGTTCTTGGTGTTTGAAGAAGTTATATCCTATTGGGGTTACACTCTACTTTATCCAGAATGGACAGGTATAGTATAGAGTCTCAGAGGACACAATCTTGGACAATTGATATCCAGAGTCAAAACAGTAGAAAGGATGGTTATTTAGATATTCGAGATAAACTTATGAAAATAAGCCATGGCATGTCTGAACAATTGGTTGAGCACCACCGTATAATGAATGACATGTTTTTTGACCCAACTAAGGTGGATAAGTTGACTGGATTTCTATTTGGCATATTTTCTCACAGGACAGATGACACAATTCCCAAGAAGTTGCATGAGGAGTTTGAGAAACTAGCTGATAGCCAGGTAGAGGTCTCAGATTCTACTCTGCCACAGGAGGTGGTGGGAAAGGATATTACACAGATTGATAGTAACGATCAACTTGATACTCAAATTGAGACAATTATTTACAGGTCGTCAAAGGGTGATGCCACAGGTATTCAGGATGGTATAGTTACAACAGGCAGTGACTATAGTGTAGTGGGTTCAAATGATGATTATGAGGACGTTGTTGTGCAGGATGGTGAGATACCTAGTAGAGATGAGCAGACATTGAGCATTCATGACTTTGCTGAGAAAGAGTACCAGGCACAGTTAGATGCTTCATCACATGAGGTTGAGGCTGGTAGTACTTCACATGATTTGTCCAACCAGCTGAAGGTGAACAAAGATAGTATTGTGACTTCATTATCTCATCATGATAGGTATGTGAAGTTAGTTGGTATTGGTCATATTACTCAGGTGAGGAGTTTTCTTGAGTTACCAGTTGATTCTAGTTTATGGATATGGACTCGAGATTGTTATATTGGTGTTTGGGATTCAGTTGACTGGAGATCTTTAACACTTTTTGGTAGCAGTGTTTTTTTGGGTGCTATCATGGAGTTGATTAGCAGATTACATGGTGTTGTCTTTTCTTGTGCCAGTATCTTGTCTAATGTTGGTATTAGTTTTTATACACCGATGTTGGGCTTTTTTCATATATCTAGTCGACCATACTTGCTGGAATGTGTTGATGATATTTCATATTTGGCAGTGTGTATAGATGAGTCCCAGGATCATATTGGCATTGATGACATCCAGGAGGATGCAATGGGAAATTTTGAAGACTTAGTTTCCTTGGGTATAGAGGAGTTGGACAGCAATGCTAATGTTTTTGATACTCCGTATGTTGATATGAGCTTTAGATTTGATTCACACGATATGGATGGTAATACTCTAGAGACTAGTAACTTTGAGGATACTCTTTTAGACAATGCATCAAAGGAGGTTTGTAGGAGACAGTCAAGCCAGCGCCATCATGTGTCTAATCAGTTGAGAGTTAGTGACCGAGACATTGCTATCACTTGCCAGCATTTCGATGCTGCTCGTCAGTTGCTAGCAGTTTATGGATGGGGTTCTCCTACTAGTGATGAGCAGGAAGGCAGTTATCTTTCCTTGACAGAGATCCACTCTTTATGGGAGGCTATTCGGATTTTGAGACAGAATTATATGCAGTTGCTAGCCAATAGAGATTATCTTATGGAGTGGGGCAGTACAGTATATGATGCATTGTTGGCCAAGGAAGATGAGGTGAGTGAGCTTACTAAGCAGCTTGAGGTAACTTCTGAGATTCTTGAGAGTACGCAGCTGGCTTTCAAGGAGTCACAATTTCATTTGACTAAGGTGACCATGGAGTTAGAGCGACTACAGTCTTTACCTGATTCTATACAGTCACAAGCTATGGTGTTTGGTGATCCGAGGATGTCCATGGCCAAGATTGTCAGAGACAGTGGAGATGGGGATGTATCCATCCTTGATACTAACATTGGCATTTCAGGTTCATTCCCACTAGAGTCAGGTTCAGTTGAGTTGGGTGTTGTAGCAGATTGTTATATGCCTGACATGGTGGTGGCCTCTAGTACTGATGGCACAGAGACTAGAGATGTATCAAAGATCATGTGTGATGTTGGTGAGTCGACAGTTGGCATGGTTCCTGCTAGTAATACTACTCCCTTGGCGATATCTTTGGAGGTAGTAGTCAGTTCCAACATGGTTAATGATCAATTGCAGTTAGTTTCATCTGGATTACAATCTGAGCCACTAACTGAGATTAGCGCATTCTATCGGCATTACACTGTGAGGTACGCTCATCAATTTACCTTTGATGACCATGTTGATGAGATTATGATACAGAGATGTACTTTGGTTCCTAGTGCTTATCATCAGTTATGGAATAGTTTGATGCCTCGGGATGAGAGTTGTGATGGGCACGACATGGTGATAGGTTCTGCAGTTGACAGCTTGATAATATGTGACTTAGAGCAGGAGTTTGGGAGTGATTCTTCAGTGGGTGTTGTTATTGATTCTACTCCTTTGGCTATGACATCTCCTGACTTAGCTAGTGATCAGTCACAGTGGGTTGTATCACTTGTTTATGGTGAGCTGTTAACTGAGGTTGGTTTTTTTAATCAACATTATATTGCAGGGTATATACATCAATTAGCATTTGATCCTTGTTTTGAGGAGTTGATGGCAGGAAAATTTGGTTTGGATTCCATTTCTTACGCTTTATCTTGTAATGTCTTTTCACCATCAGCAGTGCATGGGAGTTATGGTTATGAGATAGTGGCCGGTGATTTGCAGAGTTGTGTTGACTGTAGGAGTTGTATAGTGTGTGGATTCTCCATACTTGGTACAGTTTCATTTGAGATCATTCACCATTGTTGCAGAGTTGGATTGTACATTCCGTATAGGCCAGTGGGATGCATTGATGTTATTTACTATGTTGGTAGTTTGATTTGTCCACTTTACTTAGGTTCTGATATTCTAAGAGTTTGTGTCTCATGGGTTTTTAACTATGGTAGTGGTGATTTTGGAGTTTGGTTGAGCTATAATTGTCAGTTTGATTATGGATTCCTCTTGGTCATATTGTAGAGGATATTGCAGGAGCCTATGTTAATTGGTAGTAGTATAGTTCATGACTACATTTGGGATCCAAGTGGATTGATTGGTTTATTGTTTAGCCATTGCTCAAGGACAAGAAATTTTTGGGAGGGGAGGACTTGTCATGTCCCCTTTTCAAATAATTAAAAAATAATAATCTTTGCTAAGGCAGGCAGGCCCAAGAAAGTGAAGTTTCGAAAAAAGGGGGTTAATCTTTGGAAACCGTTGGACTAATAAATGAAAATTATTATTAAAATATGTTTCATTAACCTCTCTTGGATGTGAGTTACAGTTATGCCCTCTTTTAAGGAGTTTGGAGGCATTTTGGGCACATTCCAGAACTGGATTTTTGCTCATTCTTTGTTATTCTTCAGAGGTTGTCAAACCTGTGGAGAAGGAGACCCAAGAATGGGAGTTTGCAGGTTTCCAGGGAGACCCAAGAATGGGAGTTTGCAGGTTTTCAAGAAGGATAAGGATGGGAGTTTGAAGCCATTCCATGTGCATGCTCATACAGAGTTTGCCTTTGTGCTGAACAGTGCAGATTTGTGGCTTTTCGGGTGTGTTTTTTATATGAGTTTGGTGTTTTCAGTTGAGTATTTCATATCAGTTTGGGTTTCTACTGTATTTCAGAATTTAAGGTGTTAAAATAGAGTTGAATATATGTATTGGGACGTGATTAAACTTCTGAGATAGATTATTAGTGTTTTTGTGGTGTTTTCGGGCATTTTTGTGTTAATTTTGGGAGCCCGATGAGCATAGTTTTTGTCCTACATTTGAGAACTGTTGTGTAAAGGCTATATGGATATGGAAATTTCATTTTGTAGGCTTTTATTCTGCTGAAATTTTTGTAAAAATTTCCACTTTCAGATTTATTAATAATAGGTGAAGCTGTGAAGCTTTTGGCACAATTTCTGGCATACCCGATTTGGGGTTTCTTGAGAAATTTGGTGGATCTTTGTGATATTAGTTGTTTGATCTTGAAAATCTGATTAGAGGTTGGGAATATCATACAAAATTAGAAAAGGGACATTTCAATGGGAATAGGGAAGGGCATGTCAGGGAGCTTCAGGAAGAGAACTATAGAGAGCAACAAGTTTTCTCCGAGGAGGTTGATCTGAGGAAAATGTTGTAGACCATCATTGATCGCCTACCTCCTATTCATGACCAAGATAGAGCACCTCGGGCAGGACTTCAGCATAGACCTAAGAGCATGAACTCTCATCAAGCTCATAATGCACAGCGTAATAAGCACCACGAGCATTACCAACCATCTCTGGGTAATCAAGGTGTAGGTGGCAATAGGAAATCTCCTTTTGGGGGTAATCAGTGGCAGGAAGAAACTTATCCTCCAGCACATAGTGGTGGCAATGGTTCCAATGCTAGGAACTGTTGGTGTTTGAAAACACTAGAGGGTTTTCAATTATTCCAATGAGAAAATGACATATCTAGGGGCAACTAACTCCCATTTTCAACATGCCATTTCTGACAACATGCCAACTATAAGGCATGACCCTTCTTCTTCTTCAGGCTCTACTAAACCTAGGTGGGTAGACCTCAGATTCAAATGATACCGTACCAGTGCAAAAACATATCCTTGAATCTATTAAGCAGATGAAACACTTATATCTCCTAGTAACTCATGAAATAACACAGATCTGCAGTAGCTAAATGCAAATCTAGAATATTCACAAGCTGAGTGAGGGCATTCTATTATAACTCTTCAACATGAAATAGTAAAATACATTTGATTTATAATGTTGAATTCAACAAAACCCCTAGTATGCAGTAGCAAGAACTAAATGATCCTATAAACTGATCAGTGCCTTAACCATTGGGCAAATCCTTGAATCAAATGCATGCATATGGATATCTGATACTTATGTATATATTCAGATAAACGATCTATCTATTTACATTGTAAATAAACATTTGTGCTCAATCCAAACCTCATTCTTACATGATATCCTTCTCAACAAACTTGTGACCCTGTTGATTTACTGAAGCATTTACATAACTGCTTGAGTCATAAGCAACAAAAAAATAGCATACAGCCTTAAGGGACTGCAACTATGACCTAGGCTCTTTGTTCAAAGGTCATAAAACATTACAACTCACTGAGAGTAGAGATGAGAATTAGAATGAAAATAATGAAATTCTTCTGCCCTTTGTATTAATTTCCTTGAAACAATACAACCAAATGCATGAAATGAAAACATGAAAAAACCTAACAGATATGAACTTGTTGTATTTATCTTCCTACTACTTTTCATACAAGAGAAATTGCTAAAAATGGTGTCACGGTCACGAGAACACATCAAAAACTAGAACCAAAAGCTGGTATCACAGCAGTGAGTGGTTTTTCTCCAAAGACTGGAACCCTTACAATGAGAAAGAAAGAGATAGATAAAGGAAGAAGAAAATCACATATCTAATCAGGAAATGAGAAGTGTCCACCCAAAATTCCTTCCCAACAAGATGAAAAAGCCTCTCTCTATCCTCTCTCCCTAACTGAATATCTGATTTGGTTTCATCATTTGGCCTTTACAAAGCATAAGGAATCTCAGATATTTTGATTTGGAGAAATAACTGACTTCTGACATCGAATTTGAACACAAAGTGAAAGGTGAAAATCAATTATAAGACCTCAAAGGCAAAATAAACTTTTTGGATTAGTTTTTCTCCATACCCAGGATTCAACAAGCTTTCACATCTGCCTTTTAACCACTCTCAATGATCAATGATGAGTTTTGCCTATTCTACTTCCAATACCCCAAATTTCACAAAATGACTTATAACTTAAAATGGTGAAGACCTGTGCATAATCTAACTCCAAAAATGGAAAATTTGGATTCTCCCAATTCTGGTGGTATATTGGAATGCCTATTTTGGATCAAAAATGCCCAAGTTATGGTCGTTAGAAAATCAGAACCCTTGTTCATGGTTCCATGGCATTATTTCACAAATATTTAAATCTTCATAAAGTTTGGACTGTATTAGCATTTCAAACTTTATTTTAAATGGCCTATACGTGAGTTTGAAGGAAAATAGTAAAATATTAAAAATTTGAAATTTTTCCCAATTCTCCACCATTTCTATCTGGGTCAAACTAGGTCTGACCATCCCTGCCATGTGTTGCCACATGATTGGCCCGGGCTTGGTAAGTGCCACGTGTCACATCCACATAAACACCACATAAGCGCCACCTATCATTGCCACCTTAGCCTCACTACCTTGTCGCTACTTCACTATGGTAACCTGTGAGCATCTTCTCCTTGGCAAAGTAGTGTGAACCCTCGGATCTGCCACGTGTCATGCTCTGTGTAAGGAAACTTGGCAATAAAGAATATAACCGTTTCCACATAACCCATAATAAATCTGAAATAAACACGGAATTAAAAATCCACATGCAAGAGAATAGACAACATACCCATAAAATTGTGACACAAGATATACCCTGGGAAACCCTCATTGAGGGAAAAACCCAGCCTCCAAAAGCATCCATCATCATGTATTATTCAGCAAAAATACCATTGTCATACAACCATGGAAGCCTTCATGGCCATAGCCACAACCGAGAAAACTATGTGAACAAGCATGAATCCACACATCCCATGCCATGCTTTCAACCTTCACAAATGCTCCCTTGGCTAACCTCTCAAGCCTTGTCCTGCTCCACTCTTGCCTTTTGTCTTCTCTTTTTCACTCTCTCTCTATACAACAACTACCCTTGTGGCTGCTTATATAGTAGCAAGTCCCACAAAACCACCAAGTGGTATTACATAAACCATGTGCTAAAACCATGTGCTACCTAACCCACTGAGCCCACATTTAATATTGGGCATTAAATTCTTTTCCCCATTATTAAATAATTACATAAAATATTTTTACAATGTTACAATACAACTCATCAAGAATATTCCATGAGAATCTTTACATGTTGCACGTCCATCTAAGTACAACATTACATAATAAAAATAAAATAATAAAATAACAATATTATGCAATGTGTGCAACACCCATTATCTCAACAATCTCCCACTTGTTGTATACATTGCATAAGGTCAATCCGTAGCCACATAAATGAACAAGAGAACAATCCCTCCCAGCACATCCACCATCATGGATCAAAATACACCAAGTGCTCCATCTTGGTACCCGCAACAAAATCAAAGTATCCAGCATCTCAAACATGAATGATCTCACCTCCTATTATGCCACTGCCACTGGACATACATAGAAGTCATCCAAAGAGAAAGCCACCCAACCTGTCACATTAGAAGATCATAAAATCTTGTACCAACTGAAATTCCAAGCACAAAAACTTGATCCAATATTACATGTATCCATAGTTGTCAAAATATCCATAGCTGAAATAGCACCCACAGCAAAGTGCCAAACCCATCCAACTATCCATACTTCAAAGGTATAACAAGTGAATCTCATATCACCGACATATCCAATCTGCAACCTGCAATCACAAGCCTCAAGAGCAATACCTACCACATATATACCAAGAAGCTCCCACTGCAAAAGATAATGTCAAATCTATAACCAATCCACTCACAACATCTCAAAGAAGTGAATCCATGTAGTATCAAGGACATCCACAGTACATAATCTGATATCCTGCAAGAACAACTCTCATAACAAGTCTCCAATGCTCTCCCAAGTTCTCCACAACCAACAGAGGAAAGAGATAAAGGAATAACCATGTCATCTCTCACATGACATACATGAACACAAACCAGTGATCACAATCTCTAACCAATCTCAAATCCAGTGTAAGCAAAACCAAACATCTAGAAAGATAACCAAGACCAGAGAAACCATACAAATCATAACCTGTATCATGTCCTTCCACACACACCTCTAGATGTAAATTGTGCAAGAATGATCTCCTCCATAAAACCCCAACAAGAAGCCTCAACAACACCCAAACCATACCATATAACTAATCATGGATGTAAGCCTCTCACAAGAAGATCAAACTCAATAAACCATTCCTAAACCAAGGAATAACCATTCCTAATCCAAGGAATATGCCCAATATAAAACCATCTCCCAAACTCAACCAGCATAACAACATATGCACATGGAGATAACCAATGCTAAACCATCTCTCAAATGAACCCTCCAGAACTAACTCATGTACCATAGCTCAAGATCCATATCCATGAAAGACAAGCATAAATATAATGCAACTGAGAGAAAATAATGGGCTATACCTCTCAAGTAGCAAACTGTCGAGTAGACCAAGAGTGGGGAAAGAGAATGCTCATCAAGATACCCAAGTCTCCAACCAAGACTCATCTAAAAACAATCTCCTCTCAAGTCCATATCAGGTGACTGCCCCTCAGACTTCCTGCTGAAACCATCAATCGTCCCAACAAATACTTCTCTAATCCAAGAGAAATCAGCATCACCACCGTCTTTAAGTATCCATGAGCACCTGTAACCAATCAATCTATGCCAACTCCAAATGCAACATAGCAATATCATGAAGTATCCAGCTTATGATCAGTGTACTCAATACCAAGAAACTAAACCAAGATCAATATCAAAAGTTTCAACCATGGCCTCAAGAACATAAACATGACAACATGATCTTACCATCTCAACTAAAGAGATAACATGCTCCATATGAACACACCATAACATGTCACAACTCTAAATGCGTATCAAGAGTATACCATGACATAATAATAAAACCATCCTCACACCAAGGATAACATGCCAAATAAAAGCATAAACCACACCTTTGTCAAGAACCCTGTGAGTCCTCAAGATGCAACCATCTCCACACATTATTAAGAAAACCATCTCCACATACCAGGAAGAACCATCTCCACAGACCATGAAGATAACCAAGAAATCCATGAGTCCTCAAGATCTAACCATCTTCACACACCATGAAGATAACAAGTGCACCATGCAAATGTCAAAGATGCTTCTGTAGCAACAGGATCTAAGACAAACCTCCAACATCTGCAAACACTCAATAAATATATCAATGCCAACAACTCCCACTCAACCGTGGTACCAAGTCACCTATGGCATCATAAAATCCATCCTCTCCAAACCAAGAAGATATAAACCAAACCAGGAACTAATCCTGCACTGTCACCCCATCACTGTCACAAGCTCCCACTAAACCGTGTATCTAAGCTATCCATGACATCATGATGAAAAACCATCCTCTAACCATGAGAATCAACCAAGGCATCAAACTATCAAAGAACTCAAAGTGCACATCATGAGCTCCTCAAAAGAAAACCGAATAACCATGGTCCTCAACCAAGAAGATATACCACCATAACTAAATCAGAAATCCAAGCTAATGAACATCAAGGATGTACCTATATAACCAATCATGTCATGCCAAAATCCATGGCACCATGATCACATCCATGAACCGATCATCTGGCTCTCAATATGTCCAACCTGTCAGCATAAAATAGTCAACCACAATCCTCCACCATGACTGTACCTGGTAACAACATCTCATCCCTTCTACATGAAGAAAATAGTAAATCATGTGACTTAGGGCATAGACAACTGAAATCCAAGCCACCAATCTGAATATGCATCAATAATGAAAGATCAATGGGCAAAGACAACCCATAACCAAGCCATAAATGCAACCTGTAAGTATAGACCACTGACAACACTGCACAACTTGTAGACCCAACAAGTCATCATGCATACCCAAATCAAACATTGATAACCATATCATTATGAGACCAATATGAACTGAGTATACAATGACATCAAATCTTAAATCTTCCAATGCCATAAGCTCACAATGTTACCATAGTCAAAATATATCAATAAACTGTTCAGATCAATATATTAACAAATAAATCATGCCAAACTTGCACCAAATCTGAACCAATGTGTAGAGCTCTCCAAGAGCTTTTCGTTGACTACTCGAAGTCCAAAATCTGACTCCGTATGCCCAAGTTATGCCCCAATCCATGCTCAAAATAAATAACATCTGACTTTAGGGCTCTCAAAACTTGACAAAATATCAAAATCACAAAACCAAACCTACACCATGTTGTAGTACTCTGAATTAGCTTTCCAACGCCTATAAGAACTCTGAAATCCAATATTCTGAGAGAAAGTTATGGCCGTTTTACTAAGATAGTTTTTTTACCATTTTCAGTACGATTTTTCATTTTTTATTTTTTTCAGTGATGAAAATTTCGACGGGATTAAATTTGACGGCCATCATGGGCTGAAACTAAAAAACTCTTTCATTTCCTCTGAACATGGCCAAACTAGGGCATATTATATATCAAAATTTATGAAAATGTTGACCCGGATCCAGTGGTGAGGTCTATTTTTACCCAGGAGGTCATTTCTGCAAGCTACCCCCCAAAACCCTCATTTAAATGAAACATCCGAAAAACCTTTTTGTCCAACAATTTGACATGCCCAAATCTTTTAACATCTCATCATAACAGCAAATCCAAAACCCTTAGATCTGCAATAAATCATTCATATATCTTGCCCTTTCTTTTATCCTCTCATGCATTCCCATGGATTCAATCTAGGGTTACAATAATAAAACCATAGCTCTAATACCACTTGTAAGGAAACTTGGCAATAAAGAATATAACCGTTTCCACATAACCCATAATAAATCTGAAATAAACACGAAATTAAAAATTCACATGCAAGAGAATAGACAACATACCCATACAATTGTGACACAAGATATACCCTGGGAAACCCTCATTGAGGGAAAAACCCAGCCTCCAAAAGCATCCATCATCATGTATTATTCAGCAAAAATACCATTGCCATACAACCATGGAAGCCTTCATGGCCATAGCCACAACCGAGCAAACTATGTGAACAAGCATGAATCCACACATCCCATGCCATGCTTTCAACCTTCACAAATGCTCCCTTGGCTAACCTGTCAAGCCTTGTCCTGCTCGACTCTTGCCTTTTGTCTTCTCCTTGTCACTCTCTCTCTATATAACAACTACCCTTGTGGCTGCTTATATAGTAGCAAGTCTCACAAAACCACCAAGTGGTATTACATAAACCATGTGCTAAAACCATGTGCTACCTAACCCACTGAGCCCACATTTAATATTGGGCATTTAATTCTTTTCCCCAATATTAAATAATTACATAAAATATTTTTACAATGTTACAATACAACTCATCAAGAATATTCCATGGGAATCTTTACATGTTGCACGTCCATCTAGGTACAACATTACATAATAAAAATAAAATAATAAAATAACAATATTATGCAATGTGTGCAACACCCATTATCTCAACACTCTGGGTGCATCTGGGTTTTTGGCGCACATCACCACTCAACCACTTTATTCGCTGCCACTTGGCACTGCTCGATTCACTGCAAGATCTGTAGGCGCCATGTTGCATTCTGGCTCTTGCAAAATTTTGTAGGTTCTCTAGCAAGTCGCTACCTTGCTAGCCAAAATTTTTGGATTTTTCGGCTAGCGACATAGCGACTAGCCAGATTTTGACTTTTTCTGTTGCCTTTATCTATGTTGACATCATAATCTTTTGAATTGCATGCCCGTTCAAAATTTATCAATCGGATCTAGCTGATGTCATCCTACGGGATCCACCACGCGGGCTTGGCTTTCAAAAGCCCTTTTCTTCAAGACACTTCTATTTGGAAAAGATTTGTATTTAAAGTATTAAAAGTCCTACGCCCTAGCCAATGTGGGATTAAGGCCTACATCTTCACCCAGTATTTACTGTAGCCTCTTTGCTTGACGTCCCCATCTGCTATGACTATTGTTTTAAGGCTATTTGGAAGCAAAAACTTTTCCCTTTAACTAAGTCGGTCGCTTGGTCAAACTAGACGTGAGCTTCCTTGCACTTTCTTTGGTCTGTTGTAGCTTTGACTGCGTGATTTTATGTCTTCACTCCTTGCTAAATGTGTGATCTTCCTTTCTAATGTGCTTGGGCTATCTTTTACATTTAGGTTGCATGTTCTCGCTACAGTGAGCTGCTTTGTCTTCTCTGCAAGACATGTGTTCCTTTCCTCTGATAGAACCTTCTCAAACATGCCAAAAGGAAGTGCAACTGATTTGGGAGCTTGTATCTATGATGTTCCAAATGTGCTCTTCAAGTATGCAACATTGCGTGTTTTAGCCCCCTTGGTGAGCATGATACATTTTTTGTAGCTGTGGATGCTTCAGACTGATGCTCTTCTTTCAAAGCTTTGGATGACTTTGACCATACTTCTACGTATTGGCTGCTCTTGGCTTTTTTTTATTTGATGAGGGTTCTCTTTAATATTGTGTTGAATCTCCATTCTGTTGTAACATGGAAACTTTTTGTTTAGCTTGTTGTGCACAAGTTCCATTGAAATTCCTTTTAAGTCGCTTGATTTACTAATGGATTTCAAAAATGCATGGTAGTCCTTTTCTTTAGAAACGTGGGCTTCTTTGTTACTAACTGGTAGCTTCTATGCCGTGGACTTTGGTTTTAATATGCCATCATTCTTTCAGTGATGGGTCTTCATTTTATACTACTTGCATTCCTTTTTAAAAATGTTGACTGACCTCTTCTATATTCTGGCCAGCTCCCCTGTGTGAGCTCACTCCTAACTTGTTGTGGGTTGCCTTCACGTGAGCTCTATGCATTTATGCATGTGCTGCAATGGTCTTCTTTAACTGTGTGTTTGAATGCAGGGCTTCTATGATTGCCCTTAGTGTCCATCTCCCTGGAAGTTGCGGCTACTTATGAAGAAAGTGATTAAACTTTTCAAATCATTGTTCTTTGTTCATTGTCGATTTTGACTATAGTGTAAAGATTTTTTCATGAGCCACTTGCTATATCTAATTGGTCGGCTCCTATCAAACTCCCCTGTTGCATGCTCATGGATATCCTTCTGTCCATGATAGGCTTTCTTGCCACATGATTTCCCTCTATTCAACTTCCTACTTGGCTCCTTTGTTGACACGTGAGCTCCTTTTAAAATGCTTTGTGAGTATTTAAATCGGCATTCTCTGCCTTCACCATTAAACTGACTCTTCATCTATTCTACGGATTCATTCCTTTTTTACATGAGGCTGAATTCTTTCTTTCTTATTTATGAGAATATGTGAGGCTCTATTAACATACTGTGATTCATTGGAAACATAGGAGTCCAGGTACTGATGCCAAACTTGTAACATTTGTCGAATTCTCTCACAATAATGTCAAATATTTAAACCTTGATTATCCCACCCAAAACACAATGAAATAGTCAATAGTAAAATGGGATCTAATGAAAATAAAACCTGAACCCCATCCTGATTATTTTCCTTACCAATCTGACATGATTAGTCGGGCCCCAAAGTGGGTCTGGCTAAAAAAAAATCATTCCCAAACAACTGAACCATCAAAGTAATCAACTGACCTTCTTAGAGTGATTTGAATCAATTTTGATCACAGATTGATCATTTAAAACTCAATTTGTCACTTTTTGCCAACTGTGAATCTGGTGCTAAGAAATCTATTGATTGCCTTTGAAAACTGACCCAGACAACTGACCAAGCCCTGAAATTAGACACACTGATTCTCTGTTCTACACACCTTTAGCCTGTCGAATCTCGTCTCATGAAGAATTCGAGGTCAAAAAATATTGACCATCAAAGTCACCCCTTCAGAATTACCTACACAAAAAAATGTCAAAATACCATAAACTGGGTCAGATTTGGCCTAGAAAACTGGGCAAATGGGCACATGGGAAGACAAAAATTGGAGCGTTAAAACTCTTTCATGAGGTGAGTATGACTGTGCAATTTTGGCTCATGATGAATAACTGGGCGTAAATGGTGATCAATCAAAGTGGGCTACTTAGATTTTGCAGATTGGGAACAATGATAGAAAGCAATTTTTACAAATGGAATTGACCTAGAAAAGTGTGCATATGGATTCGTCATGTCTTGCAAACTGGCACACTTAAAGTATTTTTAGTGGACAACACAGGGGTACAATCCATTTGACTTGACCAATCACGGATCTCAAGTTATGACATCCAGAACAGGGGTTCCAATCAATCTGCAAATACTAACACCAGTAAAAAGTTAGAAATTGTGTTTGGAATCACGTTTGAAAACTGATCAAACGGATTCGTCATAAGTTGAAACTCAAAACATAACAAGTCTCTGACATCCACAATGTAATACAACAAGAATTCCAACATTTTGGTCAACTACGTCAAATTTATAGCATGCCAAACAGGGCTTCCCAGAATTCTGTGCAAAATGCAAATGCATGAAAATAGTAACTGACCAACTTTGAGGGATTCAAAACGTAATCAAACGAACTCAAAAGAACTCAAAATTTTAAACATAAGTTCTCGGGTGTGGATACTAAACACTCCCAAAGTGGTAAGTCATGACACAATTTTGGGTGCGAGATATTCAATCACAAACATAGCCTCTTGTCACTATTTGACACCAAGGGTAAAATGCAAATTAGACATTGACTCAAAATAGGACTTCACCAAACAGCTTAGAATATCAATTTATCATTACAGAATATGTGAACGGGCTAAATGAAGGGTGTTAGAAACATTGAACACCATTTATGCATTAACTCAATAGTGGGGTACATAGGCTTCACAAAGCATTTATAGGCCTGATTTTCTCAAAATTTTCAAAATGTGACTAAAAATGAAGCATGCAATTTTTAGTCCCAACGGGAACTATCACAAGATTCATCACAACAAGCCCAACCAGTATGATCGACCATCTCAGAGTGTTCAGCCTTATCCTAGTGGGGGTAGTTTCCTGCAGTCTAGTGCACCTAAAGTTTAGAGGAACTTCGATGGAGAGTGTTTCATATGTGGACAACATGGACACAAGGTGTCTCATTGTCCTCAAAGGAAACCTCAACCCTTGGATCAGAGACTCGCAACTTCAGAACCTACAGTTGGCAATATGGGTAGATCCTAAAGAGTGTTCTCAGTGGGGACATATCCACCTGTAGGGGAAAGGACCCCATTGGACCCACACAGTGAGACCCTTAGTTTTATCGTTCATGTACACTTTCAGGAGTGAGCTTAAGTCTAGGGAGGGTGGATGTAGTGCCTGCCCCTAGTTCACATTTTGTTTTCATTGCCAAACTCTTTTAGGCCAGTTTTATGTTTGATGATTAGTAGTATTATTTTAAGATTATTGGATATTGTTTTACATTCTATTTATTATATAGTGAGATTACTTGGTACTCTATATTTCATATATGTATGATGATTATTCAATTTTTTCAGTTATCGATGATGATTAGTTAGATGGTTTATTATCACATGTGTTTTCTTATGGATACTTACACCATACTGCATGTTTATGGTGTGCGTGTTTGTTTTCTTTATGTATGGTGTTTCTGATGTGGTTAAAGAAGGGAGTTGTAGTCACCTGCTAGTCAGGATCTACATGATGCACCACTTCCTACCATTTCTTGTTTAGCTTAGAATATTGTGTCTGTAAATGTGTGGATTTTATGCAGGTTGCAGGTACCAGTTATCGACTTCCCTGAATTGCTAGGATGAGCGTACCCTATCGCATTATCTCAATGGTAAGAGAGGGGAGATAAATCTTAAGTCCAAATCCTAAACCCTTTAGCCATTTGTCCTAATTGATAATTAGGACAAGTATCTGAGTTGAGTACCCTCCGAATGCGTTAGATGACGTTAATTCGTGATTATAACCCTTTGTTTATTTTAGTATGTGTTTTGCTATGATGGGTTTTCGTATGTTGTTTTATGAGTCCTTGGTGTATTTTCTATTAATTAAGTCTAATTAAAAGATTAATTAATGATTTAATTTAATGGAAAATAATTATGACATTTTAATATTTAATTAATTGAGAAATTAATTAAATAAAAGAATTAAATTTGGAGATAAAAGTTTAAGGATAAATTTAGAATGTGATAATATTAATTTAATTTAATAATAATATATTTAGAGTTCATTTTAAATAAATGCTAAATATTATTGTTATTTAAGTTAATTAAATATTTTATCAATTAAGTTTCTAAAATAAGTTAAAAGTAAAAGATATTAAATTATTAAAAGATTCTAGATTGCATGATGTATGCATGAGGTTAAAATATGAGAAATTAATTAAAAGATAAAATAAGTGAAAATAATAATGTTATTTTAATTTCATAAAGTGCGCATGGGATTAAAAGTAATAAAGATTAAAAATAGAAGTCAAGAGGAAAACTAAATTAAGTTATTTAATAATTTAGTTAATGTGCATGAAAAGATAAAAGCAAAGATTAATAAAAGTAATTTGGAGTTTGAGTCTGGTGAGCAAGGAGTCCTCTCGGGTGAGCGCACAATTAGTGCCCCGATTTGAGGAGAAAACTCCTTATCTCAACTTTGGGGTTCATTTTTGAAAAACCGAGAATTTTGGAGACAGGAATTTTGGGGAGAACTTTTGTAAGCAAATTTCAGAAGGAGAATTCTACGAAAGATTTTTAGAAGAAAGTTATTGAAGAGGAGTGAGTTCTCTTACAGTTTTTGGGGATTGTGTATTAGCATCAGGTTTAGGTAGGGTCTGGTACTTTGACCCTTAAATGATTTAAGAAATTTAATGTGTTCTATTTACTTCGTGATTGTAAGAGCTTGTCCTCTCGAATGTGTGAATTTTCCGTTCTGGATCATTTGCTATTCGATTTCATCTGTAAATCCAGATTAGAAAACTATTTAGAAAACCTCATTCGTAGGTAAAAAGGGAATTTGGATTAAATCGGGTTTTTGAGTTGAATTAAAATGGGATTGAGAAATTTAAATTTGGAAAAAGGTTTGATTTTGGAAATGAAAATTCTAGATTGAAAATTCGAATGGTTGGAATTATTTTCTCTATCAGATTATAATTATAAGTGCTATATATATATATATATATATATATATATATATATATATATATATATATATATATATATATATATATATATATATATATATATATATATATATATATATATATATATATATATATATATATATATAATGTGAGAAGGTATTTAATTGGACTAAAATTTATTTGATTTATAGAATTTAAATTTTAAAAATATATATATATACATAATAATTAAATTTTTAAAATATATATATATATATATATATGGAATTGTTAAAACATTTTTTATGAAATTTAATACAATCAAAAGTATAAATTTAAATTTTAAAAAATTATTAATTGGTGGGGGGAATACCCCCACCCATGCCCTTTATTATAAGGTAGGCTGACTGCGATAGAAATCGTGCGTTGCAGTACCTTATGCAGGCAACAATTATATTAATCTCTTTGTAACATTTTTTTTATAAAAACAAAACTTTATTATATGCCATCCCAATATTTAATTGAAATTCGATTTTGTTATTTAGTTGTAATAATATAAATTTGCATTAATTTATATTAAACAATTTTTTTATTTAGTTGTAATAATATAAATTTGCATTAATTTATATTAAATTTTTAATTATTAGTTGAATTAATATTATATATATTTAAAAAAAATATTTTAATATTATATATAATTTTTAATATATTAAATTTATTATTATTTAATAATGTTTTATTAATAGTTTTATTAACATTTAATAATTTAACAATTAATGCATTTTAAATATAGTTTTGTAAATATTAATTTATTTATAAGCTTTTGGTTAAATATTAATAAATTGATAATTAATGAAGATATTAATATGAGTGTTTAGACCTATAATTATTAATTACTTTAATTAAAATTAATTTAATTAAAGTTAATTAATGATGAATACTAATTGATAAAATTGTAGAATTATTGTTTTAAAATATGATGGGAGGGTAATTCTAGTTTCATTCGAACAAGTAAATGGGTCAACCTGTAGGGGTTATCTAGAAATCTTTTGAACTTGAAACATACCTTGAAACAAAATGGAAACCTCATTGATTAACATGTTTCCAATCAAACCAAAAACTTGATACCTGCGTTCTGTTTTATTTATGTTGTCTATGCTTTTGGGGTTTTTTGGGAATTGTTCTATTGTTGGCCAGTTTAGGTTATTACCAGAGGCTCGAGGTTGTGAATGTGATGTTATGATGATTTGGTCTCGATCTTTCTTAACCCGACCATGGTAATGTGATGGAGTGCTCTATGATATGTTGTATTTACTAGTTGTTATTGCTTTCCAATTTCCTTGTGTGAAGCTGAGCTGTATGTTTTTGAGTTACCTGACTTAACCATTTTTGAGTCATTGATCAGTTATATATATGATTTTTCTTCCAGTCACTTGGAGGGGACTGAGATGTTTTGGATGGTTTGCTCTTGATGATGTCATGTTGTGACATGTTTGACTTGACCATTTTGGAGTCTTCGATCAGTATTGTGATTTATTATTGAGATACTTTCTGGTTTCTCGTTGGAGAACCATTGGATATTGTGATTTATCATGGACACCTTCAGTTGCTGATAGAGAACTGTTGTGATCATTATGACTATTGTTGGATGCTTATCAGTAGCTCATGGAAAACTGATGTGATTATTGTGGATTATATTTATGATGCTTTCAGTCACTTGTATAGGACTGAGGTGATTTTATTATGACTCTTTGATTGTTTTTTCATGAGCCTAGGGTAGGTTATCTATGTGTAGTGTTGGGAAGTGGCTTTTAATGGGGGTCGGGGCCCTAAGAGGCTACCTGGAGAAACCCAATGTAAGTTGTTTTAATAAGTGAAAACATCTCACCTAAATACTAACTTAAAAGAACCTAATAAGATAATTGTATATGCTCTCCCATGCCTTGAGTGCTAGTACAGACTAGGATGGGGTAGAGAGAACACTTGGTTGTGACCTTGCATTCTTTAGTATGCCTCATCAGTGCGAGAGGATACTTGTGGCGGTAGGATCACAGGGGACCCGAGATTCCTAAGGTATTGCTCAAGTAACTTTCAATGTGACTTTTGCGATGACACTTTCTCGCTTGCATAGTAGATTTCCTATGTTTCTTTGTGGTGCCTCTAGGTCTAGATGTGGGTCTATGTTGGAACCTTTGAGTTAGTGTACTTTTAGGATTTCCCAGACTTAGAGAGTACTTGTGTTTTTTATTTTGATATCTTGTTTGGGACTTGAGACTATCTCCTTAGCATGGTGGGAGTGGACCATTTAGGTTCCATGTGGTCAGGTGGCAGTGCTTTTTACTCTTACCATTGAGATCCGTCCGTGGTCACCGTGGCTGGAGCTTTCTTGGTTGGCATTTACCTTCATTTTGTTCATGGATTGTTATGATGGATAGTTAGATTTATGATCGATATTTTATCATTATGGATGTATGGATGTACATGTATGGTGAATGATTTCATTTATTTTACTGTACTTTGTATCATGGATTTGAGTGATGTATTTCTATTTTTACATATGTATATTCTTTTAAGCCTTTCATACCCTATGACATGTACAGTGGATGAATGAGCATTCTGAATTAATTTGCCAAGAGGCATTCGAAACAAATGTATATTAAATGGACATTGGACTTTTCATTATTCTTTCATGTGGATATGGTAGTTGATGGACTTAGAATTAATTAAATTTAAATGTGACTCAACGTCTTGGGATCATTAAGGAATGTGACCTAATATGGATGTTTGTTGATGATTACATGTTATTGCTTCTGCTACTGTGTGTTTGATGTGTATGTTATACTTTCTTACTTCAAAAAAAAAATGGTAAGAAAACTTAGTAAAACTTTAGGTTAATTCTTTTGGATCCCTTGGCGGGGTGTTACACAACATGTTCTTGGAAAGACAACTTATACCCCAAGGTGTAAGTCAATCTATTCCTACAAAGTTCACTTATAACTAAAAAGTCAACCTATAACTAAATAGAAGAATTTGTAGAATTTTATATGTGTATGCTGATATTTGATGTGAGATATTGATTAGGGTCCATCATATTGTCATTACAAGAGCTGTTGGACATGAGAGAGAACTACTTTAAACATATCATGATCTATGTTTGTGATCGCGTAGGAGAGCTAAGAGTAGAGGAGACATAGATCATGAGAGATACTAGCTTTTAGTGGGGATCCTAGACTACCATATATGCACTTTTAAAGGGCCTTGTTATTGGCATTTATGGAGAGATGGGATGAGGACACATGCTTAGTGCATCTACCAGTGGAGAAAATGATAGTTACCTTAGAGAACATTTAATGAATCCTACATCTTCCACTCTAGGGACTAAAGGTTAGAACATGTGTCAACTATTCTCCAAGAGAGATTAGCATGGATTATGAGTACTACATGAGGATCATGTGTACTAGGAGAGAGACCCAATTAGGTTATCCTAAAGAATATCTTATTTGGAAAATCTCTTTTACTTGGGTTCCTCATTCTTTGCATATTTTCCACAGTGGTGATGCCTAATACAAAGGGAACCAAGTTCTACACTCCTCTAACTCATGTTATTTTTTGTGCATTAAGAGTGAGTCTACAATGTATGGATGGGGTTAGATCATGGTTGCACACTTATATTGTGAGCTCAAAAAAATTGTGAGATATTAGTAGTATAACTTAATGACATTCACACTCTTATAAGTGTGGGCCTATGATAATATTACATGCATTGGGCATATTGGGTACACAGTGGATGTGTTGGCTACATTACCAAGAGAATTTGCATACCCATTGAGCCATCCATGATAATTTAGAGATGTAATCTATTAAAGGATCAAACTATACCACCTACTAATTACAAACATGGTATGGAGACCCTAGTGTCACATGGTAGCATGGTTGAACTCAGTAGTGTAGTTGATATGGATGCAGAGAAAAAGGTTACTAGAGGGAAGATATGACTACATTATGGATCTCTACTATTATGAAAGAGTGATGCACCTATTTGTTCTATAGTAAGGTCCTCCCCACCTATGTGAAGATACACACACACACACACACACACATACACACGCGCGCGCACGCGCATAGAAAGAGAGAGAGACTATTGATGGCATTAAGCTAATAGGCACAAAGAGCCTTGATGATGTCATAGTTCCTCCCACGGTTGAGGATGTCCCAAGTGTTGAAAGATTATCTATGATATATGTAAGAATTCAAGCCATAATACCTGTGTTCTCAAATGACTATCTTACTAGAGATCCAGATCCATACTTTAGGGCTCATTCAATAGAGGAGGGGGAGGAGGAGGAGGATCTACAATTCGACGAAAAGGCTATGGAGGTATAGGGTAGGGAGGAAGTGTTAGTGAGGGGATACATAGAAGACAAGACACCACCATACCCTATAGAGGCCATACATCTATGACCTTAACTAGCACAATCTCATATAGAGATTCCCCCGCCCTCAATGATATAGGTAGAGAAAGGAGAGACCAATCGTCCAACTCCCACAACATCTCCTTGAGAGAGAGACCTTAGCTTCCGCAAGGGAAATCTAAATATAAGAAGTATTTTATACAAGCATGATTGATGAAAATATGTTTTATCCTAAATATATATAAATGATAAATGCACATGTATGTGATATGAAGCTAAGAGTGGAGATCCTTTATGAGGGATGACTTGAGAGACATGGTCCTTGCTTTTACAATTCTATCCACATCACAAGTGTGCTATGAGGGGATGTGAGATCACACATGGATATCTTCACACCTATAGCATTGGAGTTGCATCTAAAGACAAAGAGGGAGGACTAGCTAGAGTACAACCTATAGGAGTTACAAAGTCCAACTTGTAAATAAGGCAAATATATTTGTATCATTTTTCCAAATTCTGATTTGATGTACTTAAAAGGACTAAGGGCCCATTTGGTTGCAGGCATAGGAATTGGGAATTAGAAGATAAATTTGAATGGGAATGGAAATGGGGAATGAGAATAGGAAATTACAATCCAATCCCATTTATCTCTTGTTTGGTTGCACAAACTTGAATTGAAGATTGAAGGTTTGAACCCCATCAAATTTTATGAATGAAAAAGAAAAAACATAATTTATAAAAGGTTCCATCTTCTTACACGCTTATTTTTAACAAATTCATGGTGTTTGCAAAAAGAATCTGAAGTAAAAAATAGTAAAGCAGGTGAATCCAAATCCCACATCAAGCGATTGAATTGCGCTATTGAGTGATCAAATCGCCACTGTGCACTGGTCTTCTGTGAGTAGAATCTGAGGAATTTTATTTTTTTTAGTATCATCAGTTTGAAAATGGCCATGTTTTTTCATTTTGGGGAGCTCCATCAAGAAGTTATAATGAAGAGGATCTAAAAACATTTTCAACTAAGAAAAATTCAAAATGGGAATGGAAATAGCAATTCCAATTACAAGTATTTTGGACAAATGTTCATTTTGGGACAAAATGGGAATACGTATTCCCATTCCCAATTTCGATTTGGCGCACCACACAGAGAATTAAAAATGAATTATAATTTTCTATTCCTATTCTTATTGTATTCCAGCAAACAAATGAGCCCTAAATTATTAAGGACAAATCTTACAAGCGTCCAATTGAATGAATGTCGAATTCATATTATCAGTTCCTGCTATGGCAGGAAACTTATGCATTAATTAAAAGCGAATGATCTTATTAGTTTGTCCAATCAGGAGCTTTTATTTATTGATATCCATTTTCCACTATAGACATATCTTTTTTTTGACATTTTTGCAAATTTCATGAAACTTATTTCATGTAATTTGATTGGTCTATGTGTGCTACAGTCATGAGTTTGAAAATTTGTAATTTTTTATTTTTTTGTATATAAAATCATTTATTTTTTTCTTTTTGCACACTTTAGATAGTAATATATTGTGGTTACAGTTGTATTCCATTTCCAAAAAGTCAACACAAACAAACAAAATAAGAGAGCATAATAAGTAATAATTACAATGATGACATTTTTTGTCATTTATTATTGTTGTAGTTATAGTTGTATTCCATTTCTAACAAATCAATGCAAGCAAACAACACACTACAACATGATAAGAAATTTGAGAGATGACATATGGGTCAATATTTGCCCTGTGAGCATTCATTATGGATGCCATTATATTCCATTTCTAACAAATCAACAAAAACACACTACACACTACAACAGGGAAATCAATTTGAGAGATGACATATGGGTCAACATTTGTCCTATGAGTATTGATTATGGATGTCATTATATTCCATTTCTAACAAATCAACACAAAAAAACAATACACTACAACAAGGTAAGCAATTTGAGATATGACATATGGGTCAACATTGTCCTGTGAGCATTGATTATGGATGCCACGAAATATTTTTCTTTATGGTTGTGGCTTATAAATTATTTTTAAGTCAACATTTGTCATGTGTGAGCATTAATTATGAAATTATCTAGAATTGTTGTTTCCTTATTTATAGCATTGGTTAATTATTTTTAATTCACATTTCTAAAGGCTTTCCTCTATTGGTACTGGAGTACACGGTATGTCAGAGATTTCTCTATTCTTTTTCTTTGAGATTATATTGTGTTCTAGTTGTATTGTTTTTTGCGATGATCATATTTACATGGAATCTTGTTGAAATGTATTGTTTAGAATGTATTGTGTTCTAGTTGCATTATTTATTGGGATCATCATATTAACATAAAATCTATCTATGGAAGCTTGTCCAAATCTATTATTTAGAATCAATGTTTTTTGTAAAAGAATTGAATTTTTTATTTGAAAATTTGAGATCTATGATCTATTGTGTGGAATCAAGTTCTTGTAAAAGAATTGAGTTTTTCTGCCAAGATCTGTGTAGATATTTTAGATCACAATAATTTAAGAGACAAAATGGTTCAGAAGTTTACCAAAACACAATCAAACATGGATCTCATGAAGTTGTTGGGCAAACTCCATTGAGAAAGGTTGAAAAGCCAAATTCAATGAACTAACATAACATCACTAGTAGCATATTGTGATTCCGATGTGTTTGTCATTATTGCCACTGGAACATTATGGTTCACAACTGTTTGCCATTAGAAATATGTCCAAGTTTTATGGAGATAAGGGTTGAATGAAAGAGTAGATCATTTTGTAGAGGACATGTCTATAGAGTTTTGTACTCAAATAAATATGAAATACATGATTTTTCATATAAAATACATAAATAAATGAAAAATGAGGAATAAAATTGAAATTAGAAATGAATTTTAGAACCTTTAAACATAAAATGGTTTAAATATGACATAATGTTCTATTTGTTTAAAAAAGAATTTGGATTATGTATTTTGAAGTATGAATTTTTATTTTGATTCAAATGAGAGATTTTCAAATAAAAGGTGATAATAATATATTATATTGTGTAATATATTATTACTTTTATTTTGATTCAAATAAGAGATTTTCAAATAAAAGGTGATAATAATATATTATATTATTTAATATAGTATTACTTTCGATTACTCATTAAGATTTTCCAATGTTTTATTAGATTCATACATTTAATCTATTATTGTTGATGACATCACAATTATAGCAAAAGAACCAAGCTATGACTTGCCAATAGTAACATTCTACATTTCACTACTCAATGTTTGTTTCATTAAAATGTGTTGACTTGAGAATAGACAGATGCTACATTCCACTACTAGTATAACAAATAAATGAGAACCAATGGTTGTGAGTACATCATGACTAGAAGAGTAGTGTGATTACTCATTAAGATTTTTCAATGTTTTATTAGATTCATATATTTAATCTATTATTGTTGATGACATCACAATTATAGCAAAAGAACCAAGCTATAACTTGCCAATAGTAACATTCTACATTCCACTACTTAATGTTTGTTCCATTAAAATATGTTGACTTGAGAATAGACAGATTCTACATTCCACTACTAGTATAATAAACAAATGAGAACTAATGGTTGTGAATACATCATGATTAGAAGAGTAGTGTGACTTAAGTGTGACCTATAATGAAGATCGCTTTTAAAAGAGGACTTTATGCAATTGAAAATCGAATACATTGCTTATTGACTCATTCCCAACAAGTTCTCCCTTCTTCATTTTCCTCTCCAATATCCAATAGTAAGATTCTACATTCCACTACTTAATGTTTGTTCCATTAAAATATGTTGACTTGAGAATAGACAGATTCTACATTCCACTACTAGTATAGCAAACAAATGAGAACCAATGGTTGTGGATACATCATGACTAGAAGAGTAGTGCTCCATAAGTGTGACCTATAATGAAGATCACTTTTAAAAGAGGGCTTTACAATGGTTCTAAATACATCATGACTAGAAGAGTAATGTGCCTTAAGTGTGACCTATAATGAAGATCACCTTTAAAAGAGGGCTTTATGCAATTGAAAACCTTATACATTGCTTATTGAGTCCTTCCCAACAAGTTCTCCCTTCTTTATTTGCCTCTCTAATATTTCTTGTAAGTCCATAACTTTTTTTTCTTTCAAAATAAATTTAGTTATTGCTTTTTTTTCTTTGATAGTTGGGAAAAGCTTGAAGTATAGATTGAGTGGAGGTTCTTTTTTTTGAGGTTAGAAATTTTTAGGTGTATAAAGCTTTGGGGAGTTTGTTTAGCAAAGGGTTTATAGGGTTCAAATATACTTGTGGTGAGTTATTTTATGGGTATCAGTAATTTTTACATAATGTTAGGTGTATTATGCTTTCGTTTTGTTAGTGTTTGGCATATGCTTTACACTTGGATGTTTTTTTAATCTTTTGATAAATCTAGAATTGAATTTGTTAGGAATCTTATTTGACCAATTGTATCTGCTGTCGAAAACCTCTCTTTAATTTTTACCTCAAAATATATTCATGTTCAGAAAGTAAACTTGATTTTAGTTTTTCATTAAAATGGATTCCTTTTCATCATAACTTAATTTTTGTTTTAATTTCACCACTTCGAATTTTTTTGTAAAATTATATTATATATTCATGAAGGTTTCCGGTTGGGTAGTGTTTAGCTAATATTCTACACTTGGATGCTTCTTTTATCTTTCTTTTTCTTTTGTCTCTTTATGAATGTGCTAATAGGTGCACTATATGAGCACCTAATCTACCAATTTCTTATCTTTAAAGAATTTTAGGGGGGGGGAAAGTATTAAGGCCTATAAATAAGTTTCACATGTACCATGCTATGCATTTTTAAACTTTTTTTAATTCTTAATTGATCATTTATGCACAACTACAGATAAATATTGACAATTGTGAATAAATAATTCTTCAAAAATTTATAAACTATGAAATATCTTTTTAAAATAACTACTTTTTAATCTTTTAATGCTTTACAAATTCTAAAACAACTAATACAAAAATAATATTGAAAAGCTTTTTAAAAAACTAAAATACATACAAATATAACTAAAAGTGTAATACTCTTCTCCACATAACTGAAAACCCTCATTATAAGAAGGCCTTATTCAAGTTGGGAAAGAAAATACTATGATCAAGTATCAATTTGATAATGGATTCCAAAAACGATGTCTTATTCTTAAGGATTATTTTTCCATGAAAATATCTAGCCTTTTGGAAGCTTTGATCTTGACGGTGGATTCAAAGGAGGAAAACAAAGTAATAATATTTTCTTTTATGTGACTAAATCAAGCTACACATTAGAAAGTAAAGCAACCATAGGTTTTAACATTTTCTTAAAATTCTCTAAAGCTATGGAGTTTCTTGTTTGCAAAATACTCAAGAAGTTTTAAAACCAATGAATAATTGTGTTTAAATTAAATAAATAATGAAAGATAGAAAATGTATCAGATATAGCTACTAAAAATATTTTGAATGTGAAAAAGACAGTCACTAACGATAGCACAGTACACGTAAATAATGTGAGCAGTTGCTTTTTCTCATAATTGCAATAGTTACTTTCCTATTTATAGTGCCTTCCATTAGCTTTGAGTGGTCAGTTTTCTTCATTTTTAGAAAAAATAAACAAATTAACTGTGTGGAATCTGAATGGTAAGGATATTAGCTATCATCTAAGTTATCGCATTCCTTCTTTAATGTCTTCCTTAGCATATTAGCTATCATCTAAGTTATCACATTCTCCCTATTTGGCCTGAATTCCATTACCAATACAGGTTTGCACCTGATTCCTCTTGCAATTCATCCACGTGCTTCCCAAGAAAACAGATTCCCTAAGGATTCTGCTATCTGGACCTAGTGGAATTCTGAGAGGACTCTAGAGGAATCCATATAAATCGACAGGGACCCATGACCATGGATGCTATAATATGAGGACCTTAATGATTTTGATAATGATTTAAATCTGATTCTTTCTCCTTTAATGCTTGCCTTGATTATATGAGTGTACTGACATATGGATGCTATAATATGAGGACCTTAATGATTTTGATAATCTAAAAACACACACACACATGTTTGCAACACAATTGACTTTTGAGCAATTAAATTCAGATTAGGAGAGGATGTTCTGATTGGAATGTGGATTTAGATACTATAATAATGTGCTCATGAGAAGTTGGGACTAAAACATGATGAAACTAACATTTTTCCTTTACCATTTATGTATGAATTAGATCAATTCCAAAAATTAAAGCTTCATTTGTGCTTGGGCTCAGCATCCATAACCATATATCCTGGTGGATATTTTTAAATGTAAACCAGCTATGCACTCATTCATAGAATCATATACAAACAATACATCCATATTGGAATTTGAAGACAAGGATCTGAACTATATATATTGATCGATGTGCCTGATATCTTCCTTTAAGTGATTGATGTTGATTGGTCTTGTACAGAGCTTGAGGGATCTTCTGTTTTCTTGTTTGATAGAATATCTTTTATAGTGACTATGTTATTTTATAGTGACTATGTTCAATGATGGTCTAATCCAAAATCTACTATGTTTGCTTCAAACATATTATTCAATGTTTTTGTGAGGATCAGATCACTAATCATTATTTTCATCTTTGTGCTCATGGTTCTTGTTTCTAGACTTCCATTAATGTCCATAAGTCATATAGAGTAATATAATTCTCAATGCCCACCTTTTATCATTATCGTGAACCTTATGTTCTTGGATAAGTATAAACAGTTCCAGGGCTTCAATAATATATTTTGTATATAATATATCCTTGATATAAACACTCTTCCTTATAAGATATGATGATATTAGTCATTGGATATTGCATCTTATCACTCTCCTTAATATTAAGGTATGCCTTGGAGATAATAGTACTCAGACCAATGAAATATCTTGATATTAATTGGTGATTGGATATTTGTTGTTGACTGAGTATGAAGTGTTGTTTGAACAGGTTTTGAATGTTGATTCTCTTTTCAAGTCTGATTCCATGTTTTATTTCTGATTCAACTTCATGATTACATGTGCCTAGCTCAATGACTGGAGAAATTGAATAGAATGTATTTGTAATGTCCCCACTTCCACATTGAGTATTTAATGCTAAACCTGTTACGATTGTCAGTAGATTATAATGATAAATATAAATGTGTATGAATAATAAATCAACCAATTGTCTAAACATGTAATAATTTTGATCAATTATGAATGTAATCACTGACCAATGACCGAATTCTAAATGAATTTCTTTGATTTTTCTATGAATAACTTCATTGGAGGATGATAATGTATGACAAGTCAAATAACATTCATTCACAGAGGAATAATAGATGATGATCATAGCAATGCTAAGCTGTGGCGAAGACAATATTTTAATGTATGGCATTGACTGTTACTAATGCGATGTGACTTTGAATATGAGATTAACTAGCAACTTTTTGAATAATATAGCTGACTTTCTTAATGTGTAGCAATGATAATCAATGACTCATATTAGGAAGACTTAAACCAAAAAATATAAATATGTGTGTTAGATAAGAACATCTACCATATTAGTCTTTGATATGTCACAGACCTAAGAATAGCTTTGGCAATAGAATTAAAACTCAAAGCTACAATATAAAACTTACCATACTTTTATTTCTTGAATTTTGTTTTCCAATTAATTTTGTTTTGATTGTAATTTTCTTAAAAACAGAGATGTTATCTATTGAATCTTGTTGAATCTATTTTTTAAAAATGTCGATTAAGGATTAAACCTGGTAAATCTTTGAGGAACATTGAGTGGTTTCTACACGAAATGTAAAGAATCGTTTAGAATAGAACTTAGTTTAGCTTTTAATACATGAAAATTACTGAAATGTTCTATTTAAATTCAGGGTAGAACTACAAGCAATTCACGATCAGAATGGAAAAAATGGATTGCAGGAAAGTGTAGATTTAGCGAATCTAAGCAAATTCCTCAGTAGATCAATATTTTTTAATTAAAATATACTATTGCTATTCAGAGTTGTATTGTTTTATATATAGATTTAGTAAATATTATATAAATTTTTAAAATAATTAATTTTGAAATTTAACTTATGTATTAAAATTTTAAAAATCTTAAATTTCTTGATTAAAAATCTATTAATTTAAATATTCTGATTGTATAATGCATTAAATTAAGTTCGATATTGTTTTTTAAAAAAATTTAAAAATTAAATTCCAAATGTAACTTTTATATTCTACATTTAATAATTTATAATAAGATTTATGACAAAATTACTTTTAGTTTTATTGCCTATTTTCATATTATATATTTATATCATGTTTAAATTATTAATCAATAACATATATGATATAAATTGATTTAATATTGTACAATAATTCATACATTAACTTGGTATTCTCTTCAATTACTCATTTATCAGTTAAATATAATCATGTAGTAATAAAGATATACTATTCATTTTAGCTAATAATTTGATCTCAAAAATTTAAAATATATATTCTATCTAATATTATACATATTATTTAAACTATATTTAATATATAAACTCATTTCTCATCAACTTGTGCTAAATATCTCTTAGGTTGGGGTCCCATGGGCACCCGCTTGCTTAAAAATAGAGCGGGTGCCACTGAGCTTTTTTAAGAGCATTTAATGGGGAGTGGTCCCATGGGCATTACATATAAATCTACTTAAAAAAATTATCTCCTAAATTGAAGGAAATATAAAAAATATAAATTTTTGTTTTAGAACATAAAACAAATCTGATTAATGACCTCATTTTTGAAGCAATCATTACTATAAACAACCTAACTTTGGATTAGAGCTTGACATTTTATCTTTTAAATATGTATAGGTAGTTGCATGCCCACAAGATATTGGGGCACACTATGGACTTTCATGTACTACATCTTGAATGTTAATTGATTGCTATAATAAATAAAACAAAAGAAAATAATACAAAATGAGTATTATTGTGCATCTTGTTGGTTTTTCTTTTTTATCAACAAAACTTGTGCTGTAGACAATACTTGTGACATATTTTTCAAAATCTTGAGCAATCACTTTTGCAACTAGGAGAATTGTACTAATGGCAAATATAACTAGCTTAAAAAATTTAAAACACTATAGAATCTGACAATTGGAAAGTTGATAACAAACTTTACAACTTGAAAATGGATAACCAAGTCTACATTCCAAGGCCACTTTGGGACTGTCCGATTATAGGACCAGTTGAATCAACCACAATGCGGAATGTCTTCATATTTGACTGTTCATGTGTCAAACAATCTCTAAGGACACTGATAGGCGAGGACTTTCTGAAAAATGCTTCAGGAAAAATCTTCTATGTTGATATTGTTTCACGATTCTTGTCGAATTGTATGGACTTCGTACAAGAAGCAACAATTGTTGAGAAACTAGCACATTCTTATGTACGAGAGTACTTTGTGCCACCGACGGGATACCATGAAGCAATTTGTGCATATCAAGCAATGCAACATGCATCTATTGTTGGCAGCCTCTTTTCCCATAAAGCAGTTGAAGAGTGTGAGGTTGCATTGTGCATTTATAGTGTTGTGCATCTGGCTATTACTAATGAATGTGATCTTGTTCTAGTTCATGCACTAAATGCACACACTGCTTATTTGGGTGAACGTCTTGTGACAACAGTAACAAATTTGTACAATGCAGTCATGTCTTTGTACACAAATCTACAAGGAAACTAGTGTTCCATGTGAACAACAACGTTCAAGTGACAGACAACTCCCAACTGAAGCAAATCTGACTACTCTAACTATAGATTTGACTGCTCCAACTCCTTCAACTACAAGCTCTTCATGAATTGTTTGATTGTCTAGTAGTACTAAAAATGGACTTTTTCTCATAAATTGAAAGTACTAATGTCGAAGTTCAATTATCAAGTAGTCATTGTCCTATGGTTACATATGAAGTGTGAAAAATAGCAGAAAGACGATTCTCCTTTGCCTATTGTTACATGTATCTACAAAGTATGGAGAATACTGCAGAGACTAAGTGGTCTATTTAGGTACTTTATGCTATGAATGAACAAGTGTGTACACATAATATGAATATTGTATCAATATGTGGATAAAAATATTAGTACAATAATGTCTCTTCTAGCTTTGCCATGAATATAATTGGTTGTCAACTTATGATACTATAGTTACTATAGAAAACTTTAGAACTTGAATACTAATTATACTATTAAGATGCAATGAGTAGTGGAATTTATTGATGCAAAATTAAACAGTGTAATTTATAGTCATTCGTTGCATATTTATTCAATAGTATACTATTAACATATAATGAATAGTAGAATCCATTGAAGCAAAATTGAACATTGTAATTGATACTTATCTATTGCACATTTATAGAATAGTATGTATGGAATCATTTATATTAATGATATTGGTATGATTATTGCAATGAAAAGTATATCGACAAAAGAATTATAGTAAGTGGAAGATATATCTTAGAACTAATTGATGTTCACTAAATGCTAAGAAATTTTGTTCATTGCAAATAGGTATTTCATCTCCGTATTACACAACAATGGATTCTCTTGATACATTTGTTTCATTAGATTGTGATACAGGTCACCTCTCTGAAAGCCCAGAATCTAGTATTCTTGGAAAAATTCTAGAACTACCAGAGGAATGCCAAAGAAAAATATTGGAAAAATATTTCTATGATAACCATGTTGTCATGTTTAGATATGATGGATGGGGAGACATTCAGCCAATACCAAACACTAATCAAATTCGTATTTTTTCCCCATCCATGACTAATGGTGAATTGATTTACTTAAAACATCTAGTGTGGCAATATAGGGAAGCTCATATCATATTTCATTGTGAAGATATCATAAGACATTTCCCTCCTGGAAATCACACTGCACAAGAGTTGACAGCCATTTTCAATCGAGCATGCAAGACACTATTTTGTGAACTATCACCATTCAGCATGGTTGCTGAAGATGAAACACTTTTATCCATAATAAACCTTGTGGTAACATATCCAATGTTTTCACTTGAATGGATTATAAGACATGACAACATAGAAATTCTTGGGCAATGGTATGATAATGATACAAGAGCTTTGGTAGCTAAGATCACAAAGCACCATTACTCATGTCATTTTCTGTTTGTATTTGAGAATAATTTCGAGCCACTTGGCATTCATCTTGTAGCAGATATTGGGAGATGGCGTCTTTATTAATGAACTAATGAGTAGAAGATTACAATTGCCACAAGAATACAGTGATGATTTATAAGCTTATACTTACTATGAACGAAAGTTTGCAACTTGCATGTAAAAGCTATAATATTTTTCACTATGACATAGTATAATATGTATCTAGTTACTTAAATGTCATTTGCTTCTTAGTGAAGTATCCCTTAAAGGGTTCAAGAAATTTATTACAATTTGTATCTAGTAATCTCCATCTTACTTTTTAATAGATTAGAAGTTGTTTTGAACTATGATTGTTGCAAGCATGCAGATAGCTTTGTTTAGCTAATCATTTTTTGGCAAAGTTGACTAAGAACTAGTAAAAGTTTGATCTACTATGTTTAATGTGTGTACAGTGGTTATGTGACATAATAGATTATTGTTCGCATGTGTAGGATAAGAACTAGTGACCTAATTAATTACATGTAATTTTTGTGAAGGTTTGATTATGCTTTTCCTAATGTGACACTTTGATTGTAAAGCAGGAAATTGACAAGGATCAAATACACAAGCATGGCAATCGAGTGAAGAACAAAATAGTAAGTAAAGTTATATGTTTGATTAGAATATAGAAATTTAAAAGTTACAAGTTTCCAAAATCGGTTTCTTTCCTTCTATATTATTTCATTAAGATCCATTCACTATTTCATAAGATCTCTATTGGCATAAGTTTTTATGTTCAAAGTAATGATTGCTAAGAAAAAAAAGTCAAGGAAACAATGTGCTTGAATAGATCTCAGAGATGCAAACTTACTAATTGTATTGTGTTCTTGACTACAAAATCTACAATCAAAACCTCGTAGGATAGATTACAACGTATATATAGATTTCTAAATCGAGAGCACCCACAATCAAAGAATTTGTTTTCCACTTTTTGAACTGTGTCTTTGGATTTCTGACCCCCTTGCAGTGAGACTTTCACTGCAAAAGTTATATACCAAGCTCTCCTTCAGATCTACAATAAGTACATTGACAGTGATCCCAACAAACCAAAGGGCCTAATAACGGTTTACATAGAAAAAGCGGCACACAATGTAGGTGAAGTCACATTACATTCAGCATTCCACATACCTTTTATCACATCTAACTTCTTGCCACTCAATAGCAACATACTAGATGCAATGTCAAAGCACTATGATCAGTTACGTGTACTTCTCATTGATGAGATATCATTAGTTGGTGCAACATTCCTACGTTACATTGACAAATGATTGTGTGAGATAATGCAAATACCTACTGTACACTTTGGAAATGTCGATATAATTTGTTGTGGAGACTTGTACGAAGCACAACCAGTACTTGACGCAGTCGTATTCGAAAATAAAGCAACTATGTCAGAATTGATGCCTTACAATTTTTGGATAGACAACATTAAATGTTATTTGTTCACACGTACAGTAAGGCAAAACGATGAAAAATTCATTAATGTTCTCAACAAAATACAAATAGGCATGCAAACAAATGAAGATTTGCACTATATCAATGAACAATGCATGAGAAAACCACCATTGGACCCAACACTGCCATTCTTTTTCTATAGAAGAATCATTATCAATGCTCATAATACAAAAATGCTTGCAATAGTTCCTAGTGAAATGACTGTCCTCAATGCCATTGATGAACATGATGAAAATAACAATGCATTAAACCTACACACACGAACAATTTCACTCCCACATCAAATTCATCTCAAACCAAATATTCTGGTAGAACTATATGCAGGAAACTACAACACAAAAGATGGTCTAGTAAATGGATCAGATGGAATATTCAAAGCATACACAAAATATTATGGTTTTGACATAGTTTGGATAAGATTTAACGACAATACAATTGGACAGCAACAAGGCAAGAAACTCGTACAATGCTATACAGAAAAAATTGAAAATGACTGAGTACCGATACTACGCATTATTCAACCTATCGAAAAGGCATCGGTGAAAAATAAAATTATTGTACGAAAACAATTTCCTATACAAATAGCATGTGCAAGAACAATACATAGGTCACAGGGGCTTACAATGGAGGCAATGGCTTTTGACCCCACAGGCGTTAGACAACATAGATTAACATATACAGCACTATCACAAACTAAAACAATTGACTCATTATTCCTTTTAAAACCTCTAACACTAAAAAATTTTAAATCCAAGAGAGAATACATCTCGAAATGTCCCGCCTAGAATCAAGTGCAAAATGGCAATTTGAGAATGATGATACATGTTGTCATAACACACCATCCATGCTATTATGCACACTAAACAAACGTAGTTTAAAGCCTCACATAAATGATATAACTAATGACTATGATTTAATGTCATCTACATTCAAGAAGCACACATGCAAATCCCTAAAATAAATGATGAATTCCAACATTTCAACAACTTCAATGCCTACCACATACATGGTATAATGACACTAGCCAAAAAAACCTTAGTCATTTCAAAGATAAAGCAATATAACACAACAAATATAGAATCTATTACAATAACAACTTTGATCAAAAACAATGAACTAAATATATGTAATGTTTATGTAGGACCTAACACACCCATTGAAGAATATGCCACTATTATTCAACAAGTCACTGCATATGTCAAACCAATGACTAATCTATACATTGTAGGCGATTTCAATATTGATATGTCAACAAGAAATGCTAGGAAAGAAAATCTTCAAAAATATATGCAATACCACAACATGAATTACATCACAGAAAAAACAAAAAATGTATACAATCCATCAATTGATCACATCTGGACAAACTCAAGTAATGTATGTTGTTGTTACAAAGCAAAAGCATACTGAACTGATCACCTTGCTACATTTAGAAGGTTCCATACTCCACTCTAGATTGCTAATACATAGACAACCAAACACGAAATTAAATAGAAGAATACATACAGGAATGCAAATACATCTTACACCTAATAGTTTTATGTATCAAAAACAATAACTCTAATATAATAGTATATATTTCAATGTTCTACATTTTTGTGCAGCACAATAATGGAAGGAAGCAAAAGAATAGGAAAGGGAACACATGTCAAGCAAGAGAAAACAACAAGAAGGTACTGAACTTTTTTCATCTCCAATAACATGAATTCTCACATGAAAAATGACAAATCAATACATGAATTTCTAGTTTTGAAGAAATGTTAAATATCAAACCACTACAATACTAGACTAACACCATAATACTTTGTGCAAGTCAAAACTAGGAAACCCCAATGCAATATTAATTAAGGACTTGAATGCAAAAAAAGCAGGAAACACTTTTGAAGGAGACATACTTGTCATATATATTGCAACACTGGATAGAGAAAACAAAACACAAGAGATGCTACGTGCAGACTTGACAGACTCTAAAGGAGAAATGACAATAACTTTAAATGTGACAGGGAACTTAGTACAAGAGTACAAACACAAGATAGTTCAAGGAACATCCATTATAGTGTCAGGATTTCAACTAGGACACAAAACAACCTTTGACCATGGAGATTCAGATTGCATCTCGAAGCTCCAAGATTCAAGCACAATTGAAACTATACCGCAACTTTGCCAAGAATACAAATTCATACCAAGCTCCACAATCAAACAGCTACTCACAAGCACAAGTACCTATGCCATTGGTACAATAGGTGCACTAGTAGTTGCAAGACGACAGACTGGCTCCCAATATGTTGTTGACATAAAAGATGAAAACAATGATGATGACAAAGTACAAGTAAAAAACACACTAAACACCCCTTTTTTTTATGCAACATTTACAGTAGTCATGTTTCAATTGAATACAAAGTTCTAAAAGTAGAAAATAAAAATCTCTCGTCAATGACTAGCTCCAAATCAATTCTGCATTTCAAGAAGAATCCATGCAAATAGCAATCCAATTACAAAAAGGTGAGATTCCTGCAATGTTGTTTAGAAACATTGTACGATGGAACGACATGGACAAAACATTTCGCATAGGGATTGCTACATATATCTGTACACTAAAAGACAAGAGAACATTGGATGCCTTGAATACATTGCTACAAACAACAGTACAGGTAAGCAAACTTGAATAATTCAGCACTTCAACTACTAATTAATTCATACACAAGCTATATTAATATCAAAACATATCTTGCAGGTTGATGGAGTTCTCAAAGTAGCCAATTCATTCGCAAATCCATTTCATGCATTTTGTTCCTAATGCAACTTAAAATTTGAGGATTATGGAAAGCTAGAAGACAAAATAGCTCGCTGCAACAGATGTAATCAAGAGGTTCCATATGTATATTCATTATACCTAAAGACTATCATCACAACTGAAAACAAACAAATCAACTACTGTTCAATAGACAAGTGCATTGTTGAACAAGTACTACCAAGCTTGAAAGACACAAAAGTTGACGACTACACACAAGACAAGTCAAAGTTCATCTTCATCTTTCGATATTTCACCATAAAAGGCCAATTCACATTAAACCATAACAATGCCATCAATCATGTTGATGCCATCAATCATGTTGTGACAAATGCAGATTGAACAATTTCTCACAACAAAAGGTAAATATGACTACTCACAAATTAACATTTATTTAAAATATAAAAAGAAAGTTATTATGAGACAATTACAATATACTAACATGCACAAAATGAAATTTGCAGGTATCATGGACAGCTATAAAGATATATCAAGCTATAGATAATAGTAGTTACAAAAGATACTAGTCAATGTAAAGTAAAGTGTGCAAACAAACAATGTATATGCTTGAGTCTCATATCCAAGTACACTCTCTATGTCATATATGTATAATGAAATAATGTATATGCATTGATATGCTATAAAACATACTTTTGTTCTATGAAGTTGTATAACATGATTGAATGTAAACTATGATTGAAATACAATGAAAAAGTGCACAACATGTTTTATCCTATTGCATATCCAATGTATAAAACATTATCTAAATTGCTATTTATCATATACAAAAACTATACTTAGACAGCAACTTTGACGCTTTGCGTCCTTGTTGATAACAGGGCCCTCAAATTCACCAAAATTCGACCTGTTCAAGAGAACCATAAATGTTTCAAACCCTGAAAGTGCTCAGAGATTTAAAAACTTATATAAAAAGCCCTATTTGGGTGAAAACAGTGTGGGCAAACTGTAGGCAACGAAACCAAGGGAGTGTAGCCAAGCAATAACGTCTCGTGCTCCTCTAATAAAACTCATCGTTTTATTCTGTAATTTAACTCCATTAGTGTACAGCGACATTATCGCATGCCATCCTCTCTGTGTTGGGTGCCCTGAGTCCCAGCGAAACTTTTCCTCTGGGTTTGAACAAACTTCAAACAAAGCCCTGCCTCTTTCGTCGACCTCTCCACACCTTTCAACCCCGCCTTTCTCTGCGCAGCAAGGAACGAACAAATCCACCAAACCTGGCAAACAATTTCAAGAACAGATGAATTATTTAGGGGCAGAGATTTTGCAAATCTACTTAACACAAAACAAAAGCACAGATTTTGAGAAGTACCGAATTTTGCAGGATTGGAGAAGATATGATTAAATGCAGACGCCAAATCTGGAATTATGATGGATGATTCCTTGAGATCCGATTTGAGGTTTTCTACACTCTCCGTCAATAATTTCGTATGAAGAGCTAAAAGATCATCGTATTTTGAATCGCAGGATTTTTGGCCGATCTGAGGCTCACAGCCAAACCGGTCGATATTACTCACCACAAAATTCCTAAGCCCGCTTTCGTAAAGCTCTTTCACAATGTCGATTGTGCCGCTTACCACAGGCCTCACCAGATCGATCATCCCCTATAATAAACTCACAAAGTAAGTCACAAAGTGAGAAAAAAAATAGATCTGAAAATTTCGCAGGCGAAAAAGATCTCAGATCTGAAAATTACCTCAATGGAGCCGTTTCTGCTAGCGAAGAATTCGTAGTCATTGCCAGCCGCAGAGACAAGCACAATAGACCACGAGAGTTTATGAGAATCGAACCCGTGACTTCCTCCTATCAGCTCTTTAAACTGCTTAACCTGATGTGCTATTGTTATGAAACCGTAGGCTTCAAATATTGCACTGCCTCCGACTGCAAAATTTACTCCTTGTCTGATATTCTTTGTAGTTTCTTTACAGTCATGACTTTTCAACAGCTCATAAGGAATAAGAGCCGGAAGCCCTAAAATATCCCCTGCACACACCCCGGCCACATAATTATAAGGCAATGGCTGCTTCAAACCCTAAATTTCACGATTTTTGAGAGGAAGGAATGTTTACCCCAAAAATCTGTCTGTGTTTTTCCAGAAGAAAATCTGCCTGCCGGATATCCAGGCCATGTCAAACCGTATGGTCTTCTCCATGGATGATTTATGCTTTGATTGTACGGGTCTTTATTTCCGGTATCGGCGTAGGAATCTCCAAACACAAACAACGCTTGAGCCTTTTCTGCCCTGCCTCTCCCTGCAAACCAATAAATTTAAATGAGAACCATAGCAGTGCGGATAGTTTGAAATGATCATTTGTATAACTGACCTGCAAACAAAGAGAGAGTGGTTATCAGAAACAGCTGACAAAACATGGCGTCCATATCTCTAGTCAAATAAATTTGAAAGTACTACTCACGAATTGAATGAAGTTTTGTCTGATACACATTGTATATATGGCCTCTGGAAATATAATGATCGAGAATCTAAATGCAGGAGCACGTGGCTTGATATTCGTGCGCTTCCCAATTATCTTTGGACGTACCTTTGAGGAAGTCTAATGTTTTCAAAATAATTGAACGCTGTATGGGAGAGAACGCATCCACGAAGCCATTGCACTGTTTTTTATTAATTTAAATTGTTAGTCTCAACGCAGTAATCCTTATCCAGTGGCAGTGGCATAATAAACGACTTCTCGTTGGGGTTTGATAACAGTTTGTTGTTTTTTGGTTTTGGTTTCTTTGAGGACACATCGTACTTCAACTCAAAAGTTTAGAGGAGGTCAAGGGATATGTGGATAGGTGTTTTATTTAAAACTATAAATGAAATTTGTACATAATAAAAAAAAAGTGTATACGAGTATTAGACTTGAAATCATGTAAAATTTGTTTTTAGGTAGTAGTTATTCTTAAGAGAAGCCATACTATATGTGAAGGGATTTTAGAGATTTCTTATTAAAAGTTGCATAGAAATTTTGTGCATCATCTTCTTTGCTATGAGAGATTTGAAACAAGTCATGGGCGTTCATCAAAACATTATAAAGGTGTATGCTATTTTAGTTCTAATCTTCTCGTTGTCTGATATAGATCTATGCAATTAGTTTAGTTATCTTTGGGTTCTTTGTTAATGAACCCAATGAAATATATTGGAGATCTGCTTTGAGTTGTTTGCCCATTGTGGATCCTCCAAAACATCAGTAATAGAATTTTGCCTACAAGCCAAATATTGCACATTTTTAATAGCATGTCTCATTTTAGGCTAACAAATTTGTTATGTCAGCAACTTTTAATAATTGAGTTTCAATAAACATGACTACTCATAACAATGGTTACTAATTATATAGAACTGAACTAAGTAAATTTGATTTTCATTGTTCATAACTTATTCTACATTAATTATCTTCTAATGTAAAAGATTGAATTTATATTTATATTCAAATAGGAGATTTTGTTTTGGTCACTTGAAAGTGCTTTCATTAAGTTTCCTCAATCAAGGAAGATTTCATATGGAATTTTTTGTTTGTGCAAAATTAGGCACATCGAAACCCTCTCTTGAAATTAATTTTATGTATAGCTTTGTAAAATTCTTTGAGATTTTCATTTTGGATACAACCAAAAGATCTTTTCAATGCCGATAAGCCCATTCTTAGACTAAACAAGATTTTTTTTTTTTTAATTTTTAAAAATAAAAACCTTGGGAAGATAAAGAAATGAAGTGTGTACTAACCTAGCAAGATGAAGAAAATATAATAATTTTATACATTATATAAAAGGAATTTTCATTCCCTTGCCCTCTAAGCTTCATTGATGTTTACATGAGTTTAAACTGTGTTTCTCATAACAAATCAATGGGCTAGTGATTGAAGTAATAAAAAATAAATTTATGAAAAATGAGGAAAGAAAAGTTATTTCTGCAAAATTTGCATAGAGAAAATAATTGGTGAATGAACATAAATATGTATAACAACTATTACAAAGGAAACAATGGATGGACATTGGCATTTAACTACTTTTCCAAAACTTTGTAATTTGATAAAAAAAGAGTAACTAGTTTGAAGTTTGTGATTTTCACTCTTGACGTGCTTCTTGATTTGATAACTATTCGGTGTTATCTAGGAAGTAAATATGAAGTGCTCAGACAAATACCAAAAAAATATTCTCAATCGATGAAGAAACAAATAAAGTTATGTTATAGAGGAGTAAGACAAAGATTATGGGGTAAATGGACAGAAAAGATCCATAATTCAAAAAATGAATTTTAGATTTGGCTAGGAAGCTTTCACACTACAAAAATGTGGCTAAACGATGAAATTGATTGATCTAGATATAACATCATTTAAATCTCTAATGTCTTCTTCTTCTTCCACTTTATTTGTGACCTCTTTATCATCAATGCCTTTCCAAGATAGGTTGAGGCTTCTTTTTCATGGTTCACCAAAGCTATCAGACACAATACCTTCTCTCCCAAAATTCACTCGCTCATCCCACCTAGATCTTGTATTCAACTCATTTTACACCCTAGTGTCATCGTAGTTTTGAATGTCTCATCCTTGTTTACCCTTAATCTGATTTTTTATAATCTCAACAACTCTAGGGACCTATAAATATGTTTTTCTTCATTTAAGCACGAGCTTTCTTGACTTGAGATATAACTACTACATAGAAGTGATCACTCAATCCTTTGCAAATTTTTCAGTGCTTGAAAAGTTGAACCTCTTGTACAATATTTTAACAGGGGATCTACCACCATGTTGGGATCATTATTTGGTGAACTATCCCCTCCCATATATTTGGAGACCAATTATCCAAAACAATTTCAAATATAATTTCAAATCTTGGTCACAATAACAACTAGCAATCTAAAATGATCTATCAAGTACCATTTAAAAGCTCTGTTCTATTGGACATCTTGATTTCCATAATGATCAATTGTGTAGAACAATATTTTCCTTGTATTATAGAAATTTATGCAAATTCATGCGAGTACAAAGTAAGGTGTTGGTCCCAATTGGTACTAAGAGGGGGGAGGGAAGTGGGGGTGAATCAGCACTGCTTCTCAAATAGTTATTCTCACAACATTTCTACACGCATTGAATAGAAACCACTTAAATGCCAACATAACTATAAATACAACAAAGTAAAAGCATGTGAACTCACACACAAAATCATTCAAAAATGACACACGGATTTATAGGTGGAAACCCTAGATGACAGGATGAAAACCATGGTAGGGATAATATACCCACTATCCTTTTACTACAGATAAAAGGTTGCCCAATTAAGATCTACAACTTGTTCATTTTGAAAAAATATATAGTTAGAAATGTTAGCAACTTGTTAGTATTGCAATCAGCCTGTCAAGGCTACCATGTTAAAGAATTTTAGCACTCCTGAGAGGCAAATTGTTAGAGGATTTATCATATTCATAAGTTATTGAAGCATGCTTAGTTGAGAGCTTAGAAAATGATTAGAATTGTTAGAAAGTAATCAAATGTGATCTAATAGGTTGTTAAGGTTGTATTTTCACTCAGATCGATTTGATCTGAGATACATTATTGTTAAATTGTTAAATCATCATCCTATATATAATTGTCCATGTTAAATAATATTATTGTATATAATAGTATATAATATATATATATATATACTATATATTATATACATATTATATTATTTATGATAATATAATATTATTAAATGATGATTACACCATAGAGACATGTCTCCTCTCATACTTATATGAGATCCAAATCTACATTTGGAACACATCAATTACAATGACCATGATAGTACATTTGGAGTAAATGATCATTGTTTATCAACATGGTATCAGAGCAAGGCTGCAAATAAACAACCATGAAAATATTGAATTGAGAAGACTTGGAGGTTGTGTTAAATACCAGTGAACTTACAATAAGGGAAAAAAATTGGACAATGACCAGTAGAGTTCTTACAATCGTAACTTGTCATCATTATTAAGAAGAAGAAGCATTGTTGAAGACAGAGTAAAAAGAGTGGACAGATAATGTTCTTCTCTCCATATAAGAGAACATGGTTCATACTTCAAATTCATAAGTTACTGCACTCGTAGGGAAGAAGAAACAATACCTGGATGGAGTGTTATTTTCATTATCAGATTCCATTGGATAATTCATAATAGATAGAGTTAGATTTGTCACTACCAACTTATGCTCTTAGGCCCCGTTTGATTGCTGGAAGACAAGGGGTAGAATAGGGATACAAGGGCCAAAATCAGGTTTTGGAGCTAAAAATGGGCATTTGGTTCATCAAACCAATAACCCTATTTTCACTTTCATCTTCCATTTTTTACCAAAATCAAAAGATGCATCTTTCAATGAAATAGGTGGAATTCCAAATTATAAATTTGGGCTTTTATGAATGGGTTTTTGTTAGGATTAAACCACAGACAGAAATAACAATTACATGCAAATATAACCAATAACAGAAAATAATAGATCACATAGAAAAGAACACAAGACACCAAGATTTAACATGGTTCATCGAATCCCTAGGTTACATCCACCAAACAATAAGTCCAATATTATTACAATCCAGTGATTACAACCTGATTACAATCCATAATCCCTTATAGCTCAATACCACCACAAGAACCTATTTCACATCACCACTATGAAACAACCCTAACCCTAAGCCCATTTATACAAGTATTAAACCGCTTTAGGGTTACTACATGTCAGCCATAAATTAGCCATTACTTTAGTGGAAAATCTATGAATAGAACCAAAATAAAAATTTCAGGGCGATGCCTTGAGCCTCAAAGAATTTATGAAGTATGTACATTACTTTCTTGATCAGTCACCACATACTAACAATCTCCTACTTGGGGATTGATTAGGCTCCACACTAAACAACAATCTCCCACTTAGAGCCTGATCCTATAGTGATTTCACTGATTTCACCACTCTATGAGGCTCCCATTGGATCAAACCACCCTGGACTCTGCTATTCTTTTATTCATGTTCAATCTAGAAGACCAACCAAAGCTAAAGAGGAGTTCAACTTCTCCCTTATTACTACTTTTGTCAATGTATCTTCTGCATTGTCATTTGTATGTATCTTCTCCAACTTTAACTATCCATCCTCCAAAACTGATCAAATGAAATGGTACCACAACTGGATGTGTTTGGTCTTTGAATGTAGAGCTAAATTCTTTACAAGATGACTGGCACTCTGACTATCTATGAACAAATAATTATCCTTCTAAGGATGTCCCAATTCTTCCATGAAGAACTGAAGCCATATCATCTCCTTGGTTGTCTCTGTAGCAGCTACATACTCTGCCTCTATAGTGGATAAAGCATTAACCTTCTATAACCTAGAAACCCAGCTCATGACTACCCCACCAACAGTAAAGACATAGCCTATAGTACTCTGCCTGGTATCAATATCCCATCCCAAATCTGAGTCAACATAGTGTTTTAAATTAGTAGTAGAGCCCCCAAAGTGTAAAAACTTATTGGATGTTCCTCTCAAATATCTAAGAATCCATTTAACTGCATTCCAATGCTCAATTCCTAGATGACTCATATAGCTGCTAACAACTCCCACTGCATGTGCAATATCTAGCCTAGTACATACCATAGCATACATCAAGCTTCCTACAGCTAAAGCATAGGATACCTTGGACATCTTATCCTCCTCTTCTTGTGTCTTAGAACACATCTCCTTAGTCAACTTCAAATGACCAGGTAAAGGTGTGCAGACAGCTTTAGCATTCTCCATAGAGAAACATTGCAACACCTTCTCAACATAATCAACCTGAGATAGCGTCAATGTTCTATTCTTCCTATCTCTGAAAATCTTCATACCAAGGATCTATTTTGTTGCCTCCAAATCCCTCATAGCAAATGCATGTGCTAATTGGCATTTCAGTTGCTTAATGTGATCCATGTTAGACCCAACTACAAGCATATCATCAACATATAAACATAAAATAATGTAGCTATCATCATCTAACCTCTTAAATTAGACATAATCATCTAAATGACACCTACTATAACCATGCTTATGCATAAAACTGTCAAATTTCATATACCATTGCCGAGGCGCTTGCTTCAAGCCATATAAACTTTTCTTCAATTTGCACACTAAGTTCTACTTACCTTTGACCTCAAATCCCTATGGCTGAGCCATATATATCTCTTCATCCATATCACCATGAAGCAAGGTTGTTTTAACGTCAAGCTGCTCCAAATGCAAATCTTCAGTAGCCACAAGACTTAAAACAATACAGATAGAAGTGATCTTAACAACAGGAGAAAATATCTCATCAAAATCAATTCCTTTTTTCTATGCAAATCCTTTTACAACGAACCTAGCTTTAAATATTTTCTTAGCTCCTTCCTCTTCTTTCAACCTATAAACCCACTTATTTTGTAAAGCTCTTTTACCTGCAAGCAACTTGCATAAATCCCATGTCTTATTCTTCAACCAAGAGTCCATTTCATCTTTCATTGTAGACTCCCACTGAATTTTAGTAGCCACCTGCACAACTTCATCATAACATTTAGGTTTACCAACATTAGTAAGTAAAATAGAATACAAAGAGGGAGAAAATATTTGTGGAGGTCTAATTTGCCTTGTTGACTATCTAACATTCAGCGGTGTCTATGGTATTTTTTGTTGCGATTGTTGCACATCATGAGGAATAGCCAAAACATCATCTTTTGGAGTATCATCTAGCACTACATAATCATCTTCTTTGTTCTCATGTTGCTGCAATAGATCTTTGTAAAACACATTCTCATTGAATATGACATCCTTGCTTCTTACAATTTTTTGATTTTCAAAATCCCAAAGCCTATAACCAAATTCATTAATGCCATATCCAACAAATACACATTTCTTTGACTTAGCTTCTAGCTTGGTTCTATTCTCAGAATCTATGTGAGCAAATGCTTCACAACCGAAGGTTTTGAGAAAAGAATAACTCACCTTCTCACTAGTCCATGCTTCCTCTAGAATACCACAGCACAAAGGAGTAGAGGGACCCCTATTAATCAAATATATAGTGGTATTGACAAACTTTTCCCACATGTGTAAGGGCAACCCAACATGCAACCTCATGCTCCTTGGGCACTCCATTATAGTCATGTTCACACGTTCAACCACTCCATTTTCCTATGGAGTCCTTGGAATAGTTTTCTATCTACGAATACCATTAGTGGAGCAATAATCTTCATATTCATGACTACAATACTCACCACCATTATCAAATTTGAGACATTTTAATTTCTTACCAGTCTCATTTTCAACCAAGCATTTCCATTTCTTAAAAGTTTGAAATACATCAGATTTATGTCTAAGGAAATAAACCCATACTTTTCTAGTTGCATCATCAATAAATGTACCATAATAATGAGAGCCACCAAGGGAAGATAACTTAGCTAGTCCCCATACATCTATATACACAAGCTCTAATTTATCCTTTTTATTTTCCTTCCTAGTCTTCACAAAACTTACTCTCTTTTGTTTTCCATACACACAACTTTCATAGAAATCCATATTAACACATTTTAGACTTGGTAAAACTTTCTTTGAATGAAGTACTTTCATACCTTTCTCACTCATGTGCCCAAGTCTATTGTGCCACAATGTTGTATTAGAATTTACAGCAGCTATTTGTTCTTCCTACTCAACTGCAGCAATTGTTCCTGAACATTATTTTTCTCTAAAACAATTAAAGTAGAAGAAACAATATGACCTGTACAAAGATATAAGGTGCCTACTTTCACACGTTTTGCTACTGCAAGGGAACCTTTTGAAACCTTCCAATTTTTATCATTAAAAGTAACTACACAACCCTCATCACCGAGTTGCTCTTCTGAAATTAAATTCCTACTCAGCCTTGGAACATGTCTTACCTCATGTAGTAGCCAATGATTCCCATTCTACAACTTAATCTTAATTTTTCCCTTTCCAACAATCTGACAGGGTTCATTATCCCCCAAATAAACAAGTCCAAAATCCCCTTGGACATAATCAATGAAATAACCTCTATGAGGTGTAGCATGAAATGAAGCACCAGAATCAAAAACCCATGAATCATCAACACTTTCTAAAGATAGAAGCAAAGCATCCTCTTCGAATTTGTTACTTACCACATTTGCCTCCTTGTCTCCATCTGATTTATCTCCTTCATTTTTCTTTCGATTCCGACAATCTTTCTTTTTATGCCCTTATTTTCCATAGCAGTTTTTCGATCCTCTTGATTGAGACCTCCTTCTCTTTGACTTTCCTCTTGATTTTTCATGATTTCTAGAATTACTTCCTCTCTCAGTCGTTCTGCCCCTACTTTGTGCATTCAAAGCACTTCCTAATATAGATCCACCTGAGGTTTTCCTACAAGTTTCCTTACTCAAAAAAACACCGATCACATCTTCACATTTTAGAGTACTAGATCAAGGAATAGAATTACTCACAGCCATTACCAAGCCATTCCAGCTTTCAGGCAAAGAACACAAAATCAAGAGAACCCTAATTTCTTCATCAAAATTGATACCCATAGAAGATAACTGACCAGTAATAGTATCAAACTCATTTAAATGATCTAAAATAGATCCACCTTCTGCCATTTTCTTATTAAATAAACACTTCATGAGAAATACCTTGTTTGAAGCGGAGAGTTTTTCATACAGTGTCGCTAGGGTTTTCATCAACTCTTCTGTTGTCTTTGCTTTTGTATTATTAAATGCCACTAATGGTGCCAGGCATAATCGAATGCTTCCAAGTGCCTTTCTATCCAAAAGATCTCATTCATCATTTGACATAGATCCTTGATTCTTGGCTTTGCCTTCCAACGGCTTCCATAAATCCTTTTGATAAAGATAGTCTTCCATTTGCATCTTCCATAACTGGAAGTTCTACCCATTAAACCTATCAACCCTCAGCTTAACCTCATCTACCATCGCTCCCACTTGACTGTGAGACTCCCACTCAACTATGAGACTTTCCTACAGAGGATAACTAAAAAAAAAAAAACATCACTATGATACCACTTGTTAGGATTAAACCACAGATAGAAATAACAATTACATGCAAATATAACCAATAACAGAAAATAATAGATCACACAGAAAAGAACACAAGACACCAAGATTTAACGTGGTTCACCCAATCCCTAGGCTATGTCCACCAAATAGCAAGTCTGATATTATTACAATCCAGTGATTACAACCTGATTATAATCTGTAATCCCTTACAGCTCAATACCACCACAAGAACCTATTTTGCATCACCACTATGAAACAACCCTAACCCTAAGCCCTTTTATACAAGTATTAAACTACTTTAGGGTTACCACATGTCAGCCATAAATTAACCATTATTTTAGTGGCGAATCTACGAATAGTACCCAAAAAAAAAAAATTCAGCCGCAAAGAATTTATGAAGTATGTACAGTTTTTTCTTAATCAGTCACCACATACTAACAGTTTCAAAAAAACCATTGGGTTTTCCAAAAATGTGGTTAGGTTTATAGAAGATGAAAAAGGCATTTGGGAATAAAGTTCTCTACATTGTTCTTTGGCGATGGCTGAATAGGGTTTCTCTGCATCAACAACAACTATGCATGTGGAATAGGGTTTCTTTGCATTGACGATGACTGTGCATCTACTAATATTAGGGTTCTTCTGCACCTCTCTCTGCTTTGGACAACAATCACAACTTTGAACAATGGCTTTCAACATGTATCTGCATGCACGATTCTCTTATCCCACCAATCTTTGCATTTTGGGTTTTTTGTTGTGTGTTTGGATAGAATATTATGATGTTTTGCTCTTCCTAGACAAAATATTATCTTTCCACTTCCCATTATTGTCTAAAAGTTTGAAAAAAGATAGTATTATGAATTTATGTATACCTTCACATGCTTGATAATAGTCATAAATTATTATACAAGTGCTAAAAAGGGGAGAGTCTAGAGTCCTAAAAAAAAAAAATGAATTGGCAGATTTCACACACCTACTTGGGTGTTCATTCCTTAAGTTCCATGTTTTACCTAATATAATCCAAAAGCTTCTTTTATTCAATCTAAGGCTAACAATGCATCTAATTCCACAAAAACATAGATTCAATTGAATTTTTCTTTACATTCAAGAGATAGATCAGTTCAAAATGATATTCTCTACAAGGCTTCAAACTTGATCATAATATCAAATTACAGACCCTATACTAGTATGCCATATGTGTGTGTGTGTACATACATACATACATACATACATATACATATACATCTACATATAAATATATGTATATGTATATTTATGTATGTATATATTTAAATATGCACTCACCTAACAATGGAGACTTGGTGGCCCAAGTGTGCATAGTTTGTGAAAAATGGTAACTAGCACATCTAAATCTTTACAAAACATAACCAAAAATAGTAGTCTTGCTATCAAATTAAAATCTTCAAGTTAATGGATCCCCATAAATCATATTCACAAAATTTCTTAAAAACTAAGATCCATTTTACATCTTAAAATAGTCATCTAAAGTTATAACTATTTGAATGTCATCTGAGATCAATCCATGAAGCCTAGGTACATTAAAACCTGTTGATACAAGGGTAAGTGCACCAAGTTGTGGTGCCAAAAGGGGGTATAAGAGGACACCTTTTTTCTGAAATCAACAATTTCTGAAATTCAACAAGAATTTGAAGATAGTTACACTCAAAATTTTAAGATATGACAAAAAAAAAAGTAGTAGTCCTTTGAATCTAGTTTCTAAAATACTAATTTTTTTTCAAAATGGTTTAGTTTTAGGTCCTCAAAAAAGGGGGTCACAGAAAGTGGTACTGTTTATTCCAAAAAAACATAACACAGTACAAAGTGTAGCCCCCCTAAAATTTTAACTTTTTTTTAAAAATTATTTAATCGCTCCAGTGAAAAGTTACCTAACACTATGTAGTTTATCCCAATTTTTTCGGGTAATTTTATAATGTGTATTTTATTTTTTATGAATTTTTTAACTAGACACATCCCAAAAATATGAAATATTTGTGTGCTCCCCTTAGAAATGATTGAAAACTAATCTAAAATCTAAACTTCTTTTTTTCAAAGTGTGTAGAATGGAGTCTAGTTTCTAAAAAACTAAGTTGTTACAAAATTCGATGAACGAGCTAAAATCTACAACCCAATTAGTACATGTTGGTTTTTGACAAAAAAAAGACATACATTAAAAAAAATTTATAGATGAAAGGCTTGAAATAGTTCAAATAAAAAATTAATTATATGGTTATATAGCTAACATAGAGACCTACAATGTCATATAACCTGATCTTATTGATGCTCAACCATGAGGAATCTTGAAGGAGAGCACACAAGAAAAATCAATCATTTTTTGTATGTTTGTAGCAAAACACGTCTTAGACTAGTTTATAGACTCCAAACTTTTTGGTTGGATCCCCAAGGCAAAACCAAGCCTTAAGCTTGGTAGAATGCATAGGTTTGAATAGCATGTATGCCCTATAGCACATGCGCACTATAGTGCGCACGTGCTATTTAATGATTTTTAAATTTTGGTCTCAATAGCATGTGTGCGCTATAGTGTGCACACACGATTAAGACCTAAATAGTGCATAGAGAGGGAAGAAGAGATTAAAAGCAAGAGCAAGAGAGAGGGGGGGAGATGGGTGTGTGTGTGTGTGTGTGTGTGTGTGTGTGTGTGTGAGAGAGAGAGAGAGAGAGAGAGAGAGAGAGAGAGAGGAGGGGGGATGGGAGAGAGAGGAAGTGGGAGAGAGTAGGGGTGGCAAAGAGAGTACAGGATGGGGGAGAGAGGAAGTGTGAGAGAGATTAGGGGTGACAAAGAGAGAGAGTACGGGATGGGAGAGAGATATTGAGAGTAGGGGATGGGAGAGAGAGGAAATGTGAGAGAGTGAGAAAGGGTGGCACAGAGAGTACGAGATGGGAGAGAGATAGATTGAGAGTAGGGGATGGCAGAGAAAGAGTAGGCAATGGGAGAGGGAGCGAGAGAGAGAGAGAGAGAGAGGAGGATGGGAGTGTGTGTGAGAGAGAGTAGGGCATGGGAGAGAGTGTGAGAGAGAGTAGAGGTGGTAGAGAGAGAAAGTAGCAGATGGGAGAGGGGAGAGAGAGAGTAGGGGATGAGGAGAGAGAGTATAGAGGGAGAGAGTGAGAGAGAGATAGTAGGCAGTGGGAGAGGGAGAGAAGGGGGATGGGAGTGTGTGAGAGAGATCTAGAGAGTAGGTGATGGGTGAGGAGAGAGAGGGGGGTGGGAGTGTGTGGGTGTGTGAAAGAGAGAGAGTAGGGGATGGGAGAGAGAGAGAGAAGGTGGTGGGATAGGGAGTGGGAGAGGGAGAGAGAGGGGGGAATGGGAATGTGTGTAAGAGAGAGAGTAGGGGATGGGAGAGAGAGGAAGTGTGAGAGAGAGTAGGGGTGGTAGAGAGAGAGTACTGGATGGCAGAGAGATTGAGAGTAGGGGATGGGAGAGAGAGAGAGAGAGAGAGAGAGAGAGAGAGAGTACAGGATGGGAGAGAGATATTAAGAGTAGGAGATGGGGGAGAGAGAGAGAGAGAGAGTAGGCGATGGGAGATAGAGTGGGAGAGGGAGAGTGAGAGAGAGAGGAGGACATGAGTGCATGTGTGAAAGAGAGAGAGGAGGGAATGGGAGAGGGGGGAGGGAGAGAGAGAGAGAGAGAGAGAGAGAGAGAGAGAGAGAGAGAGAGAGAGTAGGGGATGGGAGAGAGAGTAGATGGTGGGAGAGGGAGTGGGAGAGGGAGTGGGAGAGGGAGATAGAGGGGGGATGGAAATCTGTGTAAGAAAGAGAGTAGGGGATGGGAGAGAGTGTGAAAATGTGTGAGAGAGAGTAGGGGGTGGAAGACATAGAGTAGAGAGAGAGAGAGAGAGTAGGTGATGGGAGAGGGAGTGGGAGAGGGACAGCAAGTGAGAGAAAAAGTAGGGGATGGGAGAGGAGAGAGAGGGGGGGATGGGTGTGTGTGTGAAAGAGAGAGAGTAGGGGATGGGAGAGGGGAGAGATAGATAGAGAGAGTAGGGGATGGGAGAGAGAAAGAGTAGGTAGTGGGAGAGGGAGAGGAGGAGAGAGAGGTGGATTGAGTGTGTGTAAGAGAGAGAGTAGGGGATGGGAGAGTGTGAGAGTGTGAGAGAGAGTAGGAGTGGCAAAGAGAGAGTAGGGGATGGGAGAGAGAGTGAGAGTAGGGGATGTGAGAGAGAGAGAGAGAGAGAGAGAGATTAGAGAGGGAGAGAGTGAGAGAGAGATAGTAGGCGGTGGGAGAGGGAGTGGGAGAGGGAGAGAGGGGGGGATGGGAGTGTGTGTGAGAGATTTAAAGAGTAGGGGATGGGAGAGGAGAGAGAGAGAGAGAGTAGGGGATTGGAGAGGGGAGGGGATGGGGGAGAGAGAGTAGGTAGTGGGAGAGGGAGTGGGAGAGGGGGAGAGAGAGGGGGAATGGGAATGTGTGTAAGAGAGAGAGAGAGAGTAGGGGATGGGAGAGAGTGTGAGAGTGTGAGAGAGAGTAGGGGGTGGCACAGAGAGAGTACGGGATGGGGGAGAGAGAGAGAGAGAGAGAGAGAGAGAGTAGGGAATTGGAGAGAGTGTGAGAGAAAGGGATGGGAGAGAGAGAGTGAGAGTAGGGGATGGGAGAGAGACTAGAGTAGAGAGGGAGAGAGAGAGTGAGAGAGAGAGAGAGAGAGATAATAGGGAGTGGAAGAGGGAGAGAGAGGGGGGGGATGGGAGTGTGTGTGAGAGATCTAGAGAGTAGGGGATGGGAGAGGAGAGAAAGAGAGGGGGGATGGGAGTGTGTGTCTATGAAAGAGAGATTAGGGGATGGGAGAGGGGGGAGAGAGAGAGAAAGAGTAGGGGATGGGGGAGAGAGAGTAGGTAGTGGGAGAGGGAGTGGGACAAGGAGAGAGAGGGGGAATGGGTATGTGTGTGTGTGTGTGTGAGAGAGAGAGAGAGAGTAGGGGATGGGAGAGAGCATGAGAGTGTGAGAGAGAGTAGGGGGTGGTAGAGAGAGTACAGGATGGGAGAGAGAGTGAGATTAGGGGATGATAGAGAGTGTGAGAGAGAGAGAGTAGGGGATGGGAGAGAGAGAGTGAGATTAGGGGATAGGAGAGAGAGAGTAGAGAGGGAGAAAGAGAGTGAGAGAGAGATAGTAGGCAGTGGGAGAGCATGAGAGAGAGGGGGGATGGGAGTGTGTGTGAGAGATCTAGAGAGTAGGGGTTAGGAGAGGAGAGAGAGAGTGAGAGAGAGTATGGGATGGGAGACCTAAGAGAGAGTGAGAGAGAGTAGGGGATGTGAGAGAGAGAGAGAGAGTACGTAGTGGGAGAAGGAGAGAGAGGGGGGAATGGGAGTGTGTGTGAGAGAGAGAGAGAGAGTAGGGAGTGGGAGAGGAGAGAGCGTGAGAGAGAGTAGGGGATGGGAGAGAGAGTAGGTAAGGGGAGAGGGAGAGTGAGAGAGAGAGAGTAGCAGATGGGAGAGGGCAAAGAGTAGGGAGAGAGAGAGTAGGGGATGGGAGAGGGGAGAGAGAGTGGGGAGAGAGAGAGTAGGGGATGGGAGAGGGGAGAGAGAGAGAGGGGGGGATGGGAGTGTGTGAGACAAAGAGAGTAGGGGATGGGAGAGGAGAGAGGGTGGGAGAGAGTAGGCAATGGGAGAGGGAGAGCAAGAGAGAGTAGGGGATGGAAGAGGAGAGGAAGTGAAAGAGAGAGAGTAGAGGATGGGAGAGAAGAGAGAGAGTGAGAGAGAGTAGGGGATGGGAGAGGATAGAGAGAGAGAGAGAATGAGAGAGAGTAGGCGATGGGAGAGGGAGAGTGAGAGAGAGAGTAGGGGATGGGAGAGGAGAGAGAGAGTAGGGAGAGAGAGAGAGAGAGAGTAGGGTATGGGGGATAGTGGGATAGGGAGAGATGAATTTTGACATAGTGCATACACACTACAGTGTGTACGAGCTTTATAGTGCATATGTGCTATAATGTGTACACACTATGTGAAATCACCTAAAAACGGTCAAAAAGAAAGTTTTGGTCTCTTTTGATCCATATTCTACTTTTTGTCTGTTGTGCATTCTGTTGTTCCAATAGAAAATACAGGTTTCAAGCTATTGGAAGTTAGCAAAGACTATTTGAAGACTTTTTGAAGCTATCAAACACCAAATTCAATCATTGGATCAACTTTTTAAATATTCTTTCTACAGAAAGGTTAGTGCAGTCCTTTTTAAATATTGTTTGTTGATATATAAAGACAAATTTGATTATAATTTGACATGTTGTTTAATATATAGTGAATTCATTAAAATTTGTATGTTTGAATGAATTGTTATTTGGAAATGGTTAGAAATTTGGCAAGTTGTTTGATATATATTGTGTATTCATTGAAATAATTGTAATTTTTATGTGTATTTGAATGATTTGTAATTTACAAATTGTAAGTAATTTAGATGTTTGAATAATTTGACATGTAGAAATCATCATCATGCCAAGGAAGAAACCAAAAACTCAAACAAATTAAGATAGGGAGAGAGATTTGGCAATTAAAAGAGATAAAATGAAACTACTACTTCAACAAAAAAAATTGCAAAAAAATAATGAAGAATTGACTTTCGAAGAGGATCAAGAAACACTGATACAAAGAAACAAAGAGGAAGAATTGGAAAGACAAAGAGAACAAATGAGACTGTTATGCTTAAGAAGACAATTGAATTGTGAAGCTACACCATCTTTCAATGTTGGAATCATATCATCCTCTCATGTTGAAGAGACACTAATTTGTAGATCTGATGACACACTTTATCATGTCATGTTGAAGGCACAACATCAACATATCAAGTAGGTGATATTCCATCTTTTGCATCTTATTACCAAAGCACATCATCTTCGGTTCAAGGTACGCAAAAACACTCAACCTTATGTTGATGTTCAAAATGTTGAGGGAATGAAAGAGATTATAATGCCTTCTAGAATTTTTTTTAGAAGACCAAAATATTTGATTGATATTGATACTAACATTTTGAAATCAATGCCTAACAAGATTAGCAAGCATACTTGTCAAAGAAAAGTTAATCGTATGTGGAGATTATTCTTTGAAGAATTAAATATTATAGGTCAATGCTAATTATTTGTTGAAATGATGAGGAATTTAAAATTTAGGCCTATCATGAAGATTCTTGGGCTAAGAACAATGGATGATTCAAATGAAAAAAATATTGTAAAAAATCTAATAAGTGCTTATTGCAAAGTGGGTTCTAAATCATGCACCAAAGATAGTAATATCACAAGACGAGTACTTACATCAACAATAGTAAGTACCCAAATGAAGAAAACTCGACTCATGAGAGAGACAAAAAAAACATTGAAAATTGGTAGAGGTACTCTAAGAAGAGCCATGCTAAGGCATGAGAGATTGAAAAATTCAACAAAAAATGAGTTATGGACATTTAGTGGTAAACTACTACAAAAGGATAAAGAAATTAGTGAAGCTTTGAAATCATTGATCAATTTTTTTTGAAAAAATAACACACATGTTTCCCCTAATTAAAGAGATGTTGTAAGGAGGATTGGTAGCCAAAATCGTGACCCACATTCGAAACATTTTTTGAACTCAACTCAAACACAATTTTTTGCAAAATTTATTGGTATGTATCCTCAAATTTCAATAAGTAAAAGATTTTTTGAGATGGGTAAACCTTTTTATGTGAAGATAAAGCACACATGCACAACTTCTTGTTGTAGGATACATATTGAATTTTCTAACCATTTTGATATTTTTAGGCATATATGTGTGTTTTTGCATTCTAGGTTTGTTTTCTAGGATTGTGACATGAATGAGCCACCAAGATCTTCAAGGGAATTCATATCCAACATTTTATGTGAAATAGGTGACAACCAACAATTTTACAAGACATCATGCTTGGATGGTACATACATATTTTGTGGTTCTTTGCAACTTTTATCAACTTGTGAACATATGGATAGTACACATGCAATTGGAAATGAAATAGTAGATTAAAAAAAATTTAAGATAGTGACATATGTTCTAAAAGATGGGAAATAGGGTAAAAGATGTGATTTAGTCATTGAAAACATTTCAGTGTATGAGTTCATGAAGATTTTTTTATGAAAATATTATTTACAAGTATGCAAGGAATACACATAGAGCCCGATGGTTGGATTTGCAATTCAAGTTGTGCAAGGATACGTTTCCACTAGATACCATTGTTTCAGTTGTAGACTTTGTAGAGAACTACACACTACAACCATAAAATGAGGTGCAAGAAAAGTATTATACTTCTCAATAGGTTTCTATATTTGTTCACATAACATTCATGCATTCACCTACAAGTACAGAGGATAACAGGAAGATTTTGAGGGAGTACCATTTTTACATTAGTGATGATCGATCACATTCTATAGAGTTTGTACATGGTTGTTTTCAACTATTTTATGGAGATTTGGCTAACAAGGGCATAACATATCGTCAGCACATTATTTGGTCAGACAATTGTGTATCTCAACTTAAGAATGCATGTATGTTCTATTGGTTGAGCAAGATGCACAAGTTGTGTAGAATTCAATATATGTGGAATTTCACAAAGACTGGTCATGGAAAGGGAGAGCATGATGATGCAAGTGCATGCATCAAAAGACCCTTAGCTCATGAATAACTAAAGTACAAAGATGGAGCAATATTGACAAATAAAAAATCTATCATCTAGTGGCGTAACGCTACAATGGGTCTAGGTAAGGAAGGTGAGTCTATAGTTCATATTTTTTTTGGTTGATAGATAATACTAACATTGCACCATATGAGGATTTTTGCACACTAATAGGATCCAGGGAGTTGCACTTTTTTAGAAGCCCTGATGTAGGTTCATGGAGTATCCACACATAAAAAATGGCATGCTATTGTCCATCATGTGCAAAGGAAAATTAGGATGACTGTGAGTCAACAGAATGGGTGGACAAATAGGATATACAGGTTTTGGACCCAATTCACACCTATCATCCCCCACAAGCACTAGAAATGGTAGAGATGGATTCGTCTATTGACTTTAACCACTTGTCTGATCTAGTGCAACCTAGTATTATATATATATATATATATATATCTTTGTAATTTCAATATGTAACTTTATAGCTTTTACCTAAGTATTTTTTGAATTAATGACCACATTTTGTACATTTGTCACTTCAGGCCATTTTTTGTTGTTATTGCATGTGAAGACAATGAAGAAGAGACAAATTATTATTTGTGTCATTGTGTCTAAGCCAAAAAAAAATTGGATCACTCTATTATAGATGGTGAAGGTTTAGAGTACCATATTGGTGCGGTGGTTGTAACCGGCACATGGCTTAGATGATATTCTATGAAGAACCCTAACTTGTGGTTATTCGAGGATTGACAAATAGAGAGGAAGATTCTTCATTATTCAAACATCGTTGTCGCATCAAATGTCCACTTGATAAAATATAGTCAAAAACTACATAATAAGATTCTTTAGAAAGTTTGCAAGTTAGACCACGAGGCAATACTAGAGACATTAAAATGTAGAGCAGATCTAGTTGGTTCATTATATTGAATAGGGAGAGAGGGAGAGAGAGAAAGAGTGATCAATTAGATCCAAATACAATGTTGCAACCTCTCCCCCCAGACTGTCCATGTGACAAGGTGGATATTGTTATTATGTGTAAGTAATGAGATAATTTTAAATCACAGATTTTATGTTTCGATTTGTTTAGAATCTAGATACATTATTTGAATTTATATTAGATTCTTTAATAGGACCCATTTTCAGATTAGTCATTTGAATAAGTGAAAGTTTTGAATTTTTTGTTTAGATCAAAATGTAATGAAAGAACATGAAAATTGTTAGAATGTGAATGCTTTGTTATGTAAAGTCATGATTGTGTGCATGTAACTAGAAACTTCAAATTGGCGAAAGAAAGGATACAATGGGAGAAGTTCCCAGGACTCATCAATCCATTTAGTAAGCCACTTGGTCATTGCTAGAAGCTCAAAGAAATGGTTCTTTGCATTTAGAACATTGTTAGCGATAATGGTATTATGACTAACATGCTTTTATCTTTTATTTGTTTTTTCATCTGTAATTATTTTAGATAAACTCCAAAATAAATTTATATCTAAATCACAAACTTATAAAACCCATCTTATAAATTTTTTAGATGTTGTCTATTTGGAAGTGTTAAGACCGAAGTGTATGATCTTTGGTTCACTCCTAGTCACAAGATTCAAGCTTTTAGCATATGTATGGGTTCAGGGGTCAAATCCTTTAAGGATGACCATAGGATGTTATGTTTGTTCACTCTTAGTCTCAAGATTGCAAGGTTGTGATTGTGTGGAAGAATCCACACCCTTAAGGATAATCATAGGTGGTTGATCAATGTTTAGGCTTTAGGTATAGGACATGGTGGTTGTGCAATTTATGTTCGTGTAAAACTCAATATTCACAATTTTGACCTCTTGAAAAAAATTGTTTTTGTGGATGGAGCTATGTTATGTGCATAATTACCTAAAATTCTTATTTGTGATTATATCTTTGAGGATCTAACTAGAGATGAGAAATTGATGCAAGGATGGTGGTGATGATACTTTTTTCTTAACACAAAAGCTCTCAAACTAGGCTAAGCTTCTTCAAAGCCTACCTAAGCATAACATATGCTATCTCTTTCAATTCTCTAAGCTTAGAGACAAGGTGGATGGCCTATTTTTTGTGCCACTTTCAATGATTCTAGTTCTTGTTAGATTATGGTGACTGATCAAGAAAGTACTGTACATACTTGTATAAAAGGGTTTAGGGTTGGCTATTTTTCATTATGTTGTGATGCAAAATTGGTTCTTCCGGCGGTATTGAGTTGTAAGGGATTACGGATTGTAATCAGGTTGTAATCACTGGATTGTAATAAGATCAGACTTGCTATTTTGGTAGACGTAGCCCAAGGATTGGGTGAACCACGTTAAATCTTGGTGCCTTGTGTTCATTTCTGTGTGATCTATTATTTTTTGTTATTGGTTATATTTGCATGTAGTTTTTATTTATGTCCGTGGTTTATCCTAACAAGTGGTATCAGAGCGAGGTTTTCTTTCAGTTATCCCCTGCAGGAAAGTCTCACGGTTAAGTGGGAGTCTCACGGTTGAGTGGGAGCGATGGTAGATGAGGGTAAGCTGAGGGTTGACAGGTTTAATGGGCAGAACTTCCAGTTATGGAAGACTATCTATATCAGAAAGATTTATGGAAGCCGTTGGAAGGCAAAGCCAAGAATCAGGGAACTATGTCAAAGGCTAAATGGGATCTTTTGGACAAAAAGGCACTCAGAAGCATTCGGTTATGCTTGGCACCATCGGTGGCATTTAATATTACAAAAGCAAAGACGACAAAAGATTTGATGAAAACCCTAGCGACACTATATGAAAAGCCCTCCACTTCAAACAAGGTATTTCTCATTAAGCGTTTATTTAATATGAAAATGGCAGAAGGTGGATCTGTTGCAAATCATTTAAATGAGTTGAATACTATTACTAGTCAGTTATCTTTTGTGGGTATCAATTTTGATGAAGAAATTAGGGCTCTCTTGATTTTGTGTTCTTTGCCTGAAATCTGGAATGCTTGGTAATGGTGGTGAGTAATTTTGTTCCTGGGTCTAGTACCCTAAAACATGATGATGTGATCGGTGTTGTTTTGAGTGAGGAAACTCGTAGGAAATCCTCAAGTGGATCTACATCAGGAAGTGCTTTGAATGCACAAAGCAAGGGCAGAACGATTGAAAGAGGAAGTAACTCTGGAAATCATGGGAAATCAAGAGGAAAGTCAAAGGGGAGGAGGTCTCAATCGAGAGGACCAAATGATTGCTGGTACTGTGGGAAACCAGGGCACAAAAAGAAAGATTGCTAGAATCGAAAGAAAAATGAAGGAGATAAATCAGATGGAGACAAGAAGGAAAATGTGCTTAGTAACAAATCCGAAGAGGATGCTTTGCTTATGTCTTTAGAGAGTGTTGATGATTCATGCATTTTAGATTATGGTGCTTCATTTTATGCTACACCTCATAGAGGTTATTTCATTGATTATGTCCAAGGGGATTTTGGGCTTGTTTATTTGGGGGATAATGAACTCTGTCAGATTGTTGGAAAGGGAAAAATTAAGATTAAGTTGCAGAATGGAAATCATTGGCTACTACATGAGGTAAGACATGTTCCAAGGTTGAGTAGAAATTTAATCTTAACCGAGCAACTCAGTGATGAGGGTTGTGTTGTGACTTTTAATGATAAAAATTGGAAGGTTTCAAAAGGTTCTCTTGTAGTAGCAAAAGGTTTGAAAGGAGGAACCTTATATCTTTGTACAGGTCATATTGTTCCTACTACTTTGATTGTTTCAGAGAAAAATGAATGTTCAGGAACAATTGCTGCAGTTGAGCAGGGAGAACAAATAGTTGTTGTAGATTCTGATACAGCGCTATGGCACAATAGACTTGGGCACATGAGTGAGAAAGGTATGAAAGTACTTCATTCAAAGAAATTTTTACCAAGTCTAAAATGTGTTAATATGGATTTCTGTGATAGTTGTGTGTATGGAAAACAAAAGAGAGTGAGTTTTGTAAAGACTGGGAAGGAAAACAAAAAGGAGAAATTAGAGCTTGTGCATACATATGTATGGGGACTAGCTCAAGTATCTTCCCTTGGTGGCTCTCATTATTATGTTACATTTATTGATGATGCAACTAGAAAAGTATGGGTTTATTTCCTTAGACAGAAATCTGATGTATTTCAAACTTTTAAGAAATGGAAATGCTTGGTTGAAAATGAGACTAGTAAAAAATTAAAATGTCTCAGATTTGATAATGGTGGTGAGTATTGCAGTCATGAATTTGAAGATTATTGCTCCACTAATGGTATTCGTAGATAGAAAATTTTTCTAAGGACTCCATAGGAAAATGGAGTGGCTGAACGCATGAACAGGACTATAATGGAGTGCGCAAGGAGCATGAGGTTGCATGCTAGGTTGCCCTTACACATGTGGGTAGAGGCTATCAATACTGTAGTATATTTGATTAATAGAGGTCCCTCTACTCCTTTGGGCTATGGTATTCCAGAGGAAGCATGGATTGGTAAGAAGGTGAGTTATTCTTTTCTCAAGACCTTCGGTTGTGAAGTTTTTGCTCATATAGACTCTGAAAATAGAACCAAGCTAGAAGCTAAATCAAAGAAATGTGTCTTTGTTGGATATGACATTAATGAATTTGGTTATAGGCTTTGGGATTTTGAAAATCTTAAAATTGTTAGAAGTCGAGATGTCATATTCAATGAGAAAGTGTTGTACAAAGATCTGTTGCAGCAACATGAGAAGAAAGAAGATGATTATGTAGTGTTGGATGATACTCCAAAAGTTGATGTTTCAACCATTCCTCATGATGTGCAACAACTGCAACAACAAATACCACACACACACAAGTGAATGTTAGATGGTCAACAAGGCAAATTAGACCTCCACAAAGGTTTTCTCCCTCTTTGTATTCTATTTTACTTACTGATGCTGGTGAACCTGAAAGTTATAATGAAGTTGTGCAGGTGGATACTAAGCTTCCATGGGAGTTTGCAATGAAAGATGAAATGGACTCTTTGCTAAAAAATAAGACATGGGATTTGTGCAAGTTGCTTGCAGGTAAAAAGGCTTTACAGAATAAGTGGGTTTACAGGTTGAGAGAAGAGGAAGGAGGTAAGAAAAGCTTTAAGGCCAGGTTAGTTGTAAAAGGATTTGCACAGAAAAAGGGAATTGATTTTGATGAGATATTTTCTCCTATTGTTAAAATGACTTCTATTCATACTGTTTTAAGTCTTGTGGCTACTGAAGATTTGCATTTAGAGCAACTAGATGTTAAAATAGCCTTTCTTCATGGTGATTTGGATGAAGAAATATATATGGCTCAGCCACAAGGTTTTGAGGTCAAAGGTAAGAAGAACTTAGTGTGCAAATTGAAGAAAAGTTTATATGGCTTGAAGTAAGCACCTCGATAATGGTATCTAAAATTTGACAGTTTTATGCATGAGCATGGATATAACAGGTGTCATTCAGATTACTATGTTTATTTTAAGAGGTTGGATGATGATAGCTACATTATTTTATGTTTATATGTTGATGATATGCTTGTAGCTAGGTCTAACATGGATCATATTAAGGGTCTAAAATGCCAGTTAGTACATGCATTTGCTATGAAGGATTTGGGGGCAGAAAAACAAATCCTTGGTATGAAGATTTGCAAAGATAGGAAGAACAGAACATTGACACTATCTCAAGCTAATAATGTTGAGAAGGTGTTCAAACATTTCTCTATGGAGAATGCTAAAGCTGTCAGCACAACTTTACCTGGTCATTTAAAATTGACTAAGGAGATGTGTCCCAAGACATGGGAAGAGGAGGATAAGATGTCCAAGGTACCCTATGCTTCAGCTATAGGAAGCTTGATGTATGCTATGGTATGCACTAGGCCAGATATTGCACATGCAGTGGGAGTCGTTAGCAGGTATATGAGTCATCCAGGATTTGAGCATTGTAATGTTGTCAAGTGGATTCTCAGATATTTGAGAGGAACATCCAATAAGTGTTTACACTTTGGGGGCTGTACTACTAATTTACAGGGCTATGTTGACTCAGATTTGGCTGGGGATATTGATACCAAGCAGAGTACTACAGGTTATGTCTTTACTATTGGTAGCGCAGCCGTGAGCTAGGTTTCTAGGTTATAGAAGATTAATGCTCTATCCACTATAGAGGCAGAGTATGTTGTTGCTATAGAGGCAGCCAAGGAGATGATATGGCTTCAGTTCTTCTTAGAAGAATTGGGACATCCTCAGAAGGATAATTATTTGTTCACCAATAGTTTGAGTGCCATTCATGTTGCAAAGAATTCAGCTCTGCATTCTAAGACCAAACGCATACAGTTGCGGTACCATTTCATTCGGTCAGTTTTGGAGGATGGACAATTAAAGCTGGAGAAGATACATACCAATGACAATCCAGTAGATATGTTGACAAAGGTTGTAACACAGGAGAAGCTGAACTCCTCTTCAGCTTCGGTTGGTCTTTCAGACTGAACATGAATAAAAGAACAGTACAGTCTAGGGTGGTTTGATCCAATGGGAGCCCCATGTGGTAGTGTTATTGGTACAGGATCAGTCTCCAAGTGGGAGATTGTTGTTTAGTGTGGAGCCTGATCAGTCCCCAAGTGGGAGATTGTTAGATTATGGTGACTGATCAGGAAAGTACTATACATACTTCATATTATGGCCGACATATGGCCGATATGTTATAACCCTAAAGTAGTTTAATACTTGTATAAAAGGGTTTGGGGTTGGGTATTTTTCATTATTTTGTTATGCGAAATTGGTTCTTGCAGCAGTATTGAGCTGTAAGAGATTACAGATTGTAATCAAGTTGTAATCACTAGATTGTAATAAGATCAAACTTGCTATTTTGGTGGATGTAGCCCAGGGATTGGGTGAACCACGTTAAATCCTTGTGCCTTGTGTTCATTTCTGTGTGATCTATTATTTTCTGTTATTGGTTATATTTGCATGTAGTTTTTATTTCTGTCTGTAGTTTATCCTAACAGTTCTCTCACCTTCACAAAATCACACAACAACCCCCTTACACTGCACCACAAAACACCTTGATCACCTTGCACCTCTAGGATCTTTATCAACATCATCTCCCTATAAGCTTCCAAAGGAATCAAGTCACTGCCAATACAATACCTTCACTATTCATAAGGTTCTAGACACCTTAGAGACTTCAAAACACCAATACAAACTACTCTATCTCATAGCCTACCTTGGAATGTAGGTTAAAACTCAAATCCCTTAAATCATCTACCAATACTAAAAGTGGGTTCTAATACCTTTTGCTACACTTTTTTTTTTTCAATTCCAAAATTTGAGATTCTGACTTGCTTATTCAAGCATTTAATTTGAAGACTTAGGCCTATGCTATTAGGCATACAATCCTCACTCAAACTATGACTCTTAACAACCTCAATCAACTCTACCAAATGAACTTATATACTTCATTACCTCATTAAAGTCTTTCAAATTGCTGATGTTCGGCTCCTAATTATTAAGAAGATTTTTAAATTGTCAAACCCTTGTATTGATGAGAATTTTATTGCTGATTACTATGGTTGGCTTATAAGCTCCAATATCCCACATGTCCTTCTCTTTTGAATGCTTCTTTAGTGTCTTATGAAAAAAAGCACTCTCCCAAAAAGCATATAGACCATACACCAAGTTCTACCACATTTTCTTTATTTTCAAATTGTTGATTCACTATTAATGTATGTAGCAACAACTTGCTGAGTTATGGGCATCTCCCTTACAAGAAACAAGTTAAGGTGTTAACTTAGTAAGAGGACAAACTAGAACAACAATGGGAACTGTTAATACCTTCCACTATCTCCATGAATGAGAATATGCAATCATTATTACACCATATTTTGAAAAATTACAGAATTTACTATCCAAACAGCAAGTAATTTATTCCTAGTAATAATATTTAATGATAACATACAAATGTTCTATCAACCATAGAAGTATTATGCTTTTCACCATAAATAGGAAACTTCAAAGATCATCATAACCACAAATTCCTAAGAGAGGATAGAAGGACTGTAATCTAAATGCCAACATAGCAACAATATTACATCAAAATATTGATTTCCATTTCACAACTATATACAAACCACTTTGTTTCTCTTCTCCACAAATTCTCCCCTTCACTTTATATCTCTCTCAATATGAGATTACATTTATTTATAGAATAACATGACTCTTTACCTTCCTAATAAGTTCTAACAATATGAATGACTGTTCATCTTAGACTACACTTCCTCAATTTTACAGAATTTGTTGATTGCACTTTTTAGCAATTTTACACATTTTCCATATTTTGCATTTTAAGTTCTAATATACTTTCCTAGGTACCTTAAAAGGTTTATCATCATCTTATAACATCTTAATACTATTATATATTCCATTTATGCCTTTGCATGACATTTTCCCACTTTTTATTCGTTATGACTCATAACACTTAAAACATGAAATTGGTCAACATGACCTTAATTTGAACACCTAATAACATGATATGAAACAACTAATTCATAATCTATCAAGACTCAAACCATACTCAATAAGATCCAAGATTCCATGGGAGATGGTTAGAATGCCTGACACCAGAAATTCTTGTTGAAGACATGGAATTTAAACAAAAATATTAGGTTGATGAATGTCTTCGTTTGCCAAGGTGTAGGATGGTGCAAAGTTGAGAAGAAATGATGGTGACATTTATTCATCAAACCTTTTATACAACAATTTTTAAAGATTTTCATTACAACCAACTAACTATAAAATAGTCAAAGAGAAGAGTAGACATGATTGTCGTCAGTGAATTTCACATTTGGCATTTGAATTTTTGAGGAGTTTGAAGGCATTTTTAGAATAAGAATAAATGAAAATCAGATTTTGGACAAAATTCAAGACTTTAAAAATCATAAATTCAAGCCTAAAGAGGTGTAAACTTGCAGATCTAGGAAAGAAAATTAGAATATAAGGGAATATCACACAAGTATTAAAGTAGTTAACTCAAATTCTATTTTTACTCTTAGCATTTCATTTCATGCGGTAGAGAATTTTTAAGCACATACATGATGATAAGAATAGATGACCATCAGTCCATCCTACTATCTTGCTACATGAATATTGAGTTGTGGAGAGAGATAGAACCAAACCATTGTTTTCATTTAAGTTGTTCTATTGTTATGAAATGGGTAGATGTTCACTATCATTTGTCAAGATTTAGATTTTGATCTTTAATTGCTAGTAATTTGGCGAATAAACTCTCTGTACAACTAGGTAGTATGTTAGTTAATTTGAAGATGCTACTAAAATAATAATTTTTCTCGCAAGTTGAAATCAAGTTGAATTCAATAGGATAACTAGAATAGACTTGATTTTCAAACTAGGTTAGTAATATTTCCACTTTTCCAAAGTGATGATGTAAACAGAGAAAAAATGCATAAAATGTTGGCCTCTTTCATTTTTCTCCACATTTTTCCATAACATCAAAAAAATAAATTGAATATTAGGATACCCATTTCTCTTCTCTATAACATATCAAAAGATGAGGTATGAATGTTTTGGACCAAGTCTCTATTTTTACATTATGGGCCACCTTTTAGGCATAAAACCCCCTCCATTTACAAAGAAACTATATGGAATAATTATCTCCCAACCATACAACTTGGTAAAGTATATTAATATGATCTTAAAGTGACGATTATTCAAATGGATTGAACCCATCAACTCTCTATATGTGCTTTTAATGAAACTCTCACCAAACAAAGCCAAAAATTAGGGCCTCTTCAAATCTGACCAATAAATCACTTCTAAGACCTGTTAGTTGATCCTACACCATGTTTATGATAATTAATTTGACTATTTTACATAAAACCATGGCCTCTTTTAGGCATATTTCCCGTTGCTATACCTATGGCATCAAATTTGATGCAGAGTCTACAGCCACAATCTACCACCACCTCCTGCAGTGCCTAGCAGCACTCAACCCATTGCAAGATGCCAAGAAAATTTACTAGCCTCTTCCCAATGCTGACCTCTATCTTTCTAGGTGGACTCCACTTCCCCAAGGTCTTACCCTCTCCCTAAGGTTCACAACAAACTTGGGTCCAAATTAGGCTTTAGGGACACTAGCCCTCAACTAGGCCAAATAGGAAAAATTAGAGAAAATTCTTTCAAGAGTTCAAAAAAGATTTGTTTTGTCATACTTAGACCTATCCCACTAGGATTCATCCACTTTCAAGGTTCAAACACCACCAATAGACCTAGTTCCCAAATCTAGGCCTAGAAATCCTAGTAGGTTTATTTCTAGTTTTCAAGGGTTAACTCCCAAATTCTCCAAACAAAGTGGCAAAAAAAATACATTTCCAGATACCCTTTTCTAGACTCTTAAAGATCCTAAAGTCTTATGGGTTTATCCTACTCCAGCATACCCAAACACCAGCTAGGTTCACAGTCTTAATAGGCCTAATTAGGATGGCTTTCCAAAGCAAGTGCTAAGAGATGGGGTCATAGAATCAACACAACCACTTGGGACTCTTCCTCACCATGCCAAAAAATAATTCCACCCTTCCCCTGGGTCACATAGACAAGTTTGGGAGTTCTAGACCACTTCTTCTTTAAAACAGGGCTGAATGCATGGTGATATTCAGCCTAGGGTCTACAAGAAAAAATATCAAACCACATTTTCTACCCTTGAAACTCTGCCATATGTGAAAATACTCCCTTAACTTACTTCCCACCAAAAATTATCCTAGTCCCACTGTTGGGTTGCAAGTTAGAGGTCCATGAATGCAAACTAGTCACGTTACAACACTAACCAAGCAACCCTTAGTAAAATAGCAATAACTTGCACAAATAAATAGATAAAAACTTGAAACTAAATGAAAATGAAAGTTGATTCAAATACCTATCCAATAAGACCCAAGATGTAATAAGACCCAAGATGTAAGGTCAATTGGACTCTAGGTGTCTTTATAAGGCAGAGTGCCAAATTGAACCAAGGGGTTAAAAATGAGCAATATAGGAGATTTTTCAAGGAAAAAATGATTTTTATGTTTCTTAAAAGGTTATAAAGGTCCTTAGGGTCATTAGGTTAAGTTTTAGGTGTCTAGGAGTTAAGATGTCAAAAATTACAAAAAATTGCAAAAGTTGTCAAAGCAAAATTACAAAAATGCTAACAACTTTGCAGGAGTTTGGGAATTGGTGAAGGGATGAGCATTTGGAAATAATTTATTTTAGTTTTTCTGAACCTTTTTAAAGTCATAGAAGTGGAATCAAATGAAAAATGTAAAAATTGCACTTTTTGTGCAAAGTTGCATTGTTGAAAGTTGTAAAAGTTGCTCAAATTTGCAACTTAGTGAAAAAAGGGTCATGGGATTGAACTATCTATTTCATTAACTTCAGATGGTTGGGTAAACCTTATCCCCAATTTCATCCTATCCTATTGAGCACTCAAACATTCTTAGGCACGCCGAACCGAAACATCCCTAACGGTCACTAAATGCCATAGGGCAGTGATCTTTGACGGGGCATATCTCAGAGTTCATGCAAGGTATGGATGTGATTCTAGTTCTTATAGGACCATGTTTCAAATACCTACAATAACCTCTCTCTTTTTTTGGAGATCTTTCTCTGTTTTGATTTTGCGATGCCATCTTGGGTGATGTTGAAACTTGTGTTGGTCAGTACAAAATTGTTAACTGCCAAATCTCTCTCACCTTTCATCGTGAGATCAAACTGTCTATTTTGTCAACTCTAGATGGCTAGGTAAACCTTATCCCCAACCTTGTCCATCTCGTTGAGCGCTTGAACATTCTCGGGCACACCAAACCGAAATGTCCCTAAGGGTCACTAAATGCCATAGGGCAGTGATCTTTGACAAGGAATATCTCATAGCTCGTGTAAGGTATGGATGCAATTCTGATTCCTATAGGACCGTGTTGCAAAGACTTAAAATAACCTCTCTCACTTTTTAGAGATCTTACTCCATTTTGATTTTGTGATGCTATCTCGAGTGATGCTAAAACTTGTAGTGTTGGCCAATACAAAGTTGCCAACTACCAAATCTCTCTCACCTTTCGTCATGGGATCAAACTATCAGTTCTATTAGCTCTAGGTGGCTGGGTAAACCCTATCCCCAACCTTGTCCCATCCTATTGAGTGCTCAAACATTCTTGGACACACCGAACCGAAATGTCCCTAAGGGTCACTAAATGCCATAGGGCAGTGATCTTTGATGGGGCATATCTTAGAGCTCATGTGAGATATGGATGTGACTCTAGTTCCTATAGAACCATGTTGTAGAGACCTACAATAACCTATCTCACTTTTTAGAGATCTTACTACATTTTGATTTTGCAATGCCATCTTGGGTGATGTTGAAACTTGTAGTGTTGGCCAGTACAAAGTTGCCAACTGCCAAATCTCGCTCACCTTTTGTCATGGGATCAAACTGCCTATTCTGTTAGCTCTAGGTGGCCAGGTAAACCCTATCCCCAACCTTGTCTTGTCTCATTGAGCACCCGAATGTTCTCGGGCATACTAAACTAAAACGTCCCTAAGGGTCACTAAATGCCATAGGGCAACAATTTTTGACAGGGCATATCTCAGAGCTCGTGCAAGGTATCGATGCAATTCTAGTTCCTATAGGACCATGTTGCGGAGACCTAGAATAACCTCTCTCACTTTTTGGAGATCTTACTCCATTTTAATTTTGTGACGCCATCTCGGGTGATGCTAAAACTTGTAGTGTTGATCAGTACAAAGCTGCCAACTGCCAAATCTCTCCCACCTTTCATCATGGGATCAAACTGTCTATTCTATTAGCTTCAAGTAGTTGGGTAAACCCTATCTCCAACCTTGTCCCTTCCTGTTGAGTGCTCGAACGTTCTCAGGCATGCCAAACCAAAATGTCCCTAAGGGTCACTAAATGCCATAGGGCAACGATCTTTGATGGGTCATATCTCTGAGCTCGTACGAGGTATGGATGTGATTCTAGTTCCTATAGGATCATGTTGTGGAGACTTACAATAACCTCTCTCTCTTTTTTGAGGTCTTACTCCATTTTGATTTTGCGACGCCATCTTGGGTGATGCTGAAACTTGTAGTGTTGGCTAGTACAAAGTTGCCAACTGCCAAATCTCACTCACCTTTTGTCATGGGGTCGAACTATCTATTTTGTTAGCTCTGGGTGGCTAGGTAAACCCTATCCCCAACCTTGTCTTGTCCCATTGAGCACTCAAACATTCTTGGGCACATTGAACTGAAATGTCCCTAAGGGTCACTAAATGCCATAGGGCAGCGATCTTTGATAGGGCATATCTCGGAGCTCATGTGAGATATGGATGCAATTTTAGTTCCTATAGGACTGCGTTATAGAGACCTACAATAACCTCTCTCTCTTTTTGGAAATCTTACATTGTTTTGATTTTGTCATACCATCTTGGGTGATGTTGAAACTGGTAGTGTTGGCCAGTACAAAGTTGCCAACTGCCAAATCTCACTCACCTTTCATCGTGGGATTGAACTATTTGTTTTATTATCTCTAAATGGTTGAGTAAGCCATATCCCCAACCTTGTCCCTCTTTTTGAGCACTCGAACATTCTTTGGCATGCTGAACTAAAACATCCCTAAGGGTCACTAAATGCCATAGGACAATTTGACAGGGCATATCTCAAAGCTTGTACAAGGTATGGATGCAATTCTAGTTCTCATAGGACTATGTTGTGAAGACCTACAATAACCTCTCTCTCTTCTTGGAGATCTTACTTCATTTTGATTTTGCAATGCCATCTCGGGTGATGATGAAACTTGTAGTGTTGGCTAGTACAAAGTTTCCAATTGCCAAATCTCTTTCACCTTTCGTCATGGGATCAAACTATCTATTCTGTTAGCTCTAGGTGGCTAGGTAAACCTTATCCCCAACCTCATCCCATCTCATTGAGTGCTCAAACGTTCTTGGGCACGTCGAACCAAAATGTTCCTAAGGGTCACTAAATGTCATAGGGCAATGATTTTTGACAGCACATATCTTGGAGCTCATGCAAAGTTGATCTGATGAATAAGAACCTAACAAATCTAGAGGTCCAAAGTTGTGCAATTGCCATAGCATTAAGGATAAGATATTGAAATAGTGAAGTTTTCCCTTTGGAGAATGTAACAATTATAGCATTATGGCAATAGTAGTGTTAAAGAAGATGAAAATAGCACTCCAAAATTCATGTCCTAAATGAGAAAAGGGATTCCAAAAGATGTCAAAACAATGAAGTTCATGGTTGTCTTGTTGTTGATGTGAAAGATGATTTGTATAGTAGACAAAGCATCAAATTCAAGAAGTTAAAGAACAAAAAGGTTTAGGAAAGTAGTTTTGGTGTAGAGCACCTAACTCTTTTTCATTTATATGTTGTAATCATGTCTAGGGGTAGATCTAATGATCTCCCTATGACCCATACATCTTGTAAAGGACACAAGACCCCTTGGTATGACTATAAACCTTGGGCATCATTTGGGCCTAATGGGTGATTTTTCTTTCATTTTATGTTTTTAGGGTGTGTCTAGAGGTTTGGAAACCTAATAAGGTTCTAGGATTCAATAAAATCCAATTTGCAACACTTTCTTGCAAGTTTTTCAATATTTCTTGCTATAGCGCAAAAATTACAAAAAGTTGTTAAGCAACTTTTACAATTTTGCTAAGCAACTTTTTGTTTGAGCAACCAACGGTCCAAACTATCAGGTGGTTGAGAAAAGTAGTTGAAAATGGCCTATATAGGCTTAGGAAATTCAAATATGGATCAATGGAGAAGATCCAATTGTTATATTGCTTTCAAATCAATAGAAACTGTTGTGTTTCAGTGCATTTTCCTAATTTTGCAAGTATAGTACGAAACTGAAGGCCTGCAAGATGAACTTTATGTATTGAAAAGTTGATACTATCTATCTAGGAGATTTTGGCTTTTATTTGAAGTCTTTACCTATTCTCTTGCAAAAGTTATTGAATTTTTTAGTCTACTGGTCTGAGAAACCCTTGATTTTAGGGTTTGGGTACTTAAATGACCCTAACTTGTTAATCCACTGGTGGAATTCCTTCTCCACTGGCATGGAGCAAGTTAAGGGTGTATACTGTAGGACTTTTGCAGCTTTGAAACAAGAGTTGAAGTTTGTGATTTTTTGGAGTGAGCCCCAGGTCAAATATCCTCATATATTTGACTCAGTTTTGAAGAAATTAGACTGATCAGAGTGATGGAGAGAGTTTGAAGACTTGTTGATCAAATAAAGTACCCTTTTTTAAGCTAGTAGAACATCATAGGAATGGAGATATTATCCTATGCAACCATTATTAACCACTTTCCTTGAAAACCAGGCCAAAACTAGCTAATTAGGTCTGTGTACTTGGTTATGGTTATGATATGCTGGAGTAGAATTGGTCTCTGCAAATTTGGAGTCTATGAGAACTTGGAAAAGGGTACTTGAAACTATAATTTTTTCCTTAGGTATTTTGGAGAGTTTTAAATTTATTGGCAAAAAATAGTGTTTGGAGACCTAATAGGATTCTAGGTCTATTCTTGCACATTGGATTGTGGGTTGTTGGGAGTGCAACCAGTGGTTGATTTGGCTTAATTGGGTTGAAACTAAGTGGATCCAAGCCTTTGTTAGAAGTTGTAAGGTCTAGAACCATAAAATCCCCATTTTGCCCTATTTAAGGGAGTTTATCCTTATTGCTCAATTTTGGATCAAGTTGCTTTGTGTCTTACTTGTGGGTGGTGAGATTTGAAACCTTTCTCAATGATTCCTAGGAGGGGTAGATACTTATAAAGCAGAACAAGCCATAAGTTCAAACCTTGAAACATTTTTGATGTGCTGATTAGGGATTGGCCTTGTATTGTGCTTCCATTATTGTGCACTCTATGTCAAATTTTTCATGGATGAACATGGGACATGCATCCCATTATGTTAAAGCATTGGCATAATACACTTTTAAGGATATTAATGCCATGAAAGTAGAGCCTTAAGCTAGGAGACATGGATTGAATGAGGTCGAGCAATAGATATATGAAAGTTCTCTATAATAGCTAAAAAACATTAGATACTTGCAGCCTCTATGTTCACCATGCATTAGTTATAATTTGTGACCAAGTTTTGAAAGGTTTTGTAATTTCTTCAAAGATACCTGTCTGCTACTAATTTTGGAGTTGTTTATCATTAAAGGGTTGTAAGTCTTGTCTCCACCATAGAAATTCCATGGTCTTTTGGATTTCAAGGCTACAAACCCTAATGTATTATATTATGCAAGAAAGGGCCCTAAAAGTGAGTGCAAAGAATTCTTTGACCAAGCCCTAGGTGAGGTAGGCAATGCCTAGCTAGGGACTATTAGCAAAGAAAGAGCTCTCAAGAGCAAAGCTTGAAGAATGAAGACCTTCCCTTCTAAGAGATTGAAGAGGGGTATGAGGAGGTTCCTATTTATGGAGGAGGAGTTTTGATGAAGTGTGGAAGGTGTCTTAAAAGTGGGGACAACAGGCAGCCAAGAAAACCCAACCAAACCCTCAATTTTTCTATTTTTGTTGTACGACCTGTACGCACCTTGAGACCCTAAAAATCCTTGAGCATGGGTCCTATATATAAATTTTTCTTAAGGCCAGAGGAGTTGAAACTCTAAGAAAAAGGAGCTATTGGCCCTAGAAATCTGGGTGGAGGCCTAATTAAGGGCTCTCCTTGTAGCCCTTTTGAGAAGAAATCTTGAAATCGAGTTCAAACCCATTGTTGTTATCCATTCAAGCACAATGCAAGCGTTCCAATAACACCTTAGGAAATCATGGAAACCTTGGTTGGATTGGGGAGTGCTATGGTACCCTAGTAGGCCTATAAAACCTTTGGAGGGATACTGTTCCTAGAAGAGCAAGGGAGTGATGCTGCAAGTTTGGATTAGTTAACCTGGTGAGGAGGTTGGGCAAGGTTAGCGGATGTTCTAAGTAACAAGAGATCCTATAGAACACATAGGTGTGTGGAAAACACCAAGATCCACATATAATATACAAGGTTTCATGGGGATGGGGGTACTTGGGTTACTTAGGGTACGGGTACAACTATTTTTTATAATAGAGGATGGGGGTACTTGGGTATGTCAAACTTTATTTTTAATTATACTTTTATATTTATAGAAAACTTGAACTTATGAGTCATGAAAATGATTTTTCAAATCAAGAACAGTGATAAAGTTTGCAAATGTAATGTATTGTTTTTAGGTTCAAATTTGTTATATGTTTGTAAAAATAATTTATGATAAATGTTTAGATGCATAACATAGAAGGCAGGTTTAAACATGAACAAGAAGATCATAAATCATATGACAATGACATATTGCAAATGATAAATTTCTAGCTTTAACACTAATAAAGTTTATTATTGATCAATATTCTATCAAATTTTCAAACTGATTAGGTATTGAATTAAGCTTGATAAACAAATAATAGAGAAGGAAAACTTTAAACATGAACAAGATCATAAGTCATATGATGATGACATATTGGAAATGATAAACTTATGCTTAAACAATGATAAAATTTATTGTTAATCAATATTCTATCAAAGTTTCAAATTGATTAGGTATTGAATTAAGCTTGATAAACAATGAGCTAATACATAAACAAAAAACCAAAAAAAAAATCTGAAATCTCAATCAATGTCCTTAGCTATGATGCTCTCCACTGAGTACCCAGTACTTGGGATACACGTACCCAGTACTTGGGTACGTGGGTACAAGTACCATGGGTGTCATATATGAAGGAACATATAATATATTATGATAACCAATAATGTCATACATGAACAAACATATAATATAAAATGATAACTAATAATGTCATACATTAACAAACACATAATATATTATGATAACCAATAATGTTGTACATGAACAAACATGTCATATATTAACCAATAATGTCATGCATCAAATAAATGTCATACATCAAATATAAAATGTCATATATACATTAAATGTATATCGAATATGTCCATTGACATAAAATCCAAAATTTATGTCTGCTGATGCTTGTGCATGTATTTATATGAACTATATCTTCTCCTTCCCAGGAGGGGAAGGAAACAAATTTCTAGAGGTCTTTAGTCGTCATGTGGACGGAGATGATGGTGATGATGGGGTGTTCCTCACATGCTTGCTCGTCCTCTTGTTGAGGCTCTTCTCTAACTCGAGCTAATACAAACAAAGTAGATATGAATCAATAATTATTATACATTGAAATCAAATATATATAAACACAAAATTAAATATTTTCTTACCGCCATCATATAGTTGCTCTACAAGTCCACCTCGAAGGCTCGTGGACAATCGAGTGTGACAAGACCCTACAACAATTCAATCAATATAATCACTTATAAATAACAATAGAAATTTTGATACTAACTATTATAAACAACAACTAAAACCAAGAAAGCTCTTTCATACCTCAGTCAATGGTTGTGAGCTAGCCATAGCTGCAGTCACTCCATGATCGACGAACTGTCAAAGATGAGGAATAGTCTCAAATGTCAAGAGTTGCATGTCATACAATACACGTTACATGTAACATGAAACATGGAACAAATATAATCAAATGAATTAAATTAACATGAAACAAATGTACCTCTACGAAGCTTGTATCACGTCTAGGCTCAGAGTCCATAGTGAATATCGATGATCATTTAGAGAACTGATGCACATGCATAAATTTTTTTGTCAATCCTTCATATGATTACTTAATAACTATATGTATTAACTTAAATGATTAAATTGATACATACCTTTGGACTTGTCAATGAGACAAAAAATGGGGCCGAGGGATCGCTACTAGGGCAGCCAACACTCTGACCTTGAATTTTGAACAATGTTAATACATGCTAATTAATTAGTCATTTACTATACATATGAAATGTGATCAAATTAGTTCATTATAATTGTAATTTACCTGTGTGTCAATGCCAAATGTCTCATTCAGGAATTGATATGTCACTAGCCCATCATTTGCACCATCTTCAACATGACTGCCAAATGTGCATAAGGATCTACATGATGTACAAATGTGACTACAACGTGCAGAAGGCTCCTCCTCAACTAATGAACTTGTGCAATGAATGAGGGTTTGTGTCAAAGCACTAATAGTTCGTAGAGTGTTGGCCTCTACATGTTCCTTCACAACTAAAAGAATAGTCACATGCTCACCCTATGGCTTAACCATAGGTGCCCTAACTACATTAGGGTCACAACATGCCCCCGGCCTCTCAAATGATGACCCCCCACCTCTACCCTTAGAGTCTAATATATCAAAATAATTGAGGATCTCCCCAAGGACAAACTCACAATACAATTTCCTTAAGAAATACATTGGGACCTCATGATTATTGCAAGGAGGGGCATCAAAAACCATCCACCATCTATCCCAAAAATTATTTCTAATACCATCGTGTATGCACCAATGGATGGGGAACTATTTAGTTGTCTCTCTAACAATATCTTGTTCACCAAACTTTCTAAATAATTCACAAATCCTCTCTTTTGGTATATCTTTTTTTTCAACATCTTGATATGATAATTTATTTACATAATATTTTTTTTGTTCATCCCTCTTAACCTGCAAATATCTAACTAACAACTAATAGAAGCTATATGGGTCTTAATGGACTCAAGGGAGGATGCCAATTGAGCTCTCATTGGATTGGTTTGTCAACAAGATTTCAACCTACCAATGAGTTCTTCTAATTTAGTTTTTCCTCTTTCTATTTCATTTATTATGTTTTCTTATGTGCTAGGAGGAGGTCTTCCAATTGGTGCAGGTTGTGGAATTTGTTATTCTTGTTGTGGAGGGTTTTGGTTTGGATCTTGTTGAGGGTTTTGGTTTTGATCTTCTTGGAGATTTTTCGATTCATTATTCACATTTCCTAATAAGAAATCAATTAAAATCTAAATAAATAAACAAATTTGAATAAAAATTGAAAAAAAACCTACAAAAAAATATAAAAAATAATGTAACAAGAAGGTTAGACAACATACGGCGTGCATATGATCTCAAACTTCGATGGTGAGGAGGCATATTGACAAGGTGGGTGGTGAAAAACTTCAATTTGTTCAATCCACATACTTGCTATGAGGAGGGGAAGTAGGAAAATGGAGAAAAAATGAATGGGCTACAGATATGCAACCCATTTATAAAAATTTGGGTTTTTTTAATAGCGCATACATGCTATGGCTCGGGATACACAAGCCATAGCACACACATGCTATTGAAAATTAGGAAAAGAAAAAGGTTGTCACCTTTTTGGCACCACAACTTGGTGCACATACCCACAAATACATCAATGCAAACAACTTGCAAAAGAATGAGTCAATCTCATAACTGATAATGTATAATTTGTCCACATTTCAAACCACTAGTGGATCCTATGGATAGTATAGAGGCTTAAGGGTGCATAGTTAGGAAGACCACATACACCTATATTCTCACAATTTTTTTCTATTTCATTGTCATAGCCAAAGTCATGGTAGCCCAAGAAGGAAGTCAAATGGGTAAATGAATAAGAAAAGGAAATTCTTTTTGTAGAGACATTATTCATTCCAATGAGTTGGATTGTCATGATCAGGTTTGGATGAGTAGGGAAGCCTTTTTTTGTCTAGCTTGTATTCTCAATATGAAAGGAAGCTTGAGAGATACAATCCACTTGAAGTTAGAGGAACGACTAGTGATGTTCCTCCACACCCTTGGGCACAATCTAAGGAATTGAAAGATTTCCCATAACTACGGGTGTATATACTAATATGTTAGCAAGAAACACTAATCTATTAAGAGAACAAAGCATTAACTAACAAAGATTAATATAACATATAAGAGAGACTAAAAGAGGAACCCCTAATTAGGAATGTGAGCCAAATGAATGGACTCTCCCAATAGGAATTAGCTCTTTGCTTGGTAGATGAGTCTAAATGAAGGATTAGTATGTATGTTCAAAGGGCTTCAAGTTTGCTTCAATGGTGGAGATGGGTAATGACAAATTGGTAGCTTTGTGAGCTCTCAATTTGGCATTATAATGGTATGGTTAAAGGCTTTGCTTCTCAAACTAACATTATAACTTTGGCTTAAAGGTTGTGTTGAAATGGCTTGGGAGGGGATTCAATTTATAGGCTAAGGGCTTGAGGGTTTGAGGGCTAAGATGCAAGGATGGGAAAAAGCTCATGGAGGGCTCAAATTGCATGAGAGGAGAGCACATGGATTGTGCTTCTTTATAGCCAATCAGGGAGTGACACATGTCACAGGGTGAGAGGATGGAGGAAAGGGCAAGGATGAGTCAACAAAGGAGGCTCAAGGGATAATATCTTCATAAAGACCCTTCTTAATGGCTTGTAAGAGCAATAAAGGGGCTTGTAAGAGTCTTTATGGCCTTGTAAGAGCATTGAAGGCTTAGTGGTTGGGATATTTTGGAGGGAGTTGAGATTGTTGACTTTGCTTGGTTTAGAAAAGTCTTAAGGTTGCTTAGGGAATGTGACAAGGTTAGGGCGGGGTGGGGGGGGGGGGGGATTAGAGGTGATTTAGGATTAGACTAAGCTTGTTAGAGATATGCAAGTGGATGGCATTCAATAAGGCTGGGTGAGTTAGTAGCTAAGCTTAGTTAGTATGGGTAGATGGGGTGGGTTAGGCTAAAAAAGGGGGTTTAGGGATAGGCTTAGGGTGAGGATAAATAAAGTTTATTTATCTCATAGATTTGGTTTGAGGAGATATTTATTAAAATATTTTTAATAAATATGAGAATAAATATTTAACCTTATTTAAATATTTTGAGTTGGGATTAAGGGTAGAAAATGATGGGAATAGCCTTTAATCAATATTAAAGAAGGATTAGAAGATTTTGGAAGAGGTTAGTGGTCTTAAGAAAATTGGCCAAGTTTTGGGCAAAAAATAAATTAAATATTTATTTTGAGAGTTTTGGTCAATTTATTAATTAAATAATTAATAAATAAGGAAAATAATGTTTAAATAAGATTTAAACATTTTTGGGAGGGATTCCTTAATTAAATATTTTTAATTAAGACAAGGGGATTTAATGATATAAAAATAAATTAATTAATTAAATAATTAATTAATTAATTAATTAATGATGATGTCATTAGGGACTTTTTCAGAAAATAAAAATACTTTATTTTCTAAGGGATTTTAGGTGTCTACATTTTGCCCCTCTTTGATGTGATGCCGCAAGTGGCATGGCATCAAAGATAAGAAAATAAAATGCCGAAGGCTAGAGCATAAGAGGAGAGAATGGACTGCAAGATGCCCTCTCAAGAAGGCGGTGGGGAGAGAAAGCGAGGCTCGACAGTTTCTTAAAAAATACAAGAATTCGGGAGGAGCAAAGAGACTCAGATTGGCAAAGAGAAGGGGCTGAATTAGTTCAAACTCTCACTACGGGAGAATGATAAAGGAAGAATCAGAGGCACAAGAGGAAGCAAGCTTAAGACTTTAGGGAAGGTGGAGGATGAAGGAGTGGAGCGCTATAAAAAAGAATCCAGGAAAGGGAGAAGAATGAGGGGGTTATAAAGCTGATGCAATAGGATTTCAAAGAGTTAGATTGGCGGAAGATGGGTTTTGGAGATCCCTAGGACTAGGATTGTGGAGTTCAAAAGATGAGGCTTGGTGGATTGATTGGATTGGTGGATCCCTAAGACTAGGATTGTGGATCCCAAAAGCTAAAAGTGCAGATTGATTCAAAGAGATACTGATGCATAAGCTGGGGTAGGAGAGACAGATGTTGGATATGGATGGAAGATAATGGAGATGAAGGGAATCCATTGAAGCTTTTTGAGCAGGGGGATACTTCAAAGAGAAGTACCACCATGTAGTTGAGCACTAGATTTGCTATAGGACCGTTGGTTAATTGCTAAGGTTACCAAGAACATCAAGGCCTTTTCACCAACTGTCTAGAGGACTGACAGACTAACTCAAAACAAACACGCAAGGATTGCCCTAGCATCACACATGAATCTCGGAGGAAGTAGTGTGGAACCGACACTAGGTATCCCACAAGTAGAAAATAAAAACAAACAAAAGACCTGATCAAGACCTTACACTTAGATTGCCCCATTCGCAGTATACCATGATATGGAAGATCGTGGCAGCCTTGAGGAGGGAACAAAAAGATTGCATGGAAAAGATACTTCAAGACCCAAAAGGGAAGATTCCAAATCAAAAAAAAGCAAAAATCCAAAAGAGAACCATTTTCCAACGAGGTGGGTAGGACGAGGTACTAGCGGACCAAGATCAGACATGAGGAAAGCTATATCCTACAAGGATCTATCAGAGAGCACCTAAGCTGATGGATCTGGATGAGTGATGCATCTGGCAAGCTGAACTAAGAGGATAAAACTTTGGTGACAGGAGATCTAGCTAAAGGATGCATTGGAATAGCTAACCAAGGGTTGTACGATGTGTGCAAGATGTTGATCAAGGAGGAACTAACACGAAAGCTAGATAGATACAATGTTACTAAGCTAAGGAGGTTGTACAAGCTGACGGGCTCAGCTATGTTACAAATGTACAAGGTTGTTCATGTTTTGGTTTTGTGAGATGGAAATGTTTGTGAAGGGTGGGATGTCTGTAATAGTTGATAGGGAGATAGGTAAATGGTTTGCGAAAAGCTTAAGTGAAAATTGGGTTCTTTGTGTGCATGTGATAGTATACAAGCTAGGATACAAGATTTGGCATATAATACAAGTTGGAATATGGTACAAGCTTTGGACAAGATTTGGATATACAAGCTATGATACAAGGGATGATACAAGATTTACAAGCTTTGGTACAAAATTTACAAGCTGAGGTACAAGACTTACAAGCTGTATAGGATTTACAAGCTGAGGTACAAGATTTACAAGCTGTATAGGAGGTATTTACAAGCTTCATCAGATTTTGGATATTTGGTTGGAACACCAAAAGAACAAGCAGGTTTTTTATGGGATGGTGGGTGAATGGATGAGGGATAGGATAGTGATAGATAATGGATTAGTCTTAGCACACAAGGTGCCTGAATTACCAGGTTTTCACCAAGGTACCTATCCAAAGTGCTTGAATTGCCAAGTTTTCACCATTGGATGCTTATTTCTCTTTACTATTTTTTTGTATTTTTCAAAACTTGGGCATACCAAGGATCTTCAAGCATAGAACTTCCTGAGATGAATGATTTTAGTAGCATCATTCAAGAGTTCTCCTTCCGATGTAGATAGCTGATAGGCTCCGAAGCTAAAGGAGGCAGTGACAACATAAGGACCAAGCCAGGTAGGTTCAAACTTGTCTTTCTTTTCTCGATCTGCTCGAACTTTCATATTTTCTTTGAGGACCATGTCGCCCGGCTGAAAGTGTCGTGGAAGCACCTTCTTGTTGAAATTTCTTTTGAGATGAGTTTGATAGACTGTGAGATGATCATAGGCTTGTTGTTGCTTCTCGTCTAAGAGATCTAGTTGGGTGAGTCTAGCTACTCTGTATTCTTCATCTAATATTTGCCCTTGCAAAGATATGCGCAAGGAGGGAAGTTCAACCTCTATGGGTAGTACCGCTTCGACACCATAGACTAGGGATATGGAGTTGTGCCTGTGGATGTATGGAAGGAAGTTTGATAGGCCCATAGGGTTGGATTTATTTGTAGGTGCCAATCGTGGCCGAAATCATTGACAACTTTCTTTAGGATTTTGAGGAGGGTTTTATTAGTTGCCTCTGCCTGGCCATTACCTTGTGGGAAATATGGGCTAGAAAAGTGATGATGGATGCGGAGGGAAGTGCATAATTCTTCCATGTTGAGATTTTCAAAGTTACCTCCATGGTCGATGAAGATGGTGGATGGGATACCAAAGCGGCAAACAATGTGGTACAAGATGAACTTGGAGACTTGAACTCCTGTAGCTGAGACTAGGGGGATTGCTTCCACCCACTTAGTGAAATAGTTTGTAGCTACTATTATCCATTTATGTCCATCAGATGAGAGGGGTGAGATAGTTCCAACTAGATCAAGGCCCCAACAAGCGAAAGGCCAAGGTGGTGCAATAGGCTGTAGATCCTGTGCTGGAGCGTGCACAAGATTTGCATGTTGCTGACGTGGGAGACATTTTCTGACAAAGTCACAGGAGTCTTCTTCAATGGTAGGCCAATAGTAGCCTACTCTAAGGATTTGTCACGTGAGGACAATACCACTCATGTGGGCATCGCAAATTCCAAAGTGTACTTCTTTTAATGCCATCGTGGCCTCATTTTGGTCTAAACATCGAGAGAGAGTATCGTGATAACCCCAACGATATAGGGTATTGGCTATGATAACATAGTGGGATGATTTTTGGATGAGGTTTTGGCATTGGGTACATGTGAGGTGAGGGGATATGATACCATCGTTAAGGTAAGCGTGAATCTCATGGTACTAAGGGGATTGGGGACCAACCAAGATACAAACACAGTTTGAATCCTCATTCGTATAGGCAGGTGTGAGGAGCTGCTCGACTAAAAACTCATATTGTGTAGCTGCTTGGAGAATTTCCAAGAGCGAGCCGATAGTAGCCATAGCGTCTACTGCTTTGTTTTTTATTCAAGGCACTTGTGTAAACTGAAGCTTTGTAAAATGCTAGGTTAGCTGATCAACTAGCTCTTTGTAGGGTAATAGCTTTTCATCTTTGGTTTGATATTCATTTAGGGCTTGCTTGATGATGAGCTGAGAATTGCCAAAGATTTGTAACTCATTGATGTTCCATTTTGCAGCTATCTTTAATCCTACTATGAGAACCTCATATTCAGCTATATTGTTGGTGCTAGGGAATTGTGGCTTTAAGGCTTTTGGAATGTAATCTCCTTGAGGTGTGACCAATATATTCCTGCCCCTGATCCATGAGATGTGTATGAGCCATCAAAATCAAGTTTCCATGGGGGCTATTCTTCAATTAGACAGATATGTTCATCTAAAAATTCTGTGATCAAAGGATATGCATCTATTAGAGGTGCATCAGCTAGGTGATCTGCTATAGCTTGCCCTTTGATTGCCTTTCTGTCCACATACTGGATGTCAAATTTGCTAAGGAGCATAACCCATTTGGCCAAACGGCCTGTAAGTGTTGTTTTGGAGAGCATATACTTGAGAGGGTCGATCTTGGAGACTAGTTGGATGGTATGACTTAGCATGTAGTGGCAAAGCTTTTGAGTTGAGAAAGCAACTGCCAAACAAGCTTTTTCCATAGGAGTATAATTGAGTTCATAACCAACTAGAGTTCTACTGGTGTAGTAGATGGCTCTCTCTCTGCCATAGTCATCAAGCTGTGCTAGAAGTGCCCCTAGAGCAGTAGGCGTTGCTAATATGTACAAAATTAGGGGATGACCAGGAACTAGTGGAACCAAGATAGGGGGATTGGTGAGATACTGCTTGAGCTGATTGAGGCTACATTGACATAAAGGATCCCACTTGAAGTTTTCATCCTTCTTTAGTAAATGTGTAAATGGCGTACACTTATCTACAAGCTGGGAGATTAAGCGCTGGATGGATTGAAGCTTTCCCTGAAGAGAGTGAAGCTATCGCAGTGTCTGAGGAGGAGGCATGTCTAAGATAGCTTTGACCTTCTTGGGGTCGATCTCTATACCGTGTTTAGAAACTATAAAGCCTAGAAGCTTGCCAGATGTGACCCCAAAGACACGCTTCTTGGGATTCAGCATGAGATGATATTTGGCTAACCTATCAAAGACTTTCTCTAGGTCAGCAAGATGATCCATAAAGGTATGAGATTTGACCAAGATATCATCCACATAATCCTCCAAAATGCTATGGATAAGATCATGAAAAATGGTTGTCATAGCTCTTTGATAGGTAGCCCCAGCATTCTTTAGGCCAAAAGGCATCATATTGTAACAAAAGGTTCCCCAAGGGGTAGTGAATGTTGTCTTATGCTGACCCTCTTTTGCAATCTTGATTTGATTGTACCTAGAAAATCCATCCATGAGGGATAGAATTTCATGTCCAGCTGTAAGGTCTACAATCATATCTATGTTGGGTAAGGGAAAATCATCTTTTGGACAAGCTTTGTTAAGATCTCTGAAATCAGTGTAGATTCTGATGTCACGGGAAGGTTTAGTGATGGGGATCATGTTGGAGATCCACTCTGAGTAGTTGATAGGTCAGATAACCTTAGCAGCTAACATTCTTTCTAATTCAGCTTTGACCAGTAATGCCACCTTGGGGTATATTTTTCTAAGCTTTTGTCTGACGGGCTTGACCTTTGGATCGACTGCAAGATGATGAACTACAAGCTTTGGATCAAGCCCTGGCATGTCCTGATATGACCATGCAAATCAGCCAATGTTCTCTCTTAAGACCTCAAAGAGGAGGTCAGCTTGGTCTTGTGATAGGGATGCAGCAATGTGAACAAGTCTGGGGATCTCTGAAGAAATGAGGTTGACTTCTCTAGTATCCTCAATTAGAATAGAAGACACCTCTGGTCGATTATCTTGAGGAGGCAATACTAAATCCTCATGTTCTACTTGTGACTCTGGATTTTTTTGCTAAGGGGTTCTCTTCGTTGCCTTAGCTAGTCCTGAATTCACCTTAGTTCTAGTTTTGGGTGTATCGAAACTAGGTTGGGGATTTTCTCCAAAATATACCTTAGGATCTAGCTTATAGATATAGGTAGAATTTGGCTTTGTTTTCTTGTGAGGTGTTTTAGCTCCCATGAATCTTAGAAGTGATTCCTCTGATGTGAACTCATCAATGTGTATGATGCTTGGTTGGTCCCAATCTATGAGTTGTGGATGGGCGAGTGGTAGGTCAATGAAATGGATGGATAGTTCTTGGAGAACAAAGTCTTCGAGGAAGATTTGGTCTGGGATATCATCGTAGGCTCTCTTTTCAACTTCCTCAAGAATGTCTTCGATTTTGACAAGATCATGGTGAATGTTCAAAAAAGTGTGACCATCTGTATTGGTGCCCCCAGTTGTGGGTATGCCAAAGCCAAGACCTGACTTCGATTCCCACTTGTGTGCATCAATGGGGCACTGCATGCCTCTTTCTTCTGGTCCTAGACCACCACCTGGATAGTTCCATTTGTTAGTGATGAGCTTATGTTCTTGGGGATACTTCTGGTTGAAGTGATCAAGGCGTGCTTGATTTTTTGGAGGTGCATCCTTATGTAACCAATTGTTGATATCTAGAGTAAGCTCCTAATGAAGAGGGATTTTCGAGGATATAAAGGTTATTGGGCCAAACTGTTTGTATTGAGGAGGTGGAATCTCCTTAGCTTTTTGATATGTCGGTCGTCCATGGGTGTGTGGATCAAGTGGGAGTGCCCTGACAGAAAATGCATCTGACAAACTATACTCTCCACAGCCTTTGTTATTGATCTTCACGGTAGATAGGGTGGAGGCGAGGATGGTTTCTGGGTCATTACAAGTGTGGGATGAGCTGGCAATGGCTGTGCTGATATCAATTCCAGGGCAATGGTTTCCATATGAAGCTTCAACCGCATTGTAGTAACCAAAGGGTTTTGGATCGACATGGATGGTTACCTCAGTGCCCTGATGCAAAAATTTGATGCACTGATGGTAAGTGGATGGAACGGCTTTCATGGCATGAATCCATGGGCGACTAAGGAGGATGTTAAATGGTAGGTTTAGATCAATAACATGGCAGAGTGTTTCTTGGATGACTGGCCCAACCTTGATTGGCAGCAAAATAGTTCCTTCTGTGGTTCTTTCCAAGTTGTCATAAGCTTTGATGGTGATAACCTCACTGATGATATCTGCCTCAGTATACCCAAATTGTTTTATGAATTTTAGGGTGCAAATATTCAAGGCTGATCCATTATCTATCATTACTCTTTTTAACGGAAAAATTGGATACCATAATGGCTATGCGGAGCGGAAGGGTGTGATCTAGCTCGACCACGGGTATGTCAGTGGGTTTGAAAGATAGGGCACATGAGGATGAAAGGTGTCCAACAAGATTATGAAAATTAGTAGCGTTGATATCTGAAGGGACATGGGATTCTATGAGAGCATTGTCAAGGATGCTTTTGTACACAGGACTGGTGTGGAGAAGGTCTAAAATGGAGATTTGGGCTGGCATGTTCCCAAGGTGTTCCAAGATATTGTACTGGCTTTTTGATAGAGCTGATGGTGCTGATGAAACTAGTGGGCCTACGATGTTAAATTGCGCTCTTCGAGTGGTGACTGCACACTCATTGTTTGGGCCTTGGATATTGATAAGATTGACAGAAGGCTCTTTCTCAGATATACAACCTATGAGGCTACCATAGTCTATATAGGATGAAGTGTGGTCATTGTTCTTCCCATGCTGTTGTTTTGGTTGGTGGTTGTTGGTGTTGTTGTTGTTTGTTTGGATAGGTGCTTTTCCAAGATTTTGGTTGTTGTGAGGAGGAAAAGCATTTTGATAGATCTGTAAGCCTACATTGGGAGAGGTTTGGGCACCAACAGTGATTTCTTTTCAATCAATGAGGTCCTGCACATAATCTTTCAGTTTCATGCATCTGAGGGTAGTGTGACCTTTTACCCTATGAAATTTGCAGTACTCATTATCTTTGTACCATGCAACTTTGGATTGGCTTGGGTTGATTTGCTGGGTAGGAGGAAATTTAATGAGGTTTTCCTTGACTAATTTCTCAAAAATGACATCCAATGGCTCACCAAGGGGTGTATAGTTTCTAGGTGCAGGTTGGAATTGGGGCTTTTGCCCTGCAGCTACATTGATGGCATTAGCTTTCTTGCTAGACCCTTGAAAGTTGGGTCTTGGATTGTGGCCTTGAAAGTTGATTGTTTGGTTGATAAGGTGGGTTGGACTAGTTTTGGGAAGGACCAACAATATTCACATGTCTCGTATCGGTGATGCCATCTGTTGCAACGTGCTCTTTTTTGTTCCAATACCTAGACTTGTCATTTGAATGTGTTTGATTTTGGTTGGCTTCCTTGTAAATCTTGACAACGCCATCTTTAATGAGTCCTTGCTCAAGGATCATTCCTTTCTCTTTGATATCTTTGTAGGTCTGCAAATAGTTCATGGTCATGTGGTGAGTCAAGCTGTGATGGGCATTATCAATAAACATTTTCACCAAATGGCGCTCTGGTAAGGTGCAAGATATGCGGGTGGTAAGGGTTTTCCATCTTTGCAGATATTCAAGAAGGCTTTCTCCACCTTTTTGCTTAGTGTGGACAAGATCAACTACTGATAGCTCTATTTCAACAAGATGGGCATATTGGGCTACAAATGCCTCAGATAATTCAGAAAAAATTTAATTGTGCCATAGGGGATTCTATAAAACCATTCAAGAGCTGGTCCGGCCAAGCTTTTGGGAAAGAGACACAAGAGAAAGACGTCATCATATGCCACTTCTTGGCAGTGCATGTAAAATTATTTTATATGTGTGACAGGGTCTCCTTTTCCTCTAAATTTGTCAAATTTGGGTGTCTCAAAATGCTTGGGAAATGGTGTCATGGTAATGGCTCTGTCAAATGGGTAAGGACAAACATTCTCAAACTTGAAGGTTTTTGGATCATTTTCCTCCTAGATGTTTTTCAAAGCCGTCTTCATGGCTTCCCATTTTGAATTAATGGGTGATGGCTGGGGTGCCCCCAATGTAGGAGTGCCCTGAGGTAGGTATGTGCTAGATGGGGCAATGGAATATGGATGGCTTTGAGGTATGGGCTGGTAGGGATTGTACATGTCTTGGGCAACTGAATGGTGGATGATGGGTTACTGAGGTGGAGGTGGCACATATTGTTGCATGTGTTGCGAGGCTTGCTATTGATATTGGATTTGAGGTTGGGATTAAGGAACATAAACTGGCTGTGGGATAAATGGATTGCTTTGTGGAGGTAAGGTATAAGATGGTTGTGAAGCTTGGGGGAAGGATCGAGGAGTTAGTGGAACTTGACTTTGGATTTAAGGAGTTTGACCAATATATGTGGGTTGTGCCCCCATTTAGGAAGGTATTTGCATGGCAAAAGAGACCAAGTAATTGGTGGTTGGTGGTGGTGGATTTCCTCCTAGAAGTGGCATAGAAAAATAGTTAGTAATGGGAGGTAATGGATTAGTTCGTGGTGGAGGTGGTGGGAATTGAAAGCTTGGAAATGGAACTAATGGGGTTTGATAGCTTGGTGGCTAGATTTGAAAGCTTGGTAGAGTGGTGGTAGGAGCTTGGGTCACTTCAGAGCTTGGCAGAACATTGGTAGTAGCTTGTGGGGTTTGATAGCTTTGTGGAGTGAGGGTAGTACCTTGTGGATTTGTGGCTGATGGCACTGAGCTCCAAGGACATAGTGGAAATGATGGAATTGTTTTTTGAGCTAAGGTAAACAAGATGAGGGTGATGAAAGGTTGATTACTTGGCCCCATGGGTGGCATCCCAGTTGTATATTGCTGAGGTTAGCCAAAGATACTAGCACTGATTTGGGAGATGGGTGGATTTGGAAGGCTAGGTTGGAGACAAGTAGCAACAATAGTGAAGGGAGTGAATGATGAGGTGTTTTGGGTGAAGGAGGTGTGGGATGGAGTAGTATGGACCAATGGTGGAGTGGTGGTGGTTGGATTGGCTTGTGGAAGGGAGATTTCAACTTGAGTGGAGGCTGGTATATTTGGGTCTGTTGGATCATATGGAGTGGGTTGAGGCTCTTCTTTTGGCACATATTGAGGATAATTCAAATCATAAGAGCCTATGGGTGGTGGGAGTTGTCCAAACAATGGGTGAGATGGCTCTGATAGGGGAGGAGGTCCCTTCGAAAGTTAGCCATGATTGTTTCCTTGTTTTTGTCTATAATGGCGTTCACCAATACTGCATTTCTTGGTTGGTTTATGAAAGCTTCAATGTCAGTAGGTGATGGTATGGTGTTCTTTGGGCTGAAGGATGGTTGACTACTCAAGGGGAGCGATGCTATTTGATCCAAATGATAGGGCTCCATTGTTTCCTTCTTCTTGGCTAAGTGAGTGACAGGTGGCATGAAAACGCAGAATGTTTCCTAGGGATGAGATGCAATAATGCTGATGGATGCAAAAGGGGAAGGCTTTTCTATGCAACTGATTTCCTAGGTTGAGGCAAATCTATATGAAAAAACCTAAGGAGGATTAGGTTGGGGATTCTAACTTCAAAGATATGTTGCCAAAGCATGAAAGGTTTGCTTTCCTATGTGCAAGCTTTGTGGTGATTGTGTCAACTTAAGGATAGACTAATGATGCTTTAGGAAGAACACGAGATTGACCACTTGTGGATCCCAACCTTTAGCTCAAGGTGATGAGGGATAACAAGTGACAAAGCTAGATTACCCTAGACAAAGCTCTGTCAAAGGGATAACCTTGGTGAGATTGGTGGATTTGGAAGATGTTAGGAATGGCAAACTTTTGGCAAGGTGACAACAATTTTGAAGGCTTAGATGTGAAGCTTTTTTGGATTGTTGGCTAGATGGTTTAGTTCTAAATGAGATGGATGAGCTAAAATGCTTAAGGGGAGGACTAAAGATGGCTAGCTTTCCTACAAAGATGATTCTAAAGTGAAGCTTATGCAAGAAGATGTGGAGAAACAAGGGGGTCTAATCATAGAAATCATGCCTAGTTGGTAAGGCATAAGCAGGGTTAACTCCTAGATGTTGGATAAGTTGGATGGTGCGATCTAACTAGGCATCTTGAAGGGCTTCGTCGGTAGCTTTCTCCTCTTCTTTGTGGAGTTTGGCAATTCGAGGGCTTGGTGTTATTTCTTTTCTCTTGGTTGAAAGTTCTTGGTATGCCTGAGATGGCTTGAGTTTGAATTTATGAAACTTTTGTTTGGGTTTGGGTTGTTCTGATATATATTCCTGAATCTTCTTGGCTTTGATAGATCTCTGTTGTGTTGCTTCAACTTGTTCAACTTTTGAAATAGGCAGTGACTACGCTAAGTGTGCCCTAAGCTAGGATTGACCAAGTTTCGCAAACATTCATTCAACAAGTAAAAAAAAATCAAGCAATAGATAGGAATAACCAGATAGAAGTTTTTGATTCTTAGAATGTGATACTTGCGCCGAGGAGTGTGTATGTTTTACAAATGTTTCCTTCAGTCACATCAAACACATTAACATCCTAGATGGTTGTCTACAAGGTTGACAGTTGGTTTAGCTAGGGAGTCCTCAATATACCCAAGGTACGTGAGCCCCAAATCCGTAGATGAAACCAAAACAATGTCACACAATCGAGAGGAGCAGTAACCCACTTCTCCTCTTTCACTTCTCAAGGGTATAAAGTTCCTTGAGGCTTAGCCTAAGTGAAAAAATCTTGATTCCAAGAGAGGTGTCTTTGGATTCACCTCTCGATTTTTATACTCTGCTGGAATGCTAGAGTTGAGGTTGTCCAAGGGGTGATGAAATCCCCAAGCAGGCCTCCTAAAAAGAGAAACAAAGTTTGGGATCCTAATCTTATGCACCCAAGATGGCCTCAAAAGATGACAAGGGGAGAGAAGACTTGGATGACCTTGGGCTAAAAAAAATGCTTGTTCCTTTACCAACTGACTCTTATATGTGTTGATCTAGACTTTACAAGCACTCATGTTTAAGAGACAATGTTCAATTCCAACTTGAATCGTTTAACAAAAGTAAAATTGATCGAAGAATGAATACATCAAGAAGATTTAGGGTCAAAAAAAGTAAACTCGCAAGCTCGGAGGCCTTCCATGTCAAGTGTCGATTGATTTTCTTTAAGGTATTCAAGATTGAGTGTTTGTTCGTTTTAAACCCAAAACAAAGATGTGTGAAACTTGATTGTCAAGCGCGTGCCCGGAGGCACTCCACGTCAAGAGTTGTCCAATTTTAATGCCCAAATGAAGTGTTAGCGAGACTAATGCGCATTCAAGGAATTTTTTAACTTAGAAAAACCACTAAAAACCCAAGTGAGTGGAGTTTGATTTGCGTGGAGCACTTAACACCTTCTTAGGTAGACCCATCCCCATAGATGGCGCTGAGATTGCAACCAATGGTTAAATTGATGGGTGATTAAATATGGTGAGTCCAACTACAAACTCACTCAAAGTGTCTTTAATAGTTTTTATAATTTAAGAAATTTCTAAAATGTGGAGTTAGGTTCTTTTTATGCCCAAAAATTGAAGTGTGAGATATTGCAATGGTTAATTGATCTTTTGCATTCAAGATTGTGTTTGTTTGTTTTAAGCATGCATTCCAAAGAAAATTAATTTTAATCCATTGCATTCAAGATTATGTTTGAGCAACATTCATTTAAAGAAAAATGTGTTTAAGCATGCAAGTTTATTTTAGCAACATACATTCAAAGACAAGTGTTTAAACATTCAAGTTCATTTTTCAAAAGCACTAAACCATGTAAGGAGAACCTGCAACAATGACAAGCGGAGACGACAGTTCATCAGGCAGAGATACCAAACTGCGGAGATGCTAAATTGCAGAGATGCTGATCTGCGGAGACGACAGAGAAAGAGACGAAGACGACAGTTCAGTTTGGTGGCGACGGAGATGATAGTTTAGGTTGCGGAGACGGAGATGATAGTTTAGGTTACAGAAACAATAGTTCACCACGCAAACGCCAAACTTCAGAGACAATGGTTGAGTTTGCGGAGATGACAGTTTGCCAAGCACAGATGATAGTTCACCAGGCACAGACACCAAACTTCGGAGATGACAGTTGAAGTTGTGGAGACAACAGTTTACCAGGTGCAGACGACAGTTCACCAGGTGCAGACGCCAATCTGCGGAGACGCTAAACTGTGGAGAGGACACTGCGAGAACATAACTGAAATGCGCGAGTTTTTTCAAAAAAAATTAATTTTTTTTATTATTTTCAAATTTTAGAGGATATGTCTTTCTCCCAAGTGTGTCCTTCAACCTGCAAAAACAAGCAAAACACCCTACAACCTACTCAAACAACAACAAACATTAGATGGTTAGTTTATAAGAACAAAACATAGAGTGAAATGGATAAATGAATGACCCATAGTGGGGTTCCATTGGGCGTGCCAAAATGTATATACTAATATGTTAGCAAGAAACACTAATCTATTAAGAGAACAAAGCATTAACTAACAAAGATTAATATAACATATAAGAGAGACTAAAAGAGGAACCCCTAATTAGGAATGTGAGCCAAATGAATAGACTCTCCCAATAGGAATTAGCTCTTTGCTTGGTAGATGAGTCTAAATGAAAGATTATTATGTATGCTCAAAGGGCTTCAAGTTTGCTTCAATGGTGGAGATGGGTAATGGAAAATTGGTAGCTTTGTGAGCTCTCAATTTGGCATTATAAGGGTATGATTAAAGGCTTTGCTTCTCAAACGAGCATTATAACTTTGGCTTAAAGGTTGTGTTGAAATGGCTTGGGAGGGGATTCAATTTATAGGCTAAGGGCTTGAGGGTTTGAGGGCTAAGATGCAAGGATGGAAAAAAGCTCATGGAGGACTCAGATTGCATGAGAGGAGAGCACATGGATTGTGCTTCTTTACAACCAATCAAGGAGTGACACATGTCATAGGGTGAGAGGATGGAGGAGAGGGCAAGGATGGGTTAAAAAAGGAGGCTCAAGGGATAATATCTTCATAAAAACCCTTCTTAATGGCTTGTAAGAGAAATAAAAGGGCTTGTAAGAGTCTTTATGGCCTTGTAAGAGCATTGAAGGCTTAGTGGTTGGGATATTTTGGAGAGAGTTGAGATTGTTGACTTTGCTTGGTTTAGAAAGGTCTTAAGCTTGCTTAGGGAATGTGCCAAGGTTAGGGGGGGATTATAGGTGATTTAGGACTAAGGGTGAGTTAGTAGCTAAGCTTGGTTAGTATGGGTGGATGGGGTGGATTAGGCTAAAAAAAGGGGTTTATGGATAGGCTTAGGGTTAGGATAAATAAAGTTTATTTATCTCATAGGTTTGGTTTGAGGAGATATTTATTAAAATATTTTTAATAAATATGAGAATTAATATTTAACCTTAGTTAAATATTTTGAGTTGGGATTAAGGGTAGAAAATGATGGGATTAGCCTTTAATCAAAATTAAAGAAAGATTAGAAGATTGTGGAAGAGGTTAGTGGTCTTAAAGAAATTGGCCAAGTTTTGGGCAAAAAATAAATTAAATATTTATTTTGAGATTTTTGGTCAATTTATTAATTAAATAATTAGTAAATAAGGAAAATAATATTTAAATAAGTTTTAAACATTTTTGGGAGGGATTCCTTAATTAAATATTTTTAATTAAGACAAGGGGATTTAATGGCATAAAAATAAATTAATTAATTAAATAATTAATTAATAAATAAATGATGATGTCATCTGAGACTTTTTCTGGAAAATAAAAATACTTTATTTTCTAAGGGATTTTAGGTGTCTACAATGGGCACTCAAGAGAGATGATTAGTTAGTACTTCCACAAGGTGTTGACTATTGTCTTAGCCCTTCATAGGGATTACTTCATACCACCTAGTCTCGACACTCCTCTTGATATTAGTGGGAAGGATCATTTTGACCCGTTCTTCAAGGTAAATAGTGCATTGTTATAGGTTTATTATCTAGATTGTTATCCTTATCTTATTATTGCTTGAGCATACATTTGGTCAGTGTATCATATTCCATAGGATTGCATTGGAGCTATTGATGGAACCCATTTTTCAATAACTGTCAATGTTGACATAGAGGGTAAATATCATGATAGAAAAGGGAACCTATCACAAAATGTTATGGGTGTCTTCTCCTTTGATTGTAAGTATAAGTACTACTTTGCTTGTTGGGAAGGCTATGCTATGGATAGTTGTGTTCTAGCTTTAGCTTTGTCTAGGGAAAATCTACTTGTAGTTCCCCCTGGTAAGACAAATCACATTTTAATATACTCAAGGGTATCCTAAATGTTTCAAGTATTGATAATATACTTTTTTATGTAGGAAAATATTTTCTAGTGGATGTTGGATATCCAAATGCACCTAGATTTCTTGCTCCTTATCGGTGTACACATTACCACTTGAAAGAATGGTCAAGAGAAAACCTAATAAAATCTACATATGAGTTGTTCAACCACTGACACTCCTCTCTTAGAAATGCAATAGAGTGTACATTTGGCATTTTGAAGCACTGTTTTCTATCCCGAGACATGCAATGTCTTATGGTATCATGACACAATCCTATATTGTTTTAGCATGTTGTATACTTCAAAATTTCATTGTGATAGAGGATTGTCTTCAATCAAAAGTATATTGAAGAGAAAGATGATCATGATGGGATAGAGGTGCCAGTGCTTGAGACATATGGGTTGTCTCGAGAGGATAGAAATGAGTGGGCACAATTTTGAGAACATACAACAAGTAGGACATGGAAAGATTACAGATCCCTAGAATAATTGAAATTTTATGGGACAATGTGTTTTATTTGATTAAAGTGATGTATGCATATGTAATGATGGATGATTTCCTTTTTCTAATGTTAGTCCTTGTTGCATTCCAGCTAAATTTAAAGAGCATTAACTTTCAATTTCAATAATATTATTAGTTTAAATTGTAATATGTTTATAACTATTGAATATGTTAGCCTTGTTGCATTAGGATGTATTAAAATTGAAATTTAAAGTTTATCATCTTCAAGTTTAAATGAAATACAACAAGGAGTACAAAATGATGAAGATTATAAGCCCACTATTAACAAGAGAACAACAAATTCACTAAAAATCCTATCTTTTGATGTTAGCCCTTGCTGCATTCCATTTAAATTTCAAAGAGCATTAACTTTAAATTTCAATCATATGATTAGTTTAAATTGTAATATTTTTCAAGCAATGATAATAATATATACTTTTTGAACATAAATTATAGAGTATAGTGTATACTAAGCTCATGATGAGCATGGATGAACTCGTTAGTGTGAGCCAGATGGATTCTCCCATTACTTTGAGAGAGATGGATGGACCCCTCAATGAGCACCACATATATTGTTCTTCTTCAAAGAAGATAACGTTGACAAAAAAAATGAAACACAAGCTTATAGACTCGATCCTCAAACAAGTTCATCTCAAATGAAAAGGTGAAGGTGGTTTTAAAAAAGAAGCATGGACCACCATAGAGAGGACATTCAATGTAGAGATGAACTTGAATCTATCATGGGATAATTTTAAGAATAAGCTGAAAACATGGAAATTAGGATATAGAGTAATGAAGGACTTGAGAAATACATGTGGATTTTCTTGGAATGAAGCAACTCAAACTATGGATGCTAAGGATTCTATTTGGGATGACCTTTTGAAGGTAGGATGATCTTTGTACTCTTTTGATTGAAGAAATATTTCCTTCTTATTTTAATAATGAAAGACTAACAACCAAATTCATTTATTTATGCTTACATGTAGGGAGATAATTCAAAAATGCAAAAATTTATAAGAGATCACCCTTCCAATATTTCAATGAGCTAGCTGTAATTGTCAGCAATGACATTGCTGAAGGGTATGTAGCTACAATGCGCCTTGATGCTTTAGAAGGGAACCCTATGAACAATGCATTCCACCCACTTGATGAAGATGATATCAATTGTAGTACATATCTTGACAACCAACCAAATTTGGATGAAGAGTTATATCATTTCAATTAGTTGAGAGTAAGTGGTAGAGGGACTCCTCCATTATCATCATCAAGGAGGGAAAGAGGAAGAAGACAACTCTGGCTACATTAATGGATGTGATATGAGAAACTATGAAGGAACTCAAAGATGGCCTCGGTAAGCCTCAGATTATAAAAATGGATAAATCTAAAGAGGATAATGTTTTGAGTGTCGTGTATACCACTCTCAAAGCCATCCCTGAACTAAGTCAAGGTATTTTCCTGAAAGCATATTCATGACACCTTTGTGCTTCAATGTGAAAGAGAAAAAGGGTTCCTAATGATGGATGAGGCAAAGAGAATGGACTAGATTACAATGACATTTGGTGCAATTTAGCTATTTCAGCTAGTGACTGCTACTTTCATATTTTCTTGATTTACTTTGACTATTACTTTGATCTTATCCATTGACTATTACTTTGAGTGTTACTTCATTTACTTTTTGTTTCTATACATAGTTTATCTCATACATTTCCTATTACATAGTTTAGTTGTTCTTCTCATTGGCATTGGCATGATTTTCATATGAAGTAATTCCAATTTATGAGTTGGCTATGTTTAATGGTATTGCATTAATCTCTCACAACATTAAATTGGAACTCATTACTAAGCACATATTGACTATTTGCTAAGAAGATTGGCAACAAACTGTTACATAGTTTAGTTGTTCATTTGATTGACATTGGCATGATTGGCATCTGAAGTAATTCTAGTTTATGAGTTGGCTTTGTTTAATGGTGTTGCATGGATCAATAGATACTTGATCTACCCATAGTTTAGTTTTTCATTTCATTGGCATGAGTGGCATTGATCAATACATATTTTAGTTCATTTCATTGGCATTAGCATGACTAACATCTGAATTAATTCCAGTTTATGAGTTGGCTTAGTTTAATGGTATTGCATTGATCTCTCACATCACTAAACTGGAACTCATTACTAAGCACATTTTGACTATTTTTCTAAGTAGACTGGCAACAAATTGTTGCATAATTTAGTTGTTTATTTCATTGGCATTGGCATGATTGGTATCTGAAGTAATTCCATTTTATGAGCTGCCTTTGTTAAATGGTATTGCATGGATCCATACATTCTTGATCTATACATAGTTTATGACCTCATAAACTATTGATATAGTTGTACATTTCATTGCTAGTGGTACAAATGATCAAAGCTCTAACTATGATATATATCGGCAATTGAAGGTAATGACATGAAATCATTGGTCTATACATAGTTAATGTCATCATAAACTATTATGTGTAGATGAACTATGTATAGATCAGAGCCAGATTGGCATGGATCTATACATACTTGATCTATACATAGTTTATGACCTCATAAACATTTGGTATAGTTGTTCATTTCATTGTTATTTACAGCTATAGTTGAACTATACTTACATGGAATACACCAAGGAGTAGCAAATGATGAATGCTCAATTGTAGAACTTGAGAGCATATGCTGATAGAAATGTGTTTTGGTAGATAATTATACAGTTCATGATTATGTCCCATGTTATATGTATACTCCTAATTTTCTTGGATATTTTTTTTATTTCATGTCTTTTTTCCCTATGTGGTTTCCTATGTATGTGATTCCTGGTAGGATTGTCAACGATATTGACAAAGTGTCTTTCTTTTGTGTTTTTCTTTTTAATCCTGATTTGCTGATATTATGAGACTATAAGTGCCAATAAAAAATGAGCTATCTGATGATTGCTTACTATTCATGTTTGTAAATGGTCAATATTTTTGATGCTACTCCTTGGTGTATTCTATTAAAAAATAATTAGGTTTTACTTTTTTAAGAATGTTTAGTTTGTATATGCAAGATTACCTATCTAAAAATATAGACAACAATGGGAATATTGAGCAGCATATGAGAGGGTTTCTCACCGAATGTGGGGCATAAGGGTGTAGAGCCTAGATTTCCCTACATTCTTATATTTAACGACGTGTTTTCACACCACCATTTAGATCACAGGTATTGTTCTTTCCCATCAATTAATGGATATTGTTTGTGTAGAGTGTGGATTTTCCCGCATTTTCATATTTAACAGTGTGTTTTCACAGCACCATTCAGGTCATGGATATTGTTCTTTCCCATCAGTTCATGGATATTATTTTTCCATCTCCTATTTCATGCTACATATGTTACTTTGACTTATTTGTAAAGCTATATCAATTATGTCAGATCAATGAATAGTTTATGAGGTCATAAACTAGAGAGTTTATAGGAAAAATGGTTATTGATGATTGAAGAATAGAGTTTTTGTCTCTTTTTCTTGTCTATGTTTTATTAACATAATATTATGATAACATTTTAAAAATAAATAAATCACACCTATCTTATCTTTCATTGAATTTATAAAGATTTTTTTATTTTATTGTTACAAAGAAGTAAAGGCGAAAAATATATGTATTGGTTTTCTCTTTAGCTTATAAGGAATGCACAAAATTCTAAGAAAGCCAAAAACAAAAGCATAAGATCTTGTAACAAATTTATTGGGTGTGGATTTAAATCAACTTATGTAAATGATAACAAAATTAACCTGTATGAAAAATCTCTCTGCTAACAATTTTCTTATAAAACGAATCTATTATAGTTTGTTATGGATTCAACCAATTTATGTTATTTTAATTGAGTTAACAGGGCTACAACACATTGTTAGGTGTGACTCTATTAGAGGATTTCAACACCCTATTAGGAGTGTGCTTTGTTAAAGGACTGTAGAACATTCAACTTGGAATGTCACCCTATTAAATGATTTCTTAATGGCTATTAGGCCAACCTAAGTCCATAGGATTTTTCCTCAACTGATACAATTTGTAAGAGAGTAACAATTAAGGACTTTTGACCTAATACAACTTACAACTTAACCTTGCAAATTTTAGATCACAATTCAACTCACAAATTAAGTTCATTTTTTAATGAATAGATTCATTTGATGTTTTTTATGATAAAGATTCTAAATTAAAAGGGATGTTTAAAAAATTAAGGTGACTTTTTTGGTGGAGGGAAATCATGTTTCTACTGTAGATCATTTTAACATGATTTTTATCTATCTTATTTTATTAACAAATTGGAAGTATGTTTTACAAGGTTCTTTGCATTCTTTAATCTATTTGTGAGAAGTTATGTGATGTCAATAACAAATTCAATATAATGTTAAATCAATATTCTTCTTTTATGGATACTATGAACTTGTCTATCTCTTATTTTTTACAAATAATTTGGATTTTTTTTCTAATATTTAAAAAAATAAGTAAGGATCTCTCAAATTTGTGTATGATTGAACATGTTAACTATTTATTTGTTTAAAATAATAATAGTACATTGACAATAATTATTTAAATAAGCATATATCAAGGTGTTCTCTATATACAACATGTGAAAACATATTAGCATAACAAATACCTCAAATCACAATACTTATTTGAAGAAAAATTGACATATTTTCAGCCATATACAGTTGTGCAATTTCAAGAATTCTTGGGTACATGAAAACATTATGCAGTTTCGTGCATCGAAGGAGCTACATTGAAGTCATGCGTCAAATGTCAAATGAATATCTTTCTACTCATTTAGCATTCGCAGGTCAAAAACTATGGTACATTTTTGTGCCTATGTAGGATCACAAGATTGTTTGAAGTGAAAGGACAAGTGTTGTGATCTCGCAATGTGCAGTTTTGTGCATCGAAGGAGATACATCGAATGAGTCAAATATCGAACGAATATCTTTATGCTCATTTGACATTTTCTTTAACACCTAGTGATTATCAGCAAGTGGAAATGAAATATAGTCATCTTGGTGATGAGTGATAAAGATATTATATCGTTATATGTCTTAGCGATAAGTGTTTTCGGTGATTGAAATGGGGAGGATTGTGTTGTGGCGATCAGCGATAGAAAAAAACATAATCATTGTAACTTATGGCAATGACAATTTGATCTCTCAAAAGGTGCATTTTTGTGCCTATGCATGATTGCAGGACTTTTTGAAGCAAAAGGACTCCTTGTTGCAATCTCGTGATGTTGTGTAGTTTCGTGCATCAAAGGAGATACATCAAATGTGTTAAATATCAAATGAATATCTTTTTTCTCATTTGACATTCGCTATAACACCTAGCAATTATTGGCAAGCAAAAATGAAATATAGTAATCTTGGCGATGAGTGATAAAGATATTATATCACTATATGTCTCAATGTAAAATATTTTTGGTGATCAAAAAGGGGAGGATTATGTTGTGGTGATCAACAATAGAAAATACATGATTGGCGTAACTTATGGTGATGGTAGTATGATCTCTCAAAAGGTGCATTTTCGTGCTTTTGTAGGATCATAGGACATTTTGAAGTGAAACAACTCCTTGTTGCGATCTTGCGATGTTGTGCAATTTTGTGCATTGAAGGAGATACATAGCATGAGTCAAATATTGAATGAATATCTTTTTGTTCATTTGACATTCCCTATAACACCTAGTGATTATTAGTAAGTGAAAATGAAATATAGTCATCTTGGCAATGAGCGATAAAGATATTATATTGCTATATGTCTCAATGATAAGTGTTTTCAATGATCAAAAAGGGGAGGATTGTGTTGTGGAGATTAACGATAGAAAATACATGATCACCATAACTTATGGTGATGGTAGTATGATCTCTCAAAAGGTACATTTTTGTGCCTATGCAAGATCGTAGGACTTTTCGAAGTGAAATGACTCATTATGATCTTGTGATGTTGTGTAGTTTCGTGCATCGAAGGAGATACATTAAATGAGTGAAATATTGAGTGGATATCTTTCTACTTATTTGACATTTTCTATAACACCTAGTGATTATTGGTAATCAAAAACAAAGTATAGTCATCTCGGTGATGAGCGATAAAGATATTATATTGCTATATGTCTCAGCGATAAGTGTTTTTGATGATCGAAAATGGGAGGATTGTGATGTGTGATCAATGATAGAAAATAAATGATCATTGTAACTTATGGAAATGGTAGTATGATCTCTCAAAATGTGAATTTTTGTGCCTATGTAGGATCACATGACTGTTTGAAGTGAAAGGACTCCTTGCTATGATCTTGCGATGTTGTGTAGTTTTGTGCATTAAAAGAGATATATTCAATGAGTCAAATATTGAACAAATCTCTTTCTACTCATTTGAAATTCTCTATAACACCTAGTGATTATTAGCAAGTGGAAATGAAATATAGTCATCTTAGCGATGAGTGATAAAGATATTATATCACTATATAACCTAACATAAAAACTAGATTTATAGTTCCTCCTTATAACAGAGACACAGATAAAGATCTACCATCTACATAGATACTTAAAACATAACTACTTAAAGAGTAATTTGGGCCTACTTAAAGAGTTATTTATTCAATTCTTGGCAACCAACACATTTCACTATAGATATCACCATCTGAAAGGCTAATTATGTGTGATATTATAATATGTTTAATCCTAACCCAAACCACAATCTTATTTATATGTTCAATAGATTAATTGTTTTAATATGTATCCTTAATCATACAAATTTGCTAAGGCATAATCATAAACATATTTATATAAGATATTATTAGAATTCACATTTAAGTTGATTTATTAATATAGTTTTTTGGAGTATTATTTTATAATTAGGCTTAAATTTGGTATAATCTTCAATAAGCCTTAACATTAAAGTTTATTTAAGTGTTTAACTTTATTTATTTAATTGATATGGTTTTAGATATATGTGCATTTATATAATTGATATTTTAGATTTATTTTATTAAATAGTAATTTTGTGATTTTTTATGATGTTTAAACATATATGCAAATTATATTTGATGGACCCACCACCACCCCCTCCTCCTCCCCCATCCCTGCCTCCACCCCCTCCATCTCCACCTCCACCTCCACCCCACCTCCATGACCACTTAGTCCTCCTCCACTAGCTACTACAGAGGATTTGCGAGAGAGCATGAGGTGTAATCTTAGTGACCTCATGCAAGATATTGAGACTATCAAGTGCGAGACCCACCCCCCTCCTCACCTACTAAGCCTTGCAAATAGCATGCAAGGTGTCATTCACTCTATAGAGCATTTGGATTCTGATATTGATAGCTTTAGATTATGGAGGGAAAACATGTGTGCCTATTATTCTAATGGCCTATCCTATAGAGAGGTGCATAATCTCAAAATAATTAAATGACATTTTACTAGATATTTTGTAAACCCTAAGATGGGTGAGAAGATTAGTGATAAGAAGCCTCACATTTCTATTAGATGGTGCACACATTTGTGTATACCAACACACTTTTGGGAGCGATGGTGGATGGTATTTGACCATCTACCACACACTAATCATGAGGTGCCCATGTAATTCCTTAGGAAACTATGGGCTTAGCTTGAATTGGGTTTGAAATCCAATTATTTTCATTTTAGAACATTTCAGGGGTTTGGTAGAGGGATGCCTCTAGATAGGCCTAGGGAAAAGTTGAGTGATAGAACAAGAAATTGCATACGGCCTCTTGTACCTCTTCCCACACCAGTTGTCCTAATGCTACACCATCATCGAGTAGTGTCATCTTCTCTTACCTCATTGAGTGCCCTTTTAGGCAATTTAGTAGAGCAGTAGATGCAGCCAAGAGATATTCGTCCACTTGGACACATTTGTACTAGTTATGGAGATATATGTAGAGGCTTCCAGAGTGATGTTGATGCGGCACATGATGACCATTATGACTTTGATGATGATGTATATGTTGCCCATGGTGATGGTGGTGATGATATTGATGTGTCATCATTTGTTGACCTCATGCAGGGAGAGCTCGGAGACAATCAGGAGAAGCATGTAAAATTTTAATTAAAAGTTAAATATAAAGTGCATAATTATTTTCTTTATACATACATGTGTAATTGTATTAACTATATTAATGTATGTTGATTTTGAAATAATAGAGGATGGATGATATCATTCCTCCTAGGAGACAATATAGTCTTTTTTCAAGACTTATAGACATTGGCATCCCTCATACGGTCTACACTTTGAATTACACTATAGAAATGTACATTCAAACTCAAATTTAATAACATGTGCTCATATATTCTTTTTATCTGATTTTGTAGGGATTGTTAGTTGCTACATAATTTGATGTCAGCACAGGTCTTGATCCATTGACCACTGAGGCACAGCCTCAAATACTTATGCTATTAACTTTTGACTCAAGGCAAATAGTTTTTTTATTTTTTTATGTATGTACATTGTTATTAGCTTATAATCTGAACAACTTTGATTCATGTGTATAATTTTATTTGTTTTGATTTTATGAATAGGAGATGGATCATACTTATCTGTATAGGCCTCAATATAGTTTTTTTTTAATCTATCTTTTGACCATGTGAGACATGTCAATGGTCATCATGCTAGCATATCTTTTGACACATTTTTGATAGTGGCTACTACTTAGGTATGATATATATACATGTTTTTATAGTGTATAAAAAATGTAGTGTACAAATTATGTACTTTTTAGTTTATGTACTTTTTAATTCATGTATATATAATTTTGGCTCAACATTTATAGATCCATAATTTTAGAACTATGTCACCATGAGTGTTGCTGAGAGTACAGGATTAAGCTAGATGGATGTACCTAAATTATCCTTTGAGGTCAATATTGTGATTTATGTACATACATAGTTCATTATGCTCTTTATCAAATTTTAAAAATTTATGTATGTAAATTACAGGACCTCACGACTGCCACATTTGGTGGCTTTCACAGTGCACCTCCTCTTGTTATAGAGGGACACCCATCTCATGTGGTATTATTTTTATTATGTAGTGAATATTGAATTGATTTGCAAGCTAGATTTTGAAACCCATTTCAATTAAGCATGTACATGATGAGACACCTCATGTTACACAAGATGATCCACCTATCTCATGGGGTGTCCCACATGATGAGACAACTCATGTTAAACAGGATGATCCATCTGCCTCACGAGGTGTCTCACATGATAAGACAACTCATGTTACATAGGATGATCCATCTGAGTCCTCTTCGCATGGACTAAAGAGGACTACAGATCAAATAGATTAGGTTTTTTTGGCACCTGTAGATTGTGTTTTTATGACATGTTGCTTATTTTGATACACTTTGTATTAGGATAACTAATAGTATTATATGTATTTTTTGACTTCATAGATCATGTTATGACATATTAGACCATGCGTTATTTTTTTACAACTTCTTACCATGCTAGTGTATGTAGTATATATTATTATGTTAGATCATGTTGTAAGTATTCAAACCATTTTCTTTATTGTGGCATATTTTATTCATGTTATGACACATTTTGTACAAGTATATGGTAAATGAACAATAATTTTAACTATTTATATATACAAACATTAATTTAAACATGTTTGAATGTAAAAGTAATGGAAAAAATTAGGAGGTCATTACTTGAATTGACAATTAATTTATAATATCAAGTGCACATCTTTAACTTTCAAATAGAAGTAAACTCCTATTTTTAAATGTTTACAACATGTTTCATAATATATGTAAGACAATGTCAATGACATATTTATAGAAGTGAACTCAAAATATAAAACTGGTTCAACACATTTCTTCAAATGAGGTCTTGTAAAATAAAATTGTAAAACCAAAACACATGTTAATAAAAGCATAAATTAATATGAGCTATCTGAAATATGTAAATATGTGTAATTTGTATGTACTCACTATGTGTAATTGCATAGGATGTTGATGTTCAATCCACCTTAACATTTAAATTTGGATAAATTGTAATTGAGACCTAAATAAGAGGTATATATAAGTTCTCTAATTTTCTATTGACAACGCATACATACATGTAATTAAATATACTAAGGACATATATAAAAATAGCACAATAAAGAAAAAAACTTACATGTGTTTGATTTAAATGTAGTCATCCCACTGTATCATATGCATCATCTCTCTTTTGTAATGCATCTATGATTGTCTCATGCTCGTCCATTGAAATTGTCCATAATACCTTATTGGCAGGTCTCCCTTTGTTCATTACCACAAACAAATGAGAATAGTGTAAAATCTTTTTTTTAGATTGGTAGTCTTCAAATGTTGGTAAACCATTTCTTCTTGTTAGGTATCTACGTAGCTAGGTGCTAGCTACAACGACAAATCCAACTGGATACTCAAAAACATCATCTACTTGATGACATATCAATTTTTTCTTAGGTCCCACACATCTAGCTAGCCAAGACTCAATCTGTTCATCATTATAATTAGGTGCAATAACAACATAAACATGTCCTACAAGATAAGATAAAGTACATAAACACTTTAATCACATGTGTACATATATAAATAATATGTTAAAGACATGTATGTACTTGAATTATATTAATGAAATGTACATAAATAAATAATATAAATTGAAGCATGATCACAACAAAATCTAATTAAATTGTGCATACCAGGTTCTATGTGGTCTGAAATACAATCATAGTCTTCTGATGCAAAAGTAACATTCTGGCCTTCATTTACTATCTCATCTTGAAAATGTGTGTCAGTAGGTGCTAATAATTTTTGTTGCCAATGTTCAACCCATTTTGTATTCTCGCATTCTTCCCATTCACCTACAAGACAAAATTGACAAAAACAAGCAAGCTTCCTAGTCCATATAGTCCAAGTGTTAGAATCTGAACTCCCAAATGAATGTCATTTAGCTGACCCACTAATTGTATCACAATCATATCTTGAAAAGATATTCTTCTCTTCAACTAGGTAGAAGAAACGTTTGATTGTAGAGTTCTCACTTGATCCCATGTATAAATATTTGTTACACCATTTGACAATCTCATGTGCATTTTTGAATTTGGCTTTTTCCTCATATTTGAATTTCTCTCTACTAAGGGCTTTCTTCATGCATGCAACAACACCATCATGTTCTCCTTTACCATGTCCAGACTCAAAAAAACTCCACACATGTTGGATGTTATTTTGCCTATGTGTCCTACTCAACCAATAGAACATTCTAGCATTCTTGAATTGTCCTGTACAATTATTTGACCATATCCAATGTTGTGTCATTTGAATTTGTCTCTCTTTTAAATTATCATAAAAGACCTTGAAACAATATTGGACAAACTCAAATGAATGAAGTTTATTATCACTTATATAAAAATGGTACTCTCTTAATATTTTTTGATCCTCCTCTATACTATTAGGTGCATGCCTATAAACTACATGAACATAAATTGTTACTTGTACCGAATTGTAATATTGTGGTTGTACCTAATCTTGCAGTGCAAGTGTGTAGTTCTCTGCAAAGTCAACAACTGAATGTATAGTACCAATTGGAAATGTATTCTTACATATGTGAAATTTTTCATCAAGCCATCTAGCATATTGAAAGTGTTTAACATATTTTTGGTATGATCACACTCTTAAACTCATCCATAAATGCATGATAACTAACTTTATCTATAACTAGATCACACCTTCTTCCAATCTTCCCATCCTTTAATGGATATTCAATAGTTTTGAATCTTTTTACCTCAACTAATTGTTGTCCAAAAGTAGCCAAAGCATTTTCATGCAAACATTCATCTAACAAAGAAAGATTGCTACACATATCACATATACCAGAAAGACATGCATTGAAAAGAAAGTATTGATCGTTAGGTGGCTTACAAAATAAACCTAATATGAAATCCTTTATAGTTTGAGGTGGTATTTTTATACCACATTCCTACAACATTTCTTTAGTATGCATGGTACCACATATAGATTGAAATAAATCATAATGGTAATGAAATTGAATATGAGTTTTGCAACAACATGCAATTCTTTCCTTTTAATCTTTACATATCATGGTTTACACTTTTCAAAAGACCTTTGACTAATGGTAATAGTTAACACCTTACCATCTACAAATTTTTTAAACAATTCAGTTTGAGTCATGTCCAAAAGGTGTTTAGAATGTGGATCACGTATTTTTGACCCAAATCTGAATTTAAGAACATCTCTTGAATTAGGTGATACTCTTGTATTATCATGCCAAAAATTTTCAACCAAATTTTGACTTCACTAGTAAGTTTCATACCACATCTTAGGAGTCTACCACTAGAAGTCCACAAAATATTTGTTGGATCACATTCAAAGTTAACCCTTCTCTTTACAACTCTTTCTAAAGTCTTAGGATTCATATTAAGATATCTACTTATGTTGCTACTCAATCTTTTGTCAATTGTTGATTTATTAACTAAAGCTATTGTTATTGTTCGCCGTGTTGCATTCTTATCTTTAGAGCGACTTTTCTTTTCGATAACATCAAAGGCACTAGCAATAGTGGATACAACTCATTTTAAAGACTTATTTTTATTCTTGGGTTTTGCACACATTCCTAACCATTTCATTACGTTTCACATTTTAGACATTTTAATTAGTTGCAACATCAACTGATATTGAAACCCAAATTTCTTATTAGAAAAAAATGTCTATATAATCTATTAGCATGTGTCCTAATTTGTCTCCATGAAACCAATCTCTCAAAATTATCTAGCACATCATTAGGAAAATAAAAATTATATTCTGGCACTTTAGCATCATTCTGACATGTTTGTTCAGTAATTGGTGTTTCTATGTCTACATTCATACAATTGTTATTTTCAATTGGCATTTTATTTTCACTATTATTTGGGATTTGAATCTCATTTTCAATTTTTCTTGGTATTTCTTTCAGGGCATGCATTTCCATTGGAGTTTTTTATGCATGATCATTTGATAATCTATTATCATGAAGAAAATCAAAATCATTTAAATCATAACCTACTTCTAAAACATCACCAATTTAGTCATGAAAAAAAATTTGAGGGTTTGGAGACACATATGTATTGAATGTTTGATTAGAATGTGCACCTGAATCTCCTTGTAATGGGTTCTCTTCTTTAGCCTCTTCATCCATTGTGGTATCCTCAATGTCTTTCTCCTTTGAAACATTGCTCAATTCTCTCATTCTTTGTCTTCTCTTGTTGACATTGTACTCCATGCTCTTTATTTGTTGCAATCTCCTCATTTGTCAAAACTTTTAATTTCTTCTTTCTTTGTTGTTTTGATCATATGTTTGCACCAGTTTTGAATTCAAATCAACAACTTACAAATTGTAGAAGAAGACAAGAAAATAGAATAACTATGATAGAATTTGTTGTTGTAGGTCAAAACTATTATTCAATCATTGTAATCATTGAACAGATGTTTGTGGGGCATCTTTTGGGGCCCAATAGGTATATTAGAATCAGGTACTCAATTGTTTAAAAATCAGATACCCAATTTTTAAACAATTGGGTGCCTATTTCTATCAATGGCTAAAATTGAATCGGGCACCCAATTTTTGAATTACAAATCAGATGCTCGATTCTAGTTGACATAGGTGGGAATTTGGAATGGCCACAAATTTGCTTCAAGTTTTGCCCTGGGGAAAGGCATGGCATAGGCTTGGTCCAACCAAGCCATGCCTTCATGAACCATTTTTTTCTAAGGCATTTAATCAACAATTTTAGGGATTATTGTAATTTTTATATGGTCATCCCCATTGAATTTTTTGATGAAACAAAAACCCATTATAGGTCTTACTATTCTAATTTTAAAAATGTAAATTTTATAGTGTTATGAGTTCATTTTCTATTTTTCCATTATTTATTAATCAAAAGTATCTCTTAAATGTTAAATAGCGACATTCACTAAAACTTTAATAACTTTTTTAATTTTTCATATTTTGTAAATTAATTTACATATCATCAATCCTCACAAAATTCTTTTAGATTTTTAAAAAATAAAATGATTAAATTATGGTGTCTGTACATGAGATGTTTTAGAAATTAGCTTAATCGTCAATTAAAAATTAATATAGAAAATTCATTTACAAATTTAAGAAAAATATTCTCATCAATATTTGGTGTGTTAGGTAACTACGTTTAAAAGGATTCACAAAAATTCATTTAGTTGTGTCAAATTATGGTGTTCGTACACGAGTGTGGTATGGTCCTGAAATAGGCATTTTGAAAAAGTGGTTTTCAAAGATCCATACCAAAAAAATAATCTATCATATGGGTATACAAATAAATTAAATATTCAAAAAGAAGATCCCAGGCATTGCAATTTTTATTTTTGGAGTTTTTAAATATTTAATCTCTATAGGCCTCAAATTTTGGCATCAATTGACAAAATATTTCAAAAACAGGAAAAACACTTTCACTTTTTGGCCAAAAGTGAGACCCAACTTCTTGCACTAACCTTAATAACTATCAAATCTTGGAGATTTGAAAGACTATTAGGAACTTCCTTTTGTTTGATGGGGAGAGTAATAATAAATTTCATGCTGTCAAATGGGACTAGTGTCAAGTTGACAAGCTCCTTGGGGGGTTGGGCATAAAGAACATTAGAACTCAAGGCACTGCCTTAGCCACCAAATGGATCTTTCACTCTCTGGAGGGTGAAAAACCTTGGAAGGTCCTTATTAGATGCAATATTGAAAGAGGGATCCCTAAAAAAGCTATAACTTGGAAGAATATCCCCTTTTGTGATATTATTACGGGTGACTTCCTTGTTCTAGTGCAAGGTTCCTAGGTCTTTAAAACTATTTGGAAAGCTTGGGAACACACAGAAAAGTTCATCACTAATAGAGCCTTCTTTGATAAAAATCTCCTCTTCGGTGAAAAATCCATTTGGTGGAATTTGCAGTTTGCAAGTACGCCTCTTGCCCTCTCCCAAGGCTACTCTCCCAAATACTGGAACTATCTGGGAATTTCTCAACTCATCTCTCTTTTTTAGAATGATAAGCTTATTAGCTAGGAAGATATTAGCTCTTAATACAATATTCCTCCCTCTCAAAAGAAAACCTATAATTTGATTGTTAAAGCCAACAAAGATCTTCCTTCTTGCTACCATGTTGATTCTCAAAGATTCCTCAAGATGAGGTGGCTAGATGGTACTATTTCGGAAAAAATAAAAGCTAAAAACATATATAATATTATTGCTATTAACAAAAACATTATAGACCATATTAACAGACCTTGGTAATCTAATCATGATTATTACAATTGGAAGAAGCGTTTGAATAGGTTGTGGAAGGCTCCTATTGAACCCAAAATCAAGTGCTTTTAAATGGTTACTACTTCTTGATAGATTGCCTATTATGAAGGATCATAATAGCAACCCCCTTTTCTCTTTTTGTGGGGGTGTGAAAACTAGCAGACATATTCTTTTTTACTGTGCTTTTGCCAAAAGCATTTGGCAAATATTTGGCATTTGTTATCCTATGGGTGTTACTACTTTTGAAGTTGCCACTAGTTTTATTGATAATATTATAAGTGGTATGAATATTTTCTGGAACATGCTTTCTTCTAACATTCTCTGGTAGCTTTGGAAATGCAGAAATGAAGAGAGGTATCAAGATTCCCCTAGATCCCTTACTAAGTTTTTTTGAAAACTCATGCATTTTTGAATTTTCTTGCAGGTGAACGTGAACATGACCATGGAAAAGAAGAAGCTCAAAAGGCTCCTGCATACGGGTCACTCTACCATGTTTCTATATGAGCTGAAAGATGAATATGACTAGAGGAATCACATGGATAACTTCTTCAACTTTGAAGAAATGTTGAAAAAACTCACTAAGGAAATCAATAGCAACAAGAATATCACTGATAGACAGATTGTGATGCTGTAGCGAATCCAAGACAAGAAAAGCATTGTCTGGATGGAAGGCACTAGAGGCTGGACCGCCTGGGTTGATAACAACAATGATGTCCTTTCTAAATATGTTACTGTCTGATTACTGAATCTTCCTATATAACTCTTTGTTAACTTGTGTGGGTGAAGTTGAGCCTCTCCTGTTGTATACTCTCGTTGTTTATTTTTTTGATCTCCTTATAGTTAATATTTTTAAAAAAGGTATAAAGTAGACCGTCTTATTTTTTTCTTCATTTTATGTGTTAGATTTTTCCTTTATTTTGAATGCAAGAATTTGTAATTGGATTGAAATTTTTTTATTAGAGCTTCATATAATTTGTATATTATTGTAATTACTGTTGGCATTATATTCAATTCAATTAGTTAATTAATTTTCACCAATTATAACACTTGATTTTTCCTCATTTTAAAAATAATTCTTAAGTCATTTTCTTAATTTTTTAAATTGAAAGGCTCATGTCTAATAGAAAAGATCCTCAATCTATGGAATTCAAAATTCCCTTAAATAGTGAGATCTATGTAATTCTTTTCCTAATAGTTTTAATTATATCTTCAATAGTAAAAAGATTCCATATATATATATATATATATATGATATAATTTGTAAAAATAATATTATATTAAATGATATAATAGAAAATTCTAAGATACAATATTATATTAAATGAAAAATGAAAAATTATAAGATGTAATATTATAATAGATCATATTATCTTATAAAATTATATAAACATATTTGATATCATTTCACACTAATAAAAAGATTTTATTGTAATATATTTGTCATACTACATATAGTATGTATATATAAGTTTCTTTATAGATGACTCCATAAAACAATAAATCTCCACATGTTCAAGTCTCGAAGTGTCCTACAACCTTATCATTTTCTATCCTATATTGTATGCAAGTAAAATGTCTTTGTATGTTTTATACTATCCAGTTTATTTTCATAGATATTCAAAATAAAAGGTAGTACATCTAAATCATAGAGTCCATATTTTTTGTTGAGAAAATTGACAAATTCTTGAACATCATGTGCACATGATTTATTTTTCTTAACTAACAATTGGCTTTTGTCTTAAATTTGGAGTTCTATGGCTATTTGTATTAAAATGTATTTGACGACAAGTACACAACACTACTTAACACTTGTTCATTTAGTAAACAAAAAAATAATTGAACAATTTTTGTTTAAAGAAATAAGAGTGTGGTTCATACTCAAATTAGGTTAGTCCATCTGTATATGGTCAATAAAACTAAGCACGTGCATGTACAACTTGGTTCATCATCGGACTACTTAAACATCACACACTTAGACTTGATTTCTAAACTAAAAGTGTTAAATAGTCAAAATTGACTTATTTTTCCAAGCTTAATTTCTTACTTAATGTGTGATATTTAAGGCTGGCCATCAAACATTCCACAATCAACATTATATATTTTCTCATTCTGATATCAAGTCTGTTAGATTGTGGTGACTGATCAGGAGGATGGACATTTAAAGCTGGAGAAGATACATACCAATGAAAATCCAGCAGATATGTTGACAAAGGTTGTAACAAGGGAGAAGTTGAACTCCTCTTCAGCTTCAGTTGGTATTTTAGACTAAATGTGAATAAAAGAACAACAGAGTCCAGGGTGGTTTGATCCAGTGGGAGCCCCATGCGGTAGTTGTATTGCTACAGGATCAGTCTCCAAGTGGGAGATTGTTGTTTAGTGTAGAGCCTGATCAGTCCCCAAGTGGGAGATTGTTAGATTGTGGTGACTGATCAGGACAATACTGTACATAGAACCCCACTATTTATGAAGTATGTACAGTATTGTCCTGATCAGTCACCACAATCTAACAATCTCCCACTTGGGGACTGATCAGGCTCTACACTAAACAACAATCTCCCACTTGGAGACTGATCCTGTAGCAATACAACTACCGCATGGGGCTCCCACTGGATCAAACCACCCTGGACTCTGCTGTTCTTTTATTCACATTTAGTCTAAAAGACCAACTAAAGCTGAAGAGGAGTTCAGCTTCTCCCTTGTTACAACCTTTGTCAACATATCTGCTGGATTTTCATTGGTATGTATCTTCTCCAGCTTTAACTGTCCATCCTCCAAAACTGACCGAATGAAATGGTACTGCAACTATATGTGTTTGGTCTTAGAATGCAGAGCTGAATTCTTAGCAAGATGAATGGCACTCTGACTATCTCTGAACAAATAATTATCCTTCTGAGGATGTCCCAATTCTTCCAAGAAGAACTGAAGCCATATCATCTCTTTGGCTGCCTCTGTAGCAACAACATACTCTGCCTCTGTAGTGGAGAGAGCATTAATCTTCTGTAGCCTAGAAACCCAGCTCACGGCTGCCCCACCAACAGTAAAGACATAACCTGTAGTACTTCGCCTGGTATCAATATCCCCAGCCAAATTTGAGTCAACATAGCCCTATAAATCAGTAGTAGAGCCCCCAAAGTGTAAAAACTTATTGGATGTTCCTCTCAAATATCTGAGAATCCACTTGACAGCATTCCAATGCTCAAATCCTGGATGACTCATATACCTGCTAACGACTCCCACTGCATGTGCAATATCTGGCCTAGTGCATACCATAGCATACATCAAACTTCCTACAGCTGAAGCATAGGATACCTTGGACATCTTATCCTCCTCTTCTTGTGTCTTGGGACACATTTCCTTAGTCAATTTCAAATGACCAGGTAAAGGTGTGCTGACAGCTTTAGCATTCTCCATAGAGAAACGTTGCAACACCTTCTCAACAAAGTCTGAATAGATGGCATGGTCAATACCAAATTTTGGATTTTTTGCAAGCTGTTCATTGTTTCATTTATACCAAACATTTGTAGTCGGTGTTTTCTTTGCATGTGTTATTTTAGAAGCATAGCAAGTCAAATGTGATTGTATTCAAATATTGTGGTAAAAAGTGAGGTAAGAACATACTGTGGATACTATAACACAACAAAGACTTGGAAAGACATGCTCAAAATGTGTGGTATGCTATAGGAGCAGCCACAGGAATAATATTTCTGTATTTTTTATGGGGGTACTGTGATGTTTTAGGGCATATTTTAATATTTTTCTATCACTTAGTAAATGATTGATGTTTAGGCCATACTTTGATGTTTTGTTAAAGGATTGAACAAAACATTTACGAGTCTAGTGGTTGCCAAAAATAGTTTATAACTGTTTATCATTGTTTATATATTCTCTCTGAGGTTGATCATTGGAGAGAGGATTAGATTTTCTTTTCAGTGGGAAGAAGATCGAGATATTGTGAAAATTATTTGTACCCTATCTTGAATAGATGAAATAAATAACACTATAGTGGTTTCCTGTTACTAAGTTTATATTTTGTTTACGCTGCAAATTGATTAGAGATTCATATCATATTTATCGGTTTATGAATAAAATAGTAGTAGCATTTTTCTTTTTTTGTGTGTAGAAGTTATTGCTAGAGGAAGCCAAACTCACACAAGAATCTTTGGAAGTTAATTTGGGTAGAAATGCCTCTTGCTCACATGAACACCATGTGAAGTGGCCTAAGTGTGGTAGAGAGCAGGTAGGAATAATGTACAGTACTTTCTTCATGGTCATTTGTAGGAACGGGCTACAATATGAAGAAATATGTGTTTGGTAAGGAAACATCCATATGTGCTTTCCATGAATGAATAGATGTAACCTGTAAGGTGCTATTCGTATTTAATGTTTCCCTATAGTCTTCTCCAGTTTATTCTTTCCATCCCATGTTGAAGCTATTATAGGCTTTATTTTTTTTATCTCCTCATCATATTAGTATCAGAGCTAGACAAGGTCTTGTTGGGAAGTGTATGTCTGCAGAAGAATCACAGGCTAAAGCTGAGACTCACACCATGCCTTCGAAAAGTATGACTCCAGATGCCATAAAAAAGATGATGGAGGAACTTCTAGAAGAGAAGTTGAAGGAGTTCAAGAAGGGGTCTAGTGACAAGGATAATGAGAATGAGATGGAAGAATATGCCAATGGAGATGAAGAAGGAGAACAACACCAGGATCCACCAACAGAATTGCCTGTAGATCAAAAGGCATTCATTGATGCTTTAAAATCAATAAGAGAAGATGTTGCTAACAAGCTGCCTACATATGGAGGTAGTCTCAATAGTGAGGAAGTGATTGAATGGATTGAAGCAATCACCAATCACTTCAAGTTGAATGAAGTTCCAAAGAATGATAGGGTAAGGATTGCAAAAGGAAAACTGAGAGGATCTGCTCTCTCGTGGTGGAATTATATTCAAGGAGAAAGGATACAAAATAATAAGAGACTAATTTCTTCAGGGGAAGTAATGAAGGCAAAAATCAAGGCACAATTTTTGCTTGGAAATCATGAAGTGTAGTTGTTCAAAAAGCTACAAAGCCTAAAGCAACGAGAGATAGATGTGAATACCTATACAGAGGAGTTCCATAGGTTAACTCTTAGGGCAAAGAAACAAGAGGAGGAACCAAAAAGAGTGGCCAAGTATTTAAATGGTCTGAGAATGAGCATATAGGAGGAGATTAGCCTCTTGTTCCTAGATACATTAGGGAAGTGTCTTCAACTTGCTCTTAAAGTTGAAGAGAAATTGAAGAGGAAGGGTGATCAGCAACAAGGACGGAGAAGTGGAAGGAATGACTGAGGTAGAAGAAACTTCAACAATAGAGGACAAGGCCAAAGGTCCCAAGTCAAGTCTAACCCTAAGGAGCAAGTGGGTGACTCAATTAGAAAAGAAGGCTATAGTGGAAGGGGATCTAATGGAGGAAGGTTAGGTAGATCAGGCAGAGGATCGAGGTTCTTAGGAATGAAGTGCTATAGTTGTGGTCAAATAGGGCATCCAAAATATAAGTGTCCACAAAGGGTATCTACTTCTCAAAATGGTCAAAGGAGAATCACTTGTGTGCAGGAAGATAATGTGAGTATGAACTTAGCAAAAGTTCAGTTGATGACAGAGGCTCAGGGAGAAAGCCTTATGTTAAGGAGGACACTTCTTAAGGAACCAATGAAAGAAGATACCACTCAAAGGAGGGCTCTTTTTCGAGTTCAATGCAAGGTAAAAGGAAATTTGTGCAAGGTGATAATTGATTCAGGTTCCATAGATAATATCATCTCACTTGAGGCTGTAAACAAATTAAAGTTAGAGACACTTCCACATTCTTGTCCATAAAAGGTCAGTTGGTTGAACAAAGGGAAACAGGAAGTTGTGAATGAGCAAGCTTGGGTAGAGTTTAGTATAGGGGGATATAAGGATAAAATATTGTGTGATATCTTTCCCATGGATGCTTGCCACCTCTTGCTGGGAGGACCTTGGCAATTCAACAGGAAGGCATGCCATGATGGTGAGAAGAATTCTTATAGCTTCCAAAAGGATGGAGTAACATACAAATTGAACTCTAAAGGAGAAGAGAAAGGGCTTGGTCAAGTTGGACCAAGTGTGTTGATGGTGGGTGAGAAAGAGTTCATTAATACTATTGAAGAAGACATAATAGGCTTTGCATTGGTGCTGAAGCCTAAGGAAGATAGGAAGAAGGAACGTAGAACATCAAGCCTTAAAGAAGTTGAACAGTTGTTGAACCAGTACAAGGGCATCATTGCTGAGGTAATTCCTGAGTCTCTACCACTAATAAGAGACATAATTCACCAGATTGATCTTATTCTTGGAGCAGTGCTACCCAATAAGGAAACATATAAGATGACACTGCAAAAGAATGAAGAGATTGCTAGGCAAATGCAAGAGTTTCTTGACAAGGGATTGATAACGAAAATTTTTAGCCCATGTGTCATACCCTAGGTTCTTGCTCCAAAGAAGGATGGTAAGCGACGGTTGTGTACTGATTCTAGGGCCTTTAATAGGATAACTATAAGATATATATTTCCTATTCCTAGAATAGAAGATTTGTTGGATTGTTTGGGGGGAGCTTCATATTTTTCTAAAATAGATCTCAAAAGTGGGTATCATCAAATAAGGATATGAGAGGGGGATGAATGGAAGATGGCCTTTAAAACTAATGAAGGGTTGTATGAATGACTAGTTATGCCATTTGGTTTATCTAATGCTCCTAGTACATTTATGTGACTAATGAATGAAGTTTTGCATGATTTCATTGGGAAGTTTTTTGTTGTCTACCTGGATGATATTTTGGTGTATAGCAGGAATAAGGAAGAGCATTTGCAACATTTGAAGATGGTTTTTCAAAGGCTAGAGGAGCAAAAGTTGAAGATAAACTTGGAGAAGTGTGACATTTTGAAACAAGAGTTGGTGTATCTTGGATATGTGATATCCAAGGGAGATCTAAAAATGGATCTATCTAAAGTGGAGGCCATCATTAATTGGCCAACACCAAGGGCTATTGGAGAGGTTCAAAGTTTCCATGGTTTCACCACATTCTGCAAGAAGTTCATAAGGAACTTCAACAACATTTGTGCACCAATTTTAGACACCATCAAAGGAGGAGGTAAAATGAAGTTTGAATGAAATAATGCAGCAAATAAGAGTTTTGAGAAACTCAAACAAAAGGTAGCCAAGTATCTTGTTCTTGTTTTACTAGATATTAATAAAGTTTTTATAATAGAATGTGATGCTAGTGGCTTTGCAATAGGGGCTATTCTTAGTCAAGAAGGCAGACTTGTTGCATTTTTCAGTGAGAAGCTGAATGAGGCAAAGAAGAAATATTCTTCTTATGATTTGGAATTATATGCCATGGTCTAGGCATTAGAAAAATGGAGGCGCTATTTTCTTCCTAAGGAGTTTATTTTTTATACTGACAACCATGCTCTTAGTTTCTTAAATGGACAGGAAAAACTCAACCATAGGCACATGAAATGGATTGAGAGTTTGTAGGCTTACGCCTTCACAATCAAGCATAAGAAGGGACAAGCCAATAAGGTGGCTGATGCACTTAGTAGCAGAGTGCTAACAGTGCAAGAAGAACAACTCCAAAGCATGGGTGTAGATGCATTGAAGGGAACGCATGTGGAAGATGGAGATTTCAGTGAAGCATATGAGGTTTGCACTAAGTTGGAAGATAGTTTTCATTCTAATTTTTCTGAATTCATTTTGCAAGATGGATTGTTATTTAAAGGCAGCCAACTATGTATTTCCAAATGTTCTATGCCGAAGAATGTCATTAAAGAAAAAAATTGTGGAGGTGTTAGTGGTCATTTTGGACTCAACAAGACATTGGAATTGGTACAAAGATTTTATTATTGGCCTAAGATGCAAACAAACATTAGGAAGTTTGTTGAAGGTTGTCTTATATGTCAAAGGACAAAGGGAGTATCAAAAAATGTTGGACTTTATCAGCTTTTACACAAACTAAATAGACCTTGGGAGTGTTTCAGTATGGATTTTGTGATGGGATTACCAAGTACAAAGAAAAGTTATGACATCATATTTGTGGTTGCTGATAGATTCAATAAAATGGCTCACTTTATTCCATGTAAAACCACTAATGATGCTAGTTATATTGCAGGACTATTCTTTAAAGAAATAGTTCATATTCATGGTTTGCCATTGAGCATTGTATTTGACAAGGATAGCAAGTTTGTCGGTCACCTTTGGAGAACCCTATGGAAGAAGTTGGGCACAAATTTATCTTTTAGTTCAACCTATCATCCTCAAATAGATGGGAAAACTGAGGTGGTTGATAGATCCTTGGGAAACCTTTTGAGATGTTTGACATGGGAACATGGAGGTAGTTGGGATACCATCATACCTCAAGTAGAGTTTGCATACAATGACTCGATGAATCGTAGCACAGGCATGAGTCCTTTTGAATTTGTTTATGGGAGACATCCAAGGGGAGTTTTTGAACTTAGGAATATGGATGGTTTGGAGAAAAGGAGTGGACATGTAGAAGAGTTTTCTCAGGCAATGGTGGAAGTGCATGAGCATGTGAGGAAAACTCTACAACGGAATAACCTGAAGGTAAAGGCTAAGGTAGACTTGAGGAAAAGGAATGTGTAGTTCCAAGTCAGGAATTTGGTTATGGTACACCTAAAAAAAGATTAATTACCTTGGGGAAGCCATACGAAGTTGATGATGAAGAAGATTGGACTGTGTGAAATTCTAGAAAAGTATGGAGAAAATGCTTACAAAGTGGCATTGCCTCCAGATGCAGCTATTTCACTTATATTTAATGTTTCAGATCTCACATTGTATAAAGGTTCAAACAAAGAAGTTAGTGCAAAAGTAATAGCACATGAATCAAATGACTGGATTCAAAAATTGCCTTCTAAAGAGAAGCCACAGATGGAACACATCATCAATAGCAAAGAGGCCATGAGGACAAGACACAAAGTGCACATAGAGCACTTGGTTAAGTGGAAGGGCCTTCTAGATCCTAAAGCCACTTGGTTACTGGAAAAAAAAATTCTAAGGCAATGTGGGGATCTACAATAGTTGGTTTCTAAGAGGACTTGAGACAAAATTTCCCCCTGGGAGTATGCTGCAGGAGCAGCTACAAGAATAATATTTTTGTATTGTTTATGGGGGGTACTGTGATGTTTTAGGTCATATTTTATTATTTTAGGGCATATTTTAATATTTTTCTATCACTTAGTAAATGATTGATGTTTAGGGCATATTTTAATGTTTTAGGGCATACTTTGATGTTTTGTTAAAGGATTGAACAAAACATTTACGGGTATAGTGGTTGCCAAAAATAGTTTATGACTGTTTATCATTGTTTATATATTATCTCCAAATTCGATCATTGGAGAGAGGATTTGATTTTCCTTTATGTGGGAAGAAGGTTGAGATATTATGAAAATTATTTGTACCCTGTCCTGAATAGATGAAATAAATAACACTGTAGTGGTTTCCTATTAATTAGTTTATATTTTGTTCACGCTGCAAATTGATTAGAGATTCATATCATATTTATTGGTTTTTGAATTAAATAGTAGTAGCATTGCTTTTTTGTGTGTAGAAGTTATTGCTGCAAGAAGCCAAACTCACACAAGAATCTCTAGAAGTTAATTTGGGCAAAAATTCCTCTTGCTCGCATGAACACCATGTGAAGTGGCCTGAGTGTGGTGGAGAGCGGGTAGGAGGAATTACAATACTTTCTTCATGGTCATTTGTAGGAACATGCTACAATTTGAACAAATATGTGTTTGGTAAGGCAACATCCCTATGTGCTTTCCATGAATGAATAGATGTAACCTATAAGGTGATGTTTGTATTTGATGTTTTCCCTATAGTCTTCTCCAGTTTCTTCTTTCCATCCCATTTTGAAGCTATTATAGGCTTTATTTTTGTTATCTCCTCATCACGGTACAAGTCCACATTGATAATATTAGCAAAATAGAGTCAAACAACGGATGAATGGTGACCACTTCACGATTCCAACTACTCTTTTAACATAATTCATAGTTGAATAGGGATACTTTCATAATAAAAGTTAATAGGATGTATCAATCGTAAAGAAACTAAATGTATATAATTTATATGGGATTGGAATTAATGACTTTTTCCTATTAAGATAGTTCAATAACAAGAGAGAACTACAAGAATGAGATGGGAGCCTACAAGAGTTTACAATGAGGTTGACCAGCATATGATTAAAATTTATTTGATTGTAATTATTTTAATTGTTTCAACAATCTAAATATTTTTAAAATTATTTAGAATATTATAAAGGAATTTATTATTCAACAAAGAAGATTGTTTGAGTTGATTTAACAATAGATAACCTGTATGATTCAAAGAGGACACAAGTTCAAATCTTATAAATATAGATATATATTCTTCTTTCAGAACAAGTTAGATGTCTCTCATAACAAATAAGAATCAACCGAAAAAGAAGAAGAAGAAAAAAGTCTATAAGAAATGAATTAACACGCACTAATCAACATAGAAAATCTGAAATCTCAAAATAAATAGTGGAGAGGCCTAATTAAGCAAAAGACATGCCTCTGTTTGTAGTTCCAATGTATTTAAGTGCGCTTCTATGTAACTAACATGATTGGATCCGTCAATTCTATGATATTTCATGGATTTTATTCTTACAAAAGAGTTATTTAATAAGGTTAGCAGTTGTTACATTAATTTCTTAACATATTTAATTGTGATCAACTTTTAGATATCTAATTTTGATGAACTTTTAGAAGGGGGACAAAAACATAAATCGAGAAAAAGCATCCCAACTGATCTATAAATGTAATGTCCCCTTTTCGATGACCTTCGAATCGCTCTTAGTTTCCAATTTTAAAGTCTTATGAATAATTTCAAGTATCCATTTATTTGTATTTATCTTCAAAGAATTCCAATCTTTTAGTATATATATATATATATATATATATATATATATATATAATTTCAATTATCCATTTTTAAAGTCTTATGAATAATTTCAAGTATCCGTTTATTTGTATTTATCTTCAAAGAATTCCAATCTTTTAGAATATATATATATATATGATGATTACCTTGTATATAAGATAAGATATATTTGGGATTGGAATCTCTCTTAATATATCAACTTATTAACAATTCTCTATTAACCTACGAGTTCTCCTTATCATATTGTTCTTTACCATTAATGCTTATTAATACTCCATTTTGCATGCACTTTGCAAAAATATTGCTATGTGCAATGCGCTATGGTATTAAGGGTTGATGTCTCCACGTGACCGCTACTTCTTAGAGCATGTACTGCTGATATACTCCGACGTCCTCTTATGTCCTCTCCTTAATACTGACCACTATGAGATTGGATGCCCGTACCCTTCTTGCTGAATGTGCTTTGATCAGTGCACTTGGGTGATTGCCTTCTTCCACATAATTTACTGTACCTCCACGTGACCCTCTTATATTATGCAATAGTCGATATGGGATTTTGTCCAAATATTTGTAATGTCTTGTTTCGCTGATCTGTTGGAATGTTGTTCACCCCGTATACTGTTCAGCTTGACTGGCTGTACACACTGTTCGCTCTTATTTGTATCTTTGGTATTATTTCGATGTCTCCTCCTTTCTCTCTATGTTGGCTTAGGTTTATTTATTAGGTATAGTTTATTTGCTTTTCATATATTCATGTCTAAAGACATTAATGAATAATGTTTATAATTAATATCTTTATCAATTTATGTTATTATTAAATAGTTGAGTAATATAAATAGGCTATAAATATTTATCCTTTCAAAGATAAAATATATTTAAATATGTTATTTATATATTAATGTTTAAAATATGTTATATAATATTATATGTTATTATAACATATTATGTTATGTAAATATAATACCATATTGTATTATGGTTTTATATTAATTCTTAATCAATTTATTGTAATTATCATTAGTTATTAATATCATATATATTCAAATGTGAATATATCATCATCTTCTTTGGTTTTATAATGTAATTATAATATTTATTATTATCTATTCGTTATTATTCTTAATTATTATCATTATATAATATGTTATTCAAATATGCATATATCCTTAAATTTGGGGTCATGACAATAAATCTTATGGAAAAATAGTAATAATATTTAACATTTTAAATTAATTAAAATTGAGATAAAATATAATTATACATGGCAGAAAGTTCATTTGTTGATTGGAAGGTATGTATTTAACATAATTTGATTTATTGCAGGTTATTGTTCATTGTTTTGAAATAGCTTATATGTTTTGATTATACGATATAGATGTCTATATTGAATATTGAAATAATATATAAGATTTAATCTAATATTGATTTTTAACCGATAGGGTTCTAGGGAAGAAAAGCTCCATAAGAAAAGTTGTGATTTTTTCTTTTTGTTCGAATGCAAATTTTACATGGTGTAATCACTTAGTTGTAAATTTGAAGAAAATGTAGTCTATCCCAAAAATTTGCATCTTATATTATTTGAATCACAAAACTTTATGACACCAATATATTTGCTTGAGTTCATTGGCAATATAAGATTTATGATTGAAATAATATAAGATGCTTGAGTTCATTGGAAATATGTTAAGGTTAACTATCATTGGGAGTAGTGATAAATGTTTCATGGATGTGACTGTCCTGAATTGAATAATTATACAAAGAAATTATATGGAATTATGAATAATTGTGCTTTTGATTTGTATGCTTGGAACAAATGTTATGGATTATTTGTCGGGTATGGTGTTACATTAATATAAATAAATGATTTCCTAATAATGTAGCCTCATTGTTGAACATAACTTTGGGCATATTGTATCATACTGTGTTGATGAACAGTGAATGTTTACGATTATCTGTTAGGTTAATTCTTGAGTGATGCATACATTTTTACTTGGAACAATGGTGTTCAAAATGGATGAAAGTCCACTGAGATTTAGGAATTGGAAATATGCTTACACCTGATAAATCAAAAAGGAATGATATGTCCTTGTTATTTTATTACTCAAAAATATTATGAGAGGCATGAGAATTTTTAAGAAATTATACTTGAGGAAATATTTGTTGCATTATGATAATTCCTCTTAAGGAATGAACATTTTATTGGAATAACTTATGGAAATGCCTATGTATGGATAGTGCAAATTGAGAAATCATAAATTTGTACATTTGATTGTCTTTTGCACGAGTGCATTATGTTACCTATTGGGGTCTATGATAATTTTTGAATATATCATAGACAATGTATTGCACAATTCCATTACTTCTCTTGGTTTTACCTAGCTCGTCTTCCTCATTGTCGAGTTGGGTATCTTTCATATCAGGAAGGATTCTAGGGAAGCTTAACAACTTCATGTTAGGGTGGTAAAACAATCCTACAATATTCTTGCCCTTTGAGTTCTTGACAAGTTTTGGAGCCCTTGACATCATTGGTCAACAAGTTTCGTACATGACAATATTCTAGTAATTGACTATGGTTTTTTATAGAACATTTCATTTTATTTCTTATATTAATATGTATTTCTTTTAATTTTAATGGTAATTACAAATTATTGTTGACTAGTCAACAACCTTGACTCTGATAGACTTTCAACATTTTATGAATATTATTGATGTGGCATTGGTTTTGCAGGGATAGTCTTTACATGAATACTTAATTTTGTTGGATTTTGGACTAATATTTTTCTTTTATCAATCCCTACATTTTCTATATGTAGATTACTTAATTTGTTTCATCTTAATCAACTACAATGTCTATAAATTTTTCTTGTTTGAGTTTTAATCTTTATTCATTTTTACTATCAAGTTCATAGATAAATAAATATAGCATAAATTTATTAACTAGCTCTTGCACTTTTGAAGGGTGCAAGGGTTACACTGATAGGTTTATATATGTTGAATGATTTTGTTATGTGACTAATGTGGAGAGTTGTAAATACTACTTTTGGTTTTAACGGTGTGAGATTTTTTTTGTATCAACATTTCAAATCATACTTTGTGATCCATCATGGGGATGAGTAAAAAAGCATAAGGAGAAATATAATATTTGTGGAGAGTTGGTCATAATATTTTTTGTCCTATACATTCAAAATAAATTGGCATGAGCATGTCTTCTCTAGTGTTAATTGTGTTGCATTTTAGAAATAACTATTTTCCCTCAAGAATTCAGGCTAAGTTTTCACATAATATTTATACTTGAATTCTTTTGTATGCACTCTTTACACTATAAATAGTTCCAAATCTTCAATTGTTCATGTCAACACATTTGTAATGGTGATGAAGGTACACTCTAATACCACTCACGAAGGGCCACACCACCCTTACCAAATCACAACCAAGAGTGCAACAATTTGAAGACAATTTTATTATACTTGAAAATCCAATAGCAATTACAATAAAATTTCTCCAAGATCTCTCAAGATCCAATCCAAGCCTAAGCTAGTCCAAATCCACACTCTGGTAGAAACCTCTGAGATCTCAAATTGTGCTCGCAAGCCACCAAGCAACCTCCTTGTTTCTAAACCGCAGTCACTAGCTCTTCTCACAAACTCTATCCAAGATCCAAGTGTAAACTGCCTCACATTCAACACTCTGTCTACACACTCACAACTCCATCACAATCCTGCTGTAAACTGCCTCACATTCGACACTCAGTCCACAAACTCAGGAAAACTCACTCTTCACTTCCTCCTCTTTCACACCTTGAAGCTTTCACCTTCCCAAGCTTCCACTTCTCGAGCTTCTCCTTCTCAAGCTACTCCTTGAGCTTCTACTCCTCAAGCTTCTCCTTGAGCTTGATTAGAAATGCTCATATGCCTTGCTTAAATAGGCACTTACCACCCAATACATGACTTATCCACAACCTTCTAGAATTCCTCCACAACCTTCTACAATATCCACAACTTTCTACAATATTCATAACTTTCTAGAATTCTACCCACACACCTTGATAAATGAAATGACAACCATTTATTATTATTATTATTTTTCTATTATGCCACCTATGCACCTCGAAAATAGAAATCCTCTTTTCCTTTCTTTTCTCCTTTTTCCCTTTTTTTATTTTTTTATTATTTCTCTTTCAATTTTTGTCACTTTCTCTCTCCTCCACAATTTTTTTTTTTTTTTTCCAAATTTTTTTTTTCAATAATTTTCCCATGCAAGATGCTCCTGCATCAGACTCCCCCTGTAGATAGAAAAGTGTGTCCCACACTTTGACGCCAAAAAGAAAGGTCTACAACCATCTTCATCTTCACCAAAGGTTTCCACCTCAACAGGGACAACAAAATCACCATGCAAATCTTCCACACCAACATCTCAACCATCCAATTAGCATGCTCACTCCTAGGAACAAACTGAACATAATGCTTCAATAGAAAACTCTCATCCACATCAGCAACTAGTGAATTCACACCCATAGCAACAAACTTTGCATCAGCAACAACCAAGTCCACATTAGCAACAATATGTAGATTTCCATCAACACAAGCCAAACTCTCAACACTAGCAATCTCATTGCTCACAACAAGATGCTCTGCAAGATACAAGTCACCACCAACAACAACTGGATCATCCATAACTGAGTGCTCCACAATCTCCATGTCAGACTCAACCATTTGATCATGAAAACCAACCTCTGTCCCAACATCAACAACATTAGGAATATCTTTAGCAACAACCTCTAGTTGCTCTGCAGGTTCTGCATCAGACTCCACAAACTGATCAGCAAAACCAACCTCTTCCACCTCAACCTTGTGATGCCATCTTCTCTCATGAACCTCCTTAACTTGATCATCCAATCTATCATCCAACCGAGAAATCATCTTAGAAAAATTCGTCTCCACTATATCATGGATTTTCGCAATCATCTTAGGGTCCAATCCTCTTGGAGCCATCTTCCAAGATCTTCGTAAACCCTCTGCAACAAATCCTTCCTACGCTCCTTGTGACAACCTCAAATTGTTTGCAAGTCAGATTGCAACTTGCCACCTTGCACGAACAATCAGGAACCACATCACAAGTCTAGGACAGCGGATTTGCAATCCACCAGCTCTCCACAATCATGCCTCAACAAGTTCAGTCTTCCATCTCCGCATCAATCGATCAATCTGCATGTCCTCCCAAGGTCCTAGTGCAAACTGCCTCAGCTTCGGCGATCTGTTTACACGCTCAAGAACTCCCACTCTAATAAATTTCACCCAACCAAGGTCCTAGTACAAACTGCCTCACACTTTGGTGATCTGCTTGTACACTCAGGAACTCTTGCTCTGATACCACTAATGACGATACACACTGATACCACTGACGAAGGGCCACACCACCCTTACCAAATCACAACTAAGAATGCAAGAATTTGAAGACAATTTTATTATACTTGAAAATCCAATAGCAATTACAATAACATTTCTCCAAGATCTCTCAAGATCCAATCCAAGCCTAAGCTAGTCCAGATCCACACTCTGGTAGAAACCTCTGAGATCTCAACTTGTGCTCGCAAGCCACCAAGCAACCTCCTTGTTTCTAAACCGCAGTCACTAGCTCTTCTCACAAACTCTATCCAAGATCCAAGTGTAAACTGCCTCACATTCGGCGCTCTGTCTACACACTCACAACTCCATCACAATCCTGCTGTAAACTGCCTCACATTCGGCGCTCTGTCCATAGACTTAGGAAAACTCACTCTTCACTTCCTCCTTCTCTTTCACACCTTGAAGCTTTCACCTTCCCAAGCTTCCACTTCTCGAGCTTCTACTCCTCAAGCTTCTCCTTGAGCTTGATTAGAAATGCTCATATGCCTTGCTTAAATAGGCACTTACCACCCACTACATGACTTATCCACAACCTTCTAGAATTCCTCCACAACCTTCTACAATATCCACAACTTTCTACAATATTCATAACTTTTTAGAATTCTACCCACACACCTTGATAAATGAAATGACAACCATTTAGTTTTTTTATTTTTTCTATTATGCCACCTATGCACCTTGAAAATAGAAATTCTCTTTTCCTTTCTTTTCTCCTTTTTCCCTTTTTTTATTTTTTTATTATTTCTCTTCTAATTTTCGTCACTTTCTCTCTCCTCCACAATTTTTTTTTTTTTTTCAATAATCAAATGGCTTGTTTATCATGTCAAAAGCTTATTGCAAGTCTGTCATATTTGTAATGTCGTCCATAAGAATATGTTACTTATAATATTGTATCTACCCTAACGTTAAGAATTTCTTCTATCTAGAATAGTCTTCTTAGCATGGGGTCTATATTTTTAGGTATTAAGGCTAATGTTAGTAGTCCATCTCTTTTTACCTTTTTTTTCATTGAGGTGGAGACTATTATTAAGGTGGGAAGGTTTATTATGACCATGGATAGGGTTTGGCTCTTTTTTTTCATTATTTATCTTTTAAAATGTTCTTATAGAGGTAAGGGCTTCTTATATGAAGATAGAGAGTGTCCTTGTGGGAAAGGCTTGATGGTACATGTTTTGATGGTTGCACATATATCTTTCATTGCTTGATGTTGAGGATGGAAAGAGGTCAATTTTTCATCTTTCTTTTTTCATTCCCAAATTTCCTTGTTGAGATAGAGAGGGTTTCTTCTCTAGAGAGTTTTCAACTTGTAGGAGGAAAGAATAATGAGGGTCTCTAATTCATGATCCAATGATGATTTTGTATACTTATACAGATCTTTATTTCTATACTCCTATATTTCCCCCCTCTCTTTATCTCCTCCAATATCTCCCTATGTCTTTAATGAACCTAATGGAAACAACAAGAAAAATCCCAAAACAAATAAAATAATGAAAGTTAATTGTAAATATACTAACAACTAAGTCACCTCTATTTATACTATACTTGTTTTCATCAGTTTTAGTAAATGACATCAAATACTAACTTGTGCATGGAAACATCTCAAAATGAATATCAAATGGGGAAGTAACTAAATGTAACACATAGGTTTTACATATCACATTATAATATTTTTCATAGCTTCTCTTAAAAAGAATTCAAAATCTAATTAATATTTTCATGGATACGTAAAATGTATTCCTATAAAAATATTAGCACCAAATTACATATACAAATCAACAAAATAGAAGAAATACTTATACAATTAGTTCATCAATATTTTTATTTTAAGAATGTACATTATTTGATATTTCTCATTGCTATTGTTGACTTTTTTTAAATGTTTGACTTTGAAATTCCTTTAGATAAAAGAGATAAATGCTAAAATGATCAGCTTGAAATTTTGGAAAAATTGGCAGTTTCTTGAACTTTCTTAATTAAAACTAAGATTACAAAATGATAGATATATCTTCTAATAGAGTTTAACTAATTTTTCATAAGTTAGTAGATAGTTAATCAATTGTACTCACAAATAATTCTTTGGACTTTATGAAGTTAAAAATTTCATATTGTTTCTATGATAACACTATAACCTGCCTTAGAAAATATGAAGCTATATCAAGGAGATTTTAACATTTCATTTATAAGTTATTTTCTTTGATCAACTTGTTGTTGGATAAAACCAACTACATCATCTTTATCTTCACACAATTTTTTATACAAATCTTCCCATATACTCTCTAATAACACTAAAAAATGTGCATAATACTTTGAGAAATGGATATATAACTTTATAAAATCATCCAAGGGATTGATACACTTTGTAAGTTATGAAGATAAGTTTAGCAATATCAAAAGTGAAGTGTTTGAAGCTCTATAGATAAGTTTGTTATCAACTATGATACAAAAAATTTCATAGTTTATATGGATTACTAGGTCACATATAAATATTAGTAAAAATTAAAATTAAAATTCTAAAATATTTAAGAATTTCACAATTTATAGCAATTTTTATTATTTTTAAGCTAGAACATACAACCTGGTGCGATATAATAATAATTTTTCACCTAGAAAACAAGTACATTTCTATATTTTTGTAACTTTTTCAAGTTCTCAATTCAATTTCATATGAAACAATCAAGCATAGCTCATAAATAAACCACACTTTAAAAATAAAAAATAAAAAAAATTAAAGAGAAATATCAAAATTCACAAAACATCATAATACCCATGTTCTTTGAATACATATATAATATTTCCAAGTAAACAAAAATTTTCCTTTTTATACACTTGCATTGTAGCCAAATAAAAATCAATTTTCACATAGTTCATAGATGAATTAATAGTTAGGGGTTCACATTTAGTTTCCAATACTTTGTGTCATGTTTGAGATGTTTCTTAGATACCTTCTCTATCTCACTATGTTCAATCACTCAATGGTTTTCTGGATATAATGTAGTAAGATAATGCATAATTAAACACATTTATCAAAGGAGCTGCAAAATGTAACATATATCAACAAACATTGATCATTGTAATTTCCATAACAAATTCCTAGCTTATAGGTAGTCCATAAGGATCATTTATGACTGAGAAACTTGAAGTGCACAATATCGTACACAAAGCCAAAATGTACAACTAACTTTTCCCTTGAGTGCCAATCTAAAAGAGATTAATCTAAATTGAAATTTAAAAAAATGACACACATATCATGGTAAATTATATTTGAAAGAAATACTTTATGTGAAAAATCCCAACCATACAATTATAAATGGGATCAAGGTTAAAATTAAGGGCGCAACAAGGTTACATCTATGTCCCTGTAGATATGATAGGTGAAGTATTGAAGACATTCTAGTCAATAGTATTCTTAATTCATTTATTGGATATGTTATGAGTATAGTAAAACCTAATAACACTGTAACCATTGATCTTATATTGATCCAAGAAATTTCAAGGCACTAATGATTCTAGGCATCTCAAAATCACCATAAATGCAAATCAACAAACCTATATATAATGAAGGAGAGTTTTAAATATCCCTAGAGATTGCAGGAAATTTGTTCATTCAATTATGATCTCATATAATATCATTCTATTACTCTATGTTTATCACATTCATTGATATGTTATACATTATTTTAAGCATTTTCATCTATAGATTTTGTATCTGTTTTATTTATGGAATATAGTGGAAGCTATGGAAGATGACCATTTGGCATTTTCATGAACTCACTTGGCCATTCTATAAATGTGTGATTAAGGGAAAGATCCATCTTCCAAATTTAATGTCCGATGATTTATGAAGAAAAAAAAGTTCTCAAGAAGACAACAAGAATGTTCTTAAATCATCTAAACTAAATGGTAGAAGAAAGTGTTTTTGATATTAAGAAGCAACCAAAATAGGTGGTTTACCCATACAAAGAAAAACATAGATTGAGAGTCAGACAAAACTCATTACCGTGCAATTACCCAACCCCCTTCTTAACCATCAATCGTCCCAACCCTCAATAAAGTGTTTTTAAAACTATTACTAGAAAAAGATCATCAAAATGTCAATATGATACATAAACTTGGTGATAATATTCATAGAGAACATTAAACTAGTCTAGTAAAAATTAACTAAAAGAGCCCACATGATACTAAGAATCCTATTAAACATAGAACAAAAAATAAATCTAAAATCCCACCAACCAGCACTTATCCTCCTTGCTTTTCTTCCTTGGATTCTCTAGGATAAGCCGCAACCAGTCATCTGCCAGGAAACTGTATATTGAGCGAGTCATCTCCATGTCCTTAGCATCATCAATACCTTTCTTGTTATTCTGCATGAGCTAAAGGGTGGTGGTCATTGAATGCATCACCCGTACTGAGAAATTTGTAGCCCTATCAAACTTGTTTTCGAGCTCTGCAATCTTCTTGACCAGGTTCACAATGGACTTCTCAAGCCTCTCAATCTATGGGATCCCCTTATCTTTGTTAGTTTCTCCTATAGTGGCCCCCTTCGGCTAGTTGCTATTTCCCCCCATTTGTTTAGGCTTCTCACCATCCTCTCCCCCAATAACGTCCACTTTCATTTTCAACTGTCAACATTCCCCATTATCACAGGTAGAGTAACCATGTACCTTGTTCCCTAACATTCCCCCCCCAACCCTTCTCAAAATCTAGGGTTATGGTCTTTGTTTTGAAAGTATCAAAAACCCTATAGGGAAAAGGGATATTTGGTTCCTCCTCCATTAATTCCTCATCCTTACCTTCACTTTCAGTTTCCTCCTCCTCCTACTCCCTATAGTTCCTTCTAGTGGCTTTACGTTTGGGTCTAAGGCCAAACTTTCTCCTAGACTTATCAATTGAAGCAACTTTATCGATTTAGCCAAACTAGGATTGGGTAAGGGTGTTTTCTCTCTAAGTATTTTCCTAGATCTATTGGTTTCCTTCTATTTGAACAATCATTTTACATGATGCTTAATAACATAAATCCTTTCAAATCTCTCTCTTGAAAATATGATCAATTACTGAACAACTCCAAGGTTTTGGATGGCTATTTTTCAACCTATTCAGTAACTCGATTGAAGATAAATGTGTATGTTCACAAGGAGGCCTTTGTTGATACCTGCCAATCTGCACAACGTTTGCTGAAATGTAACCACAAAGGAAGATATAACACTTTATGAATATCTAATAATAAATAAAATTGAGAGAAGAGCTTTAGAATTGTTGGTGATCAAACAATGGGTGAATTCAACACTAGTGAAGAACGTCTCGGTGATTGGTTAGATCAACTTGAGTCACAATGTATGAATAGGATTAGATCAAATATTAAGATATATTTGTCATTTGCCACATATACATTGAACTAATAAGCTCCAATTGTGTCTTCTATTTTTTTCAAAATTTATCAACTCATTTTTTCATGGACGCGGCTATCCTCTCTACAAATTGTACAGTTGACCAATTTTCAGGAAATAATTAATTTTCACTTTATTTTGTCATTTTATCTCGAGATTAACCTCTCCCTTTTTTCATAGAACCAATAAGAATGGGGGCAGCGGGCAAATGTTGCTACAGAAATGCCCACTCTGACTCAAAATGCAGAATAAAATCCTCTGAAAACAGAGTTTCTGCCGTTTTTGAATTTCACCAGCTCGTCAAGAATTTGCTGGTGGAGGGGTCGTTCTGGCGGAGCTGTTTGTTGGTCAATTTACAAGGATATTTCAGTAGAATTTAATATTGTCTGGTCAATTTACAAGGACTCAGTAAGTATACTGCGTACTGCAGGAACTAATAAATGTACACAGTACTCAGCTTTATGTAACACGTGATCTGAATTTGCCAACGTGGAAAGCTTGAATTTCACAGGCCAATAGGATAAATTTCAAGATATCTTTGCAGGCCGTTTAACATGATACCAAGGGAAAACAAGTTAAACCCCCTTGTTGCAGAAGAGAGGGCGCTAATTATTTATACTCGAGGATATAATGGATGCAAGGTCTTCCTCTGCTTTCTGTATGCTAATAACACTTGTCAACTTATTTGCAGGTAAGTCCTACATTTACCTAACCATTTGAAATCATCCTCATGATTTCTTGCTACTATGAAATTACTGATTTTATCGATTTGCAGGTAAAGGAAGCGCAGAGAAGGCAGAAGCGTTATTTGTTTTTGGAGATTCGTATGCAGACACTGGAAACCATAATCCTTACAATCAATCAGTAAATCAACCATGGCGAAAACCAAACGGTTTCCTTTGGCCTGGTTACCCGGCAGGCAGAGTTTCTCCAGGGAAAATCCAGACCGACTTCTGGGGTAAATTTTGACTGCAATTTCAATTTTTCTAGTAGAGGTTTTTAAAAGCTTATCCGTGGATCTTATTATGCATTTATCTTCTGTTTACAGCGGATATTTTAGGGTTTCCCAGTCCCATCGCTTATGAGCTGCTCAGAAGTCATCACTGTAATGTAAATCCAAACAAGATTAAGAGAGGAGTGAATTTCGCTGTGGGCGGCAGCGGCATATTTAGGGATTTTGTCTCCACGCCAGTTGCAGAGCAAGTCCAACATTTCAAGAAACTGAATGCCGCAGGTTCAGGGTTCGATTCCCAAAAGCTGTTCAAGTCTGTAGTGCTTATCTCTGTCGCCGGAAATGACTACGACGCGTTTACGGCCAATCAAAATGGGTCTATTGAGGTAAAAATCCAAATCTTTGCCAGTTGTAATAGTCGGGAAAGGATTCCTCTTACCTATTTACAAATGAACATGTAACAGGGCATGGTAAATCACGATCTTTATCAGTTGTTGGCTTGAAAAAATCGCTAATATTTACAAATGAAAATGTTTAGGGTTTGGTGGATCTGGTGAAACCTGTAGTGAGCGGCATATTGGAAGCCGTGAAAGATCTGTATGAGACTGGCCTCAGGAATTTTGTGGTAAGTAATGTTGCCGCCCTCGGTTGCGGAGCTGCAATCGGCAAAACATCCTGCGATTCTAAATACAATGGTGTTATAGATCTCCATACCGAATTATTGATCGAGGGCGTGAATCATCTCAGATCGATTCTGAAGGGCTCGTCCATTATAATTACGGATCTGGTCTCGGCATCCAACTATATTTTCAACAATTCCAAACAATTTGGTACTGTTACCTCTCAGATCCCCAATTTCATAGCTTTAGGGTTTATTTGCTCATAATCTATAAAACTACATCAATTTATACAAACAAGTGATTCAATGCTCCTGTATTTGGGTGTTATGAGCAATGCCTATTTTAGGCAATGTTGAGTATAAAATCTTATGACACTGAATTTTGGTTGATTGTGTTTATCCAGGATTTGTGGAAATATTCTTGCCATGCTGTGCAGCGGCATATGATGTAACAACTTGTGCAGAAGAAGATGAATTTGGAAGGGCTTTATTCGAGGTGTGTGATAACGTAAATGAGAAATTGTTGTGGGATTCTGCGCATCCAACAGAGAGGGGATGGTTCGAGTTAATGTCACTCTACAGCAATGGTGCAGATAAAAAATCGAGCTTTGTTGAGGGGGCGGATAATATCATTGACTGGGTACAGTCTCTTGGCTTCACTGCTTATAATGTCTCTTCACAATCTGCCATGATTTCACCATTTATCTCACAACTTGTCACGTCAAAAAACTAGTGGTTGTAGTTTCATTGTATTCAATGCGCGTCTGTCTAACTGACAGTATCGACTCCCTCAAAAGGGTAGCATTATTTAATAGAATCCGTATTTTAAATGAGTAGTTTTTCTGAGTAAATGTTTCATTAAATCAAATGAGTAGTTTCCCAGTTAATGTTTCATCAAATCAATTTTCGTTGGAGTAGTCGTTGAAGTTAACTTTATATACTGGGCATATTGACGATTTTTTACCAAAAAAAACTATGCACTCTCTTAATGTGGTATATTAATTGATAGAATTCTTTGATTATTTATAGGGGAGATGACCTAGTACTTGAGTGTGTTCTAATGGTTGTGATAGGAGTTGTTAATGGTTGCGATAGGAGTTGTTAATGGGACAGGCTAATCTCGATTCAAAATAAAGTCAAATTTTTTTTATTTTTTATTTTTTCCCAAATTTACAAAATATTAGTATTTTTTTTTTTTCCAATTTTTATGTTGTTTTTTATTACAAACTACATGGATCATGAAGATCAATTGCTGGAATTTAAAAAAAAATCTATGATGTTTTTGATTTTTTGAAAATTGGTCAAATGTACAATTTGGATGGAGGATAGCCGTGTTTGTTGTTAACTTAATACCCACACTTGTTGATTTAATATCTAACATTTTTTATAAGATTTTACCAATAGTTGTGACTTTAAAGTTGTTCTTACTAATGATGATTACCCATAAGTGAATGAAAAGTGTCCATTTTTTCAAAAACCAACCAATAGTGTGATGCCACATTAGCTACACAAGTATGGGGGTCTCTAATGCACTATGATTGGTCTCATTTTTTTTGTTGTTGTTGTTGTTTTGGACACTTTGACAAAAAGTGTGTTGATGTGGCATTATATTTGATGATGTGAATCTAACACTTTAGTTATAAGTAGGGGACCTGCTAAGTAAGCTACTAGAAAAAAATGTGAGTGATTTGAAATTTCCACATAGGATTTTAAGAAGCGCAAAGTTAGGGTGCTCAACTACTAGGTCCTCTCCCCTATATGTGATTTAATTGTTTGTAACTATTATTTTTGTTTTTGGATAGTAACAACATAGAAGATATGACTCCTATTGTTTGTAACTATTATTCTTGTTTTTGTAACTATTATTCTCAAATTTTTGATGTAGTTCCTTGCTTAGTAAGTCTCCTACTAATTAAGGTTTTAAGGCCACATCATCATATATGATGCTACATCATTGGTAAGTCTTCTACTAATGAAACATAATCAAATATGATGCTACATCAAGATGCATTTTGCCAAGGTATCCAGAACAACCTAAAAGAGGCACTCATACTTGTATAGGTGACGTGACACATATGATTGATTGTTTTTCATGACTAAGAATACATTTTATATAACTATTATTGGTAATCAAGAGCAACAAATTTTTAAAATCAACAATTATTGGCACAATGTATGTATCAAATCAACAATTGGCAACACAACCATTAGCACATGTTCAAGTAAACACCAATTGATACATGTGAAATTTATTATTAGACTTTGAAGTTAAGTGTTTTGAAGGAGATTAAATTAGCAAGAATTGAATTGTAATTAGAACATGAAATAATAATATTTTGATATGTAATTTTGATGAACTTTATCTTTAAAAAGTAAGAAGAGGGAACAAAATAAGCATTGAGAAAATATCCTCCGTAATTTATACAATTATTAAAAAATAAATTTAAATTTATTAAAGTTGAGATTGAAATATATATTTTTGCATGAAAACATTCAGCTTGGTTGCACTTGTAGCTAAGGTACAAATGAGCATTAAAGTAACTGAATCACAATTAGTTGACAATAGATTGAAATATGGAACAATTGTGAGGGTTTTTTAATGTGTGAAATTTTGTAGACATATAAGAAAATGACATTGAAAATCTTTGGTGAAGTTGTATTTATTAATAGATATACAAGCGTAAAAATTATGGCGTAAAGATACAAATATATATTATATATAATTTTGTCAAGAATTATCTCGTCTTAATTCTCAGATCATAAACTTCAAAGACAATTCTCATATTATAACATTCAAACTTTAATACGACTATTAGGCTATGACATCAATTAGTGTAGGTAGATCAAATTAGAGCTACATGTTTTTATTCAATGCAAAGAAGAAAACATATTTATCGAAAGACTATGGCAAAATAGTTTATTTTTCTTACAAAACTACCAAGAATTAACAAAAAAGGAAATGATTAAATACATTAACCAAACATAGTAGTTTTACATGTAATGTTTCTTTCACATGTTAAAGATATATAGATCATGTATTTGGAGAGATTAATTTCCAAGTCTACGTGACAAACTCCTTTTTGGATCTTAGTTGAAGGAATCGTCATTCCATTTTGGAAACTTATAAATTGCATTGAAGACATGCTTTGATTTAATTTTGATGGATACATACTACTTGAGATTTAAAAAAATAAATTATGTCATGTAACGTTGGTTTCTCAATCTTATAGGATTAGCTATGATAATCTTAAATTTGGGGTTTCATATCAACACTCATAAACAATAACTAATACAAGAAAACAACTTCTATGAATTCTCAGGCATATTTTATTATTTTTTGAGATAGAAAATTTGTATACTCAAAAGGAGTTCACTTCTCTAAGCCCTTCTATCCAAGGGATCTCATGGATTGAGAATCTCAAATGACGACTTAGAGCTCCCTAATCATGACATGGAAAGGTTGCAAAAGGAAGTGTTGTGGCTCTCAAACAAGCTTAGATACATGACCCCTTGCAAGGTGCACCATGAAATGAGAGATTCAAAGACAAGATAAACGATGTAGTGTCCAATAACCTATGCAATTCTATGCAAATGAAGCTAAGAAAAATGGAATGTAAAATGTAAACTACCTAACGAGAATGAGACTGTTACAATCTACCTATTAAGCTAAATGAGCTAAATCTGAAGTATAAAAGAAAAACTACACTAATGCAAGTATGCTACTACACTAGTGTGGAATGCAAATGAGAGTGTATAGCTATAAGATCTCCAAAAGCTCCAAAGAGTACCTAGGATTCTTGCAACATAATGTTAATATAAAGCATGAGTGATGAAAGATGAGGAGAGAGCTCTCCCTTTTAAAGAAAAATAGACGATGAAGATCATTGGGCAAGAGAGGTCTAATCAAGGATGGAGAATAAATGTTGAGTGATCCATGTGCACAAGTATTTCCACCAATCACAATCAAGAGTTGACTTTTTTGCCCCATGTGAGACAAAATGACTTTTTCCTTTATTTTAAAGTGGGAATAATGTTTTATGTGTGCACAACTTAGGATGAGTGAGGAGTGGTGTCTTTTATTTTAATTAAAGGGGAACAAGTTTATTTTAATTAAATAAGAACTTACGATATAGTCATCAACGATGGGATAAACTTGAATAAATTATTTTTTTGAAGATTTGGTCAAGAATGAGTGATTAATAAATTATACAAAACTACTAGAAAGGGGGCTAATAGTCTAGATGACCATTTTTGGGTGATTACATTTGCCCTCTTTGACTAATATGTGATTGATCTGGGAGCACATTAAGTCAAAGAATGAATAAGCCAAACAAGCAACAAAGAGATCTGACTCCGAAGAACAAAGTGCAGAGAGATAGTAGATTTTGAATGCACAATCTGTGAGCGGTAGTACTAAACACTAGAAGAGAGAAAGACAATATCAAAACCCAAGATGAGTACTAATATGTCAAGCAAAGAAAGAAGATTGATCAAGACCAATTAGAAAGGTCAACCATATGCTCCTGAGAAATAGATAGCCACAAAAAACAATTTGCAACAATGATCAAATATTTCTGCCCCCTTGGGATCAAAATCACAATGAGATATAGGAGATGTAGAAATGAAATAAATTTGATCAAATCAAGATAGAGCAAAGTCCATGATGATAAATAAGGGATTAAGACCAAAGAGTGGCAACCAAACAGTGAATATATGCCCCAGTTTGACTAAGTATGACTAAGAAAGATAAAGCATCAGAATGGGGTCAAATAAAGAAGAAAGGCCAAATGAAATGGATTGGAATGAATAAGAAGAGAAGAAAAGGGTAGAAAGGATAAATGAATGAAGAAATAATAATGCCCCTACAAGATTTGAAGATTAGGCCTCAAAAGGTCAACCAACTATGTAGGAGAAGGAAGAATTTTAAAATCCAATTTTGACAATCAAGATGAACCCAAATTTTGATTTTGATCCCAAAAATGGATCCAAGATGTCAAAATTAGGTAGGGGTGCAACTTTTTCACAAATATGAGGAGTTCAAAAATTAGGTCAAAATAGGGCAAACAATATAAAAGGGGTCTAAGGGGTCATTTTCAAATCATTTGTCTTATTTGATTTTTGAGAGTTTAGAGCTTTAGAGAGAGAATCCAATGGTCCAACAAGGAGTTCCAACCCACAAGCAACAATTTGAGCACAACCAATTGCACAATTGACCTCCAGAGTACATGCCACCAGTAAGTTTTTAATATTTTGAGCATTTAGAGCATTTTTTATGAACATTTTAGCATGCTTTTCTAGGGGTAAATAGGTTTTCAAAAAAACTCATGTGATACTTTATAAAGGTATGGGTGTGGGAGGAGGAGGACATGGTTTGGGTGCCTCTGTTGGACTATATAGCATGTCTCCAAGAGACACATGGATTGTAGAGATAGGCTTGGGATTATCTCTCGACATAGATAGATGCATGAGTTTCACTAGATTATGCACAAGAGATGAGGAGACAATCATTTCCTTAGTTTAGAGTGCCAAACACACTCTCAAGTGATGATGGTCAGGGAGGTGATGATAGAGGAGATGAGGGAGATGAAGGAGAGGGAGGGAGATGTGGGAGATGAGGATAGAGAGCTAGTAGCTTTGGAGGTCCATCTAGTTTCCCGATGAGATCATGGAGTAGGGGTTAGCAGGTAGAGGAGGAGGATGAGACATAGCTAGTAGAGGAGAGGCTAGTTAGACGACCACAGGTGGATAGATAATAATAGAGACAGAAGTAGAGGCAAGAACCACCTACATTGGTTGGGGGAGATGATCTTAGAGAGAAGAGGATCTAAGTGTAGGAGGTAGAGTTTGAATAGGCACAAATGGTTGTTTTTGTGCATAATCAACAATCCATAGATGAGTGATCTCACAACGAGGAGTTGAGGAGAGAGACACATCCAAACAAGAGGTAGGGCATCATGGGTCCAGAGCAACTTATTACTATGTGGTCTATAGAGTGGTTGTGCCTCCAGGACAGGGATTTTTGAATTATTCCAAGAGAGCTTGGAGGTCAAAGGGAGTAGTATAGCCTCTAGATAGGATACAAACACCACCTCCATAACCACATCCTTCAAAGGAGGGGAGAGCCAATCCTAGGTCTAGGTTTTGGTCAAGGTTTTTGATGTCCTTATGACATTTTGATGTATATGTTGAGAGGCATTGTCTAGATTTTGATCTCACATTGTACTTTTACTAATTTATCATGATATATATGAGATACTAGATTCAATTTTAACATTGTGTACTTGTCTCTTTCTCGCTCATGTGATGGATGTTATATATGTTTGAGTAGTTGTGTTTATGTTTCCATGTGATGTTGATATGTATGCTTATGTTTACTATGCTCATCTTTATGTTTATATGCTCATGGCTGTATAGATATTTCTCCCTCATAGATGTTTAGCTCTCATGTTATGATATAGAATCATGATTTGAAAACTTAGCACTTGGATAGATTAGATATGATTACAAGATTAACCCCTTGTGATGACATGAATTACATAAGTGTTAATTTGATAAGACCAACAAAGAGTGAAAGACATTATCAAGTGAGAGTAAAGGAGGTGAATGTAGTTAGCTAATGCATTTGTGAAAATAAAGAGAAAACCTCTCTCAAGATGTGAAGTGATAAAGCTAAGTAGAATGAACCTTTAGACTATAAGCTAGTATAAAAATGTTTAATCACAGTGGTTGCATAAGTAAGCCCTAGTTTTCATCATCGAGCCTTATAAGGGACATCGAAAGATCATACAATCATCACTAGTATAACAATAAGGATATGAACATGATCTATATTAGATAGGTATGTGGGAACCCAACCTATGCATCAAAGATATGAAGGTCAAGATGACTAGTGTAATTAGATTCCCTAAGTTTAATGTAGAAAGAGTACACTATTATTAAGGTGTAAGTGCCAAGATAGCCCCTAAGTGCAGTCTTGCAAAAAATAGATGAGGATGATAGGTTGTGGATCCTAAATGTCAATTAGGACAAGCATTACTACTTATGACACTTAGGATCAATAAATCATGCCCACATGCAAAAATAAGAGAAAAACATGCTCCATGGCCCCAGTCCTCTAGTCCATGACATCATTGAAGTTGAGAGACTATTAGGGAGGGAACATTAGATCAAGAAAATGTCATAGACAACACACAAAGAGGAGTGAAGCCAACAAGTCTCAAACAGTTTTAGTTTAAGTGTGTGTGTGTGTGTGTGTGTGTGTATGTGTGTGTGTAAGCCACATGATTGTCTCTTTAAGACTCAGATCTACTAGCAAGAGACCCAAATCTACTATCAAGAAAGATTGCAACATCCTATACCATAGCTAAGGTTTCTGATAAGTGTTGAGAAACACTCGATGTCAAGGTAAGTGTTGGAAAATATTGTTGAGAGCTTCCAAAGAAACAACAATGCATGAAGAGACTGTATTAAGTCAAGCAATTTGTGCCCCCTAGACCTAGATGAGAGTCAGTTCAAAGCTAGGCAAAGCAAAGAAAAAAAAAAGCAAATAGGTGCACGAGCACAAAGAAAGATTGGTAGACATAGGTGCAAGGGTCTCAAGTAGCATCTGTTTTAAGGTTTTCACAACTTGGCATGTTTTTTTTTCATTTTCTAAGACTTTTTACAAATTTTTTGGGTTTTTGAGATATTTGATTTTTTTGGTGATATATCAAAGTGCATATTGCTAGGTTTTCACTAAGATGATCATTTTTTTTCAAAATATTTTACAATTTATAGGATTTTTTTAAGATCATAAATTATGTACAAAGATGAGTAGCAAACACTAAGCATAGAACTTCTTCAAGTGAAGTATGTTGATGGGCTTAGGCAGATGTTCTCCCTCTAGTGTAGAGAGTTGATATGCATAAGATCCAAATGTAGTATTGACAATGTAGGCACCCAACCAATTAGGTCCAAACTTCCCTTGTTTCTCTCTATGTTTTTGATTTTTGGGTTTCTCTCTAAGAACAAGATCTCCAACTTGAAACTCTCTAGGATGAAATTTCTTATTATATCTTGTAGACATGTGTTTTGTATAAGCACTCATGTGATCAAAAGTATCCTTACAATGTTCATCCAAGACCTCAAGTTCATGTATCCTCATGGTCCTATAATCTTCATCAGTGATCAATCCTTTCAATGAGACTCTAAAGGATGGAATCTCAACTTTAAGTGGCAAAACAGTTTCGAAACCATAAACTATAACAAAGGGGGTAGCTCTAGAGGGAGTGTGTATGCTAGTTTGATAAGCCCATAATGCAAGATTGATTTACAAGTACCAATCTCATCTTGACTTGTGTAAAATTCTATCCAAGATTTTCAACAATGTTTTATTTGATGCCTCAACTTTCTTGTTCCCTTGGGGATAATATATAGAGGACCAATGTTGTTTGATCTTGAAACTCTTACATAGTTTCCTAAGGTCCTTATTTTTGAATTGCCCCCATTGTTAGTAACTATGGAGGAGGGAATGACATAATGAAAAATGATGTGATTCATAATAAATAAAGCAAAATGCTTCCCAATAGTAGTAGAAAGAGGCACAACTTCAATGCATTTTGTAAAATATCATGTTGACAAAATGTTAAACTTGTGCCCACTCGAAGAACTAGGGTGAATCTTTCCAACTAGATTGAAGGCTCATTGCTGGAAAGACCAATACATGATGGATGGAATCAACTCATGTACATGAGCATGGATTAGGTTTCCATGAAGTTGACATTTCTTACAAGATTTGGCATAGCATACGACATCTTCTTGCATGGTAGGCCAAAAATAACTAGCTCTAAGTAGCTTCTGAGAAAGCCTAAGGCCATTAGAATGAGACCCACAAATGCCATCATGGACTTTGGCTAGCACTCTTTTAGAATCATTTATTTTTAGACACCTAAGAAGTGTTCCATCTAGACTCTTCCTATAAAATTCACTAGAGATAAGGGTATAGTGTTGCATTGTGGATGAGTTGACATTTTTCATTACAGGTGAGGTTTTTGGGAATAATTTGATCATGGAGGAAAGAATAAATGGTGGCACAACAAGAGGAATCATGACCAAAAACACTGTAAGTAATTTGGTTGTCAGGGGAATCATAAGACATATAACGTAGTTCTTCCATTAAGAATTCAAAGCGAGACTCGTGATCTTACAACTATAGGATAGATGCCAAGGTAGCCATAACATCTGCAACCTTGTCCTCTTCCCTAGGAATTTGTTGAAATACATGACAAAAGTGAAATAATTTCTTAAGGCATCAATCAACTTCTTGTATGGTACCAAATTGTTATCTTTGGTTTGATAATTATTATTGATCTGATTTATAACAAGTTGAGAATGTTCACAAATGTGCAACTTAGTAATCCTCTATGCAATACCTAGTTTGATACCATTAGTAAGGACCTGATATTCATGTATTTTGTTGGTGTAAGGAAATAGAAACTTGTATGACTTAGGAAATATATATCCATGAGGTGTAATCAACAAGATACCAACACTAAACCCATTTTGAGTGTTAAATCCATCAAAGGACATTTTCTAGGTTCTTTCTATGACATACATAATGCATGAATCCAAAAAATATATTTGCATGGTAGCATTGTCTTGGAGTGGAAAGTTAGAGAGATGATCGACAATGAATTTATTGATGATGGCCTTATGTTTGACATACAAAATTTCAAATTTGGATTGAATCATCATCTATTTGGTTAGTCTTCACGTAAGTGCAACTTTACTCAAAATGTATGTTAGAGGATTAATCTTAGCAATTAATTGTGTAGAATGCACAAGCATGTAGTAATAAAGATTTTGTGACACAAATACTACAACAAGACAACCCTTTTAAATATTACTGTAGTTGATCTCATAAGAAACTATTGTTCGATTGATATAGTGGATAGCTCGCTCAAATAAATATTTGTAGCTAAGATGTATGGTATCAAGCGCTTCCTAGGAATAAGAGGCACAAGGATAAGTGGTTTAGCCGAGTACTCCTTGATTTGAGTAAGGCTCTTCTTGTATTCCTCATTCTAGACACATGTAGATCCCTTATGTAGATTTGTGTTAAATGGTTGGGACCTATTAGCTAGTTGAGAGATGAACCTCTTAAAAGACTACAAACATCCTTATAGACTTCTTAGTTGATTGATACTCCTAGGAGCTGGCATTTCCATTATTTCTTGCACCTTTTTGGGATCAACTTCTATGCCTTTCGTTGTTATCATGCAACCTAAGAGTTTGCTAGCTAGATGTGACACCAAAAGCACACTTTTTGGGATTAAGCCTAAGTTAAAACCCTTTGATGTGGTCCAGTATCAAACTCAACTCAACTAGGTGAGTGCTCCTTTGTTTGGATTATGCAAGGGTGTCATATGTTGGGATTAAGGTGTCTCAACCTTAGATTTCTAACATGTTGATTTATTGATTTATCTTAATTTATTAATTGCCTAAGTTACCATCACTTTATAGGACCTCTTGGTGAGATGACATCCTACATGGTAGGTGATGAGATGACATATTCCATATTTTTAGGAAGATGTTACTCACTTGGAAGTTCCTAAGTTATGGAAATATATTGTCATATATTTCCATTTAGTGTGGAAATTGTTTTGGTAGTTTCTTATGTAGACTAAAGAGACTTGGTTGACAATTTATATTGTGCATTGGAGTTGTATTTTAGCAATAGACATTTATGGTGGAGTTCACTTTTGAAAAGTGGTGTGTGTTGTGGTTTCACAACGCACACCCCATTTCTCCTAGAAATGGGGACCCCCTAGTAATTTTTTTCTTTCCTAGACCCCTAGTCTTGGTTTGAGTCATTTTTGGGACTCCACCTAGAGTTTGGGTCACATCTTAGCCCTTAAGTTGAAAAACCCAGTTGTTAGATTTTAGAAATCTGGAGATAAAAGGTGATTTTGAGGTTAAGGGGGTGCACTAGCGCACCTAGTGCACATGCACACCTATCATAGGTGTGCAAATGTGCTAGATGTAAAGTTACACATGTGCACCCTTTGGAGGTCCACACTTGTGCACATGCATAGGTGTGCACATCCCAAAAGTGCACATGGTCCAAAGTCTATAAATACCTAGGACCACCTTCCCCTATATTCATTTATCTTTCTCCAGTCTCCACAAGAACATCTCTCCACCCTTATAAGTGCATAAAACTCTTGCAAACCTACAAAGATACAACACACACAAATCAAGGCATTATAAAGGTGCACATGTATGCACCTATCCAAGGTGTGCACATGTACACCTTTATTTGCATCTTAAAAAACAACTAAATAAACACCTAAGTAAAGGCACACACGTGCACACCTATCCTAAGCAAAACACCAAGGTAATGGTGCGCAGATGTGCACTTTCTCAAGGTTCACATCTATGCACCATTATTTCAAACCTAACACACAAAGAACCAAGTAAGGGTGGGCACAGGTGCACCCCATCAAGGTGTGCATGTGCACACCCTTAGCCTTGTAAGTCCACTTAGCCCCCTCTTTGCACATGTACACATGCAATGTGTGCAGTAGTACACATGTGCATATGGGTGCTCCACAGGGGTGTGAACCTACATAGGTGCACCATTGTGTACTAAATAACCTTGTAAGGGTTATTTAGCACACCTAGCACACCTATCAAGGTGTGCAAGGTGGACTAAACTGTATATTAGGGATTTAAAGGGGGTTTTAAGTGGTTTTGCTAGGTTTTGGTATTCAGGGTCTTATTTTTTGGTAATTAGGGCTTGTTTAGGGTTTGACTTTCAACCTTCGAGACTAATATTTTTATGTTTTGTGTAGATAAAATGACTTCCTCATCATCCTCACTTGTAGAGAAGATGGCTCCAAAACTAGTTGTTTCAAGTTTCAAGGTACACCAAAGAAATCACGCTTTCAAGATGCACATTCAAAAATTAGAGATACTAAGTTGGGACACATAGACTAGAACACATTCTTGGCACTCTGCAATAAACCTAATGAAAGGTCCCTGATGGTTTGAGCACTTATTAGATCATTATTGGTCAATGTGGTATCACATCCAACATCAGTACAATCTTTGAAGCTTGTAACAAAATTATCAGAAAACTATGTGCCAAAAGAAAGAGTTGTCAAGAGTATCATAGGGGAGATCATCTTAGACCTAAGATTGAGGAACATCAAGAAATTTTTTCATCTCCCAAGAGCTGATCAATATGTGAGGATAACTTATCATCAAGAAAAAAGATGGTATAGGGAGAATGAGAAGAAGGCAACTGAAATCATACAATCATCATTCTTGATTGATAGAATGTCAGTGTGATGAAGATCAGACAAGGTGGATACGACTAGAGGATATATGAAGGATGATATTAGATATTCCATTGTACTTCTGAGTAGAGTCATGGATCTACTAGTAGTGGGACATCTCAATATTCAGATGGTATTTCATAGAGACCATCAAAATAGCTAAAATGCCAAAATTGATTGGGCCACAATACTAAGTGAAAACTTAGATGAGCAGTTGGTAGGAGTCAAAGCTGACCCTAAGTGTTTAAAAAACATCATACTTGGTGTATTTACTAGTGGGAAGGATAATTGATTATCCAAGACTGCTCAAGAGGGAAAGCATGCAAGATGCTAATGCATGGCCTTATGTGGTATACCCCCAACTGGTAAAGAAGAAGCTCTCAGATCATTAGCAAGGAATATTCGATAGTGAATAATTCATTTTTGCAATCATCTGATTCATAGAGGGTGATTATGCCAAAAGGATGTCAGTAGAAGTAGCAATAAGGATTGCAAAAATTAGTGCCTACTACATCCAATTCAAGACATTCACTTATCTACCGGTAGTGGGTACAACTATGAATCTGAAGAAAATTCTGAGGTATCCATCGGATAGGCTCATCTTATTGGAGATTGCAAGATAACTCACATCTGCATATGCCAGAGTGAGGAAACAACATAAGAAGGCATGGGTATGACCCATTACTATAGGTCCATTTGAAGTAAAGAAAAAGCAGGATATCATGACCTTTGATGTAGAATGAGATCAATATCCCTTGAAAGATTTCAACTCCCCTCGTCTATATTTTGACAATATTGGAAGAGTTCAACATTTGGCATGAAAGAAATTTGTTCATGAAGATGCAGTAGGATCATTGGATGAATGCAGTAGATGACTATGATATCAAAATTAGGGATTATTGTAGGATGACTCTATATTTGGGAGGAAATGCCTTGAAGATAGAGATCCCACTAAAGGCTATCGAACAAGACACTCAAGATGTCTTGGATCCCTTGTACAATCATGACAAGATATATGATAGGTCAATCATGAACGTATGTAAAGATTAACAAGGAAGAGAATGCAGATATCAATCATAGGGTGAGACATTTAACCCAATTGACAAGGGATTGGATCAAGAAGTCCTTTAACCTAGAACCAATTCCTCAAACTATCACCTTCCAAGCCACACAACACCAAGTAAAAGGTAAAGGTGCAAAAGTTATACTGCCAACATTCCCTACCCAATCTCTAGTTAGGCTAGAAATGATATATAAACATGATAGGGATGTTGGGTACTTCAGAGTGGACAAAGGGAAGAATAAAAGTAAAAGAGATTCTCCTAAGAAAGTTGAGCCCAAAGTTGAAGAACCTCAACCTTAAGAGGCAACTCAACCACTTGAGAACCAAGAGTCTCAAAATGAAGATGTAGCTCAAGCTTAGGATATTCCAAAAGTGCCTCCACCTTAATAGGAGCAAGAACCAAAGCAGGAAGCACAAGAGGTGTCACCACCTATATAAGAGGAAGAAGCCTCTCCTTCTACTACTAAGAAAGCTAGAGTTAGACCTTTGGTTAGAAGGATTAGATGGTATAAGATACAAATAAAGGATATGCCTATTCCTCTATTCCCAAAAACCATCCTTGAGGCAATAAAGAAGATGAACAAGATGAAAAAGATAATCTCCTTTTGAATCAAAGGACATGCTTGGCAAAGGCTGCCTAGGAAGAGAAAAAGAGAAGCTCCACCATTACGCTGATATTTGTTCCCATGCAACTTATTAAGGTTACCTTTCCATCTAGTGATTCAACCATTGCAGCACTATCAATTTCTCAACCCAAAAATTAGTCCTCAAAATTTAGTAATCTTAAAATATGTCCGTCATCTTTAGAAACATGCCAATCCTTAGTTTTTAGGGATAGATGGCCTAGTCTGTACTTCTACTTTTGATATACCAATAAATGTAACATCATCTGGCTTTATAACAATATTTTCTAGCATATTATCCATCTTGTTGTATCTTTTTTCCACCCAAGCTATCCCAAATGCATCAAAGTTTTCTAACCTTTTATTCTTAGAAATATTTATTGATTTCACTTGAGAGGCAATCAATTCAGAATAACCAATTATGTGTAAACATTCAATTCCATGTTTGTAGGCTAATCTTAAAACCAACAAAAAAGCTTTATACTTTGTAATATTTTTGGTGTTGGAAATATAAGAGGAGTAACTGAGAGAGGAGGGGTGAATCAATTACCACAAAATAAACTCTGAAAACTAAACTCTACTGATGCTTGGTAAATACACAGAAAAATGTTGTAACTCGGTAAACACTAAAAATGCTTGGAAAATACTTAACATGAAAATATTAAGATGTTATCTGAGATTACTATTACTTTAACTTAGGTGCAAACACATAAGAGAGATATCATGAACACACTTGACACCAAGATTTAACGTGGGAACACAATTTGGGAAAAACAACCAATTGTAACTAGTTACTGATTTTCACTCTTTTGAAGTGAGCCTTGTTAGGAGGCAACCCTATTAAAGGTTACAAAACACACTGTTTGGTGTGATCCTATTAGAGGATTTAATCACCCTATTAGAAGTGGCCTTGTTAGAGGTCTTTGGACAATGCAATAGAAATGCTAACTTGTTAGAGGATTTACAAATAACTATTAAGCCAACTCTGTTAAGAGATTTAGATCACTACTATAATGGTCAGAGAGTGACAATGAGATGAACTGATTTTGGATGCAACTAAATTGCTGATTACAGATCTCAATTTTGACTTGTATACTTGATCCTTCTTGATTGAATGTATTTTTTCATCTTTCCAAGGATATTCTTGTTATTCTTTTGATTTGCTTCCTCTTAGCATCATTAAATATTCAATTATCTTCCATGCACTCATACTTTCTAAATCTCAACTTGACCTTATATTTATATCTTTCATATTGTCAAGTTGGCTAGAATATAACTTGGAATAATTAATATTCATCTCCTTAGTCGGCTAGAACCAACAAACAAATCAATTTCAAACTTAATATGCTAAAACAAGAAAATTCTTTGTTAGTCGACCCTTCTTGGTAGACACTAACACAGAAATGATTTTACTATGTTAACTAAGTGAACTTGGTCAACACTCCATATTTAAAAAGTTCCTTTGCTAACCAAGTGAGCTCAGTTAACACTAGTTCCATCCAATATTCCTTCATTAACTAAGTGAGCTTTGTTGACAATCAACTTTCACAAGCCTTTCCTTTGATGCTTGAGTAAACTCGATAAATACTTCCTTCTGAACTAGGAAAACTCTAGAATGCTCGATAGACACAGAAACCATCTTCAATGCTCGAGTGAGTTCGGCATACACTGATTGGCAATGATATGTCATTTGTGTAACATCAAAGACAACACACAATTAATCAATTATTCCAACAATCTCCCTCTTTGGCATTGATGGCAACACAACATGTCATAATGCAATGCAATTTAGAGCAAGAATAAAGTAAAGAATTATCCTTAGTTTCATTCTGATTCTTATCTATGAGAACTTTCTCTATCAGTGTGAACTCTTTCTGCCTTCAGTTTCACCCTCTATCAAAAAACATCTTGTCTGTTATAACTTCTTTTGATAGAAAACTCTACCTTTGATGTCAGACCAAGTTCATTCTCCTTTTGTACATCTCTTTACAAAATTTCTATGAGATATGACAAAAAAATTCTCCCTCTTTGAAATTTCATGCCAAAGACAATAATCAGTGAATACCAATGTACCTCAAGTACTAATTCATTTGCAATATGCCTTTGTCAATACTGCACCAACTGATTGATCTCCAACATGCTCTTGTTGATGCATCACTAAACTTCATTTAGTGAGCTTCAGATAGAGGAATGACCCCTAGCTTACCTCTTAGATACATAAATGCATCCTTAGGTAATGGCTTGGTGAACATGTTTGCAACTCATTATTTTGTATTCAAATATTCCAATCTTACCTCTTTATCTTGCACCAATTTTCTCAAGAAATGATATTTTATAGCAATTTGTTTTATTTTGGTATGCATTATTGGATTCTTTGATATATTGATTGCATTGGTGCTATCACAATATATAACTACTAGATCCTTGATCTCTATCTTCATACCTGTCAACAGTTGTTTGAACCAAACAATATTAGAATCATTGACTGTTGCTACCACACATTTTTCCCTCTGATGTAGATTGAGAGATACAATTATGTTTCTTGCTTGTCTAAGACACTAGTCTTTTACCAAGAAAGAATGCTCCACCACTGGTTCTTTTTTTGTCATCAATACTCCCTGCCCAATCAACATCTGTGAACACTTTTAAATCTAAATTGCCACCTATTTTGTACCATAAACCATATTCATGAGTACCTTTCAAATATCTCATTATTCTTTTGATTGGTATCATGTGATTTTCTTTGGGATTTGCTAAGAATCTTGCCACCATACCGTCTGCTAATGCAATATCAAGACTTGTATGCACTACATATTGCAATTTCCCAATCATTGATCTATATGTGGTTTGATCTACCTATTTGGAATCATCATTTTTGGAAATTTTATCTCCAATAGACATAGGGGTTCCAACTAGTCTTGAATCTTCAATTCCAAATATCTTTAGTATCTCCTTGATATATTTAGATAGAGTAATGTAGATACCATCTTTCTTCTACTACATCTATAATCCAACAAAGAATTTTATCTCTCCAAACATAAAAATTTCAAATTCTTTACTCATTTCTTCTGAAAATGCCTTGCACAAGTCATCATTTCCTATGAATAGAGTGTCATCCATGAATATTTCTACCACCATAATATTTTTGTCTGGTCCTTTGATATATAGACTATTCTTATCATTTTTTCTTTGAAAACCAATCTGTACCAAGTAGTTATGGAGTCTTTCATACCAAGCTCTAGGAGCTTGCTTGAGACCATATAATGCCTTGTGCAATTTGTAGACCATTTCTCTTTTTCTAGGATCTACAAAACCTTTAGGTTGTTCAAAGTAGACTTCCTCATCAAGAATTCTATTCAAGTATGCATATTTTACATCCATTTGATAAACTTTATATCCTCTGTGAGCTACATAAGCTAGTAAAGTTCTAACACCTTCTAATCTTGCAATAGGAGCAAAAGTTTCACTATAATGAATACCTTCTTCTTGAGAATAGCATTTACATACCAACCTTGCTTTGTTTCTAGAAACTTTTCCATCTTCATAAAGCTTATTTCTAAATACCCACTTTGTGCCAATTGAATTTTTATTCTTGGGTCTAGGAACAAGAGTCCAAATTTTATTCTTCTCTATTTGTTCTATTTCGTCATTAATTTCTTCAATCCAACTTTCATTATCCAAAGTATCTTTAATATTTCTAGGTTCAAATTCAGCAAGTAAGCATGAACCTTTTAATTTATTTCTTGTTATTGTTCAATTTGATTCGTCTCCAATGATCTAGTTAGGTGCATGATGCCTTATGACATCTTGCTAGTACAGGTTCTTTGGATTTGGAGTTTGTTTTACTAATTTCTTCATGAACTTCAATATTAAGCTCGGGTCTCACTGTCTGTGACTCAAGTCCATCAAACTTAGTTTGCTTTAGTAATAGCCTGGTAGCTTCTGACTATGACTCGGGTCCTTTAGATTGTGATTTAGGTTGCACCGATTGCAACTCGGTAGCAGTTAGAGATTTTGGGGACTTAGGAGGTGAAGCCTCCTATCTACTAGATAGATTTGGCAGGGTATCAAGTTCATAGTAAAAAAAATTTCTATAATCCTTAGGTTCTTTGATGCTTTCTTCTTCACTCTTTTCTGCAAACTCATCAATTCTCACATTTGAACTTTCTATGATTTTATGAGTAGACAAATTCAAACATTTGTATGCTTTAATTCTATAGGAGTATCCTAGGAATATGCCTTCATCACCTTTGATATCAAATTTACCTTTCCTAGATTCTTTCAACATATAACATTTGTTGCCAAATACTTTCAAGTAACTTACATTAGGTTTGTAGTCATACCATAGTTCATAAGGAGTTTGATTTGAGTCTTTCTTTAGCTATACTCTATCTAAGGTATGTACTATAGTATTGATTGCTTCCTTCTAGTATTTGATTGCAACATTCTTTTCTATCATCAATGTTTTTTCATAATCCATGATGGATATGTTCCTTCTTTCAACTTTACCATTCTGTTGAGGTGTACTAGGGGCTAATACTTGTCTTTTAATTCCTTCTTCAATGACTAATTCATTGAATTCATTGGAGATGAATTCACCACCTCTATTTGATCTTAAAAATTTCAACTTCTTTCTGGTTTCTTTTTCTACTCTTGTCAGATACCACTTGAATTTTTGAAAAGGTTTTGATTTTTCTTTTAGATACATTACAATCATCATTCTAGAATAGTCATCAACAAAAAGAATGAAAAACTTATCTCCACTGTAACTCTCTATTCCAATAGGTCCAAATAAGTCTTAATGCACAAGCTCTAAGACTTCTTCAGAATGATAATTCTTTCTTTTGAAGTTAGTCTTTCCCATCTTACCAATTTGACAGTTTTTGCGTAGACCCATATCAAGTTTTTTCAAGCTAAGAATACCTCTTACTCTTCTATTTTTTCTTATCTTAACTAAATTATCAAAGTTTACATGACATAATCTTTTGTGCCATGACCAACTTTCTTCTATTTGACCAATAAAACATGAACTTTCATTGAGATCTAGATAGAATAGGTTACCTTTTGTTTGTTTTCCAGATCCAACTAGATTTCTTTTTCCATCCTGTAGTTTGGCCTTCCCACGTTCAAAAATTCTACCTTGAATCCAATGTTATTCAACTATGCCACACTTGGTATATTGTCTTTAGTTCTTCAACCCAATAAGCATTATCACATATGAGTTCATTGGTCAATGAGATACATCCTTTTCCTTATATGCAACAAGGTTCATTGTTTCCAAATCTCACACTGCCACCATCATAGTATTCCATGTGCTCAAACTTTGTTTTTTCTCCAATTATATGATGTGAGTAGCCACTGTCAATAATTCATGTGTCATTTTTTCTAACACGAGATAGAAGTGTCATCTTATCTCCTTCATCATCAGATTCATCTTTTACGACAATATATACCATTTGATCCTCACTATTATTAGAATCTTTATCCATAAGACAAGATTTCTTGCCTTTGTCTTTGTAGTCCTTGTAGTTTTTGAATTCCTTATCACCTTTGTACTTATTTCTTTTCTTTTCATCCTTATTTTCTCTATTTAGGCATCTTGGAGCAACGTGACCAACTTCTTCACAAGAAAAGTAGACCAAAGGAATCTTACCTTTGTACTTTTCTTTGCCTTCAGAATATTTCTTTGCAAGTAGGGCTTCAACAACTTCAAGATCATTGTAATAACTTTCTTCTTCATCTTCACTTCTTGACTGATTGGCCTTTGATTTATTACTCTTTTTCTTGAGTGAGAGTTTGGCTTCAAATGCAAACTTAATACCTTTGGAACTAGGAACATAGTTATCATAGTTATCCAACTCAAAAGATGTCAATCTTTCAACTAAAGCATCCGAAGTTATATTGCTATTTGGATCACATTTCATCTCTTGAATAGAAGACAATCTAATTACATAGATAGGAAGAAGGGTTCGGAGTACTTTGCTTACAACCTTTTTGTCTTCAATGTCTCCTCCAGATGCTTTGATTGCACTTACACTTGTTTTGTTTCTTTCCACATATTTCACAATGATTTTTTCTTTTCTCCTCTTCATCTAATCAAATTATCTTCTGAGACTTTTTGATTTAGCTATTCTTACATTATCATATCATCCATAGATGTCTTTCAATTTAATCCACATATTGTAAGCTGTAGTACATTCTTTGGCTTCATCAAATTCAACATAATTAAGAGTAGATGCAATGTCAATCATCATGATGTTATAATTTTTCTTTTTAGCAATATCTTCAATTGATAATGTTCCAGTAGGAGTCTTGTATTCATTATCAAGATACTAGCCTGAATCACTAATAGTTGCTAGATGTAACCTCACAAGTCCTTGCCATGCTGTAAAATTATCTCGGTTCAACTTGGGAATCTCTCTTCTATAAAACATCTTGATCTTTAGCTTGGGTCCTTGAAACTTTAATATCCCTCTAATGAAAGAAATTTTAAATATTGATTTTAAAAAATAACCATTGATTAAATCATCTAATGAATTGAAAATAGATACTTGATATAAAATGACTATTTATTATTAGTACTAAATTAAATTACTAAATAATTTAATAAAATATTCACTAATTAATTGCTAATAAAATAAATACTATAAAAGGAAGTATATTACACCAATAACTAAATTATTAAAAATATTGTTATAACCTATCATAATATACTCCTAAAACTATACTAACTCCAAACTATAAAATTAAACATAATCACTTGTAGATATTACCTAATCGGCATGATACATACTATAAGAATGAATGAGGAGAACAGAAATGAAATACCAAAAAAATGGTCTTTAAAATACCTTTATTATTATTCATCTTACTTATAAGATAAGTATAAAATGGTACAATTATAGCTAAGGCTCTAAATAATTATTATTATGAAGTAAACAAAGATATACCATTAATCATAGAGATACATGAATAAGCAATAGATCCATCTCAAGTGTTACAACGTATCATAGAAAGAAAATAATTTAAGAAGAGACTATACAATTGGGAACAAAAAAATCAAAATAGATATTCATGAACATGTTTCATAATTTGAATATTTATAAAGGCTGGAAAAGAATGGCACCCATAATAGCATTGAACTATTATAAGGGAAACCATAAATCTAAAAATGGATTTTCTAACCAATAAGCAATAAGGAGTAGGAAATAAGAGAAGAAACCATTTAATAAAATATGCAATATATTCAATCATGTGGCAGAAAGGAAAGTGTAAGGCAATCTCCATTATTCACACTAAGAGTGATCTAAATATTATAAGGTCAAGTTTATATATGAAAAGAGCCAAGTAATCTCATCCTTGGAAATGAATCAAGATAAAGTCATGTGGGTGAACATTAAGAGGTGAAGTTAAGGTATGGTTGTATTTTATTCAACGTGAAATTATTTTATTTTATTTCTACACTAAATGGAGTACTATGTTATTTTTATATAAAATAAAGAATTATTTACATGTATCTTAAGGATTATATAAATACAATTAAAATATAGCAGAATCAATAATTAATGTCATAAAATAAATTATTTATGCATGTATAACAAAATAAATGATTGAATAGATACTATATCTTGATTCAAAGTATAATTTGGTGGAGAACATTTATTACAAATGTTAATCATTTAAAAATTGGACAACTTATTAAAGATCTAAAATATTTAAGTAGATTTATCATGATCTTACCAATTTTCTTGTAGTAATTATCGTCTCAAACTAACCCTAATCGTGGGGACATTTAAGTGGTATTAGAGCATGATTTTGCCATCTTGTTAGGTAAACATGATCATAAGCATTGAATATAGGTGATAATTTAGCATAGAGAATATGAATTCATGATTAAAGTATTTTATTGTCAAGAAGGGAGAGGCAAAGTAAATCCATGAGTTAGGTAGAGTCCAAGATAGGTAAGGACATGGGTTCCAATGCCTTGAGGAAAGATTCGAAGATAGGTGAGGACATGGTTTCAAATGCTTTGATGAAAAAGTCCAAGATGGGTAAGAAGATGATGCCAAAATCCTTGAGGAGAAAAAGTCCAAGAAACGTACGAACATGTAGTCCAAATACCTTGTGGGAAGCTACTTGTAGATGAGTATCTAGCACCCTATGACAATGAAATTTCCATCATCTAAGATGTCATGTAAGAAGAAAAAATGACTAAGAAAAAATGATCCTAAAAAAGATGTAGAAATGAATCAACTACACCAATAAGACATTGAAACTATATATCGCAATCACTCATAACATTCATACATAAGTGCACATTTCAAATTATCGATTATTTTAAATTCAAAATTGAACAAGTCATGGATGGATTTTTGATCTAGTTAATGAAATGAAAAATTGTAATTGCTTGAGGACAAGCCATTTTGGGAGGGTAGGATTGTAATATCCCTTTATGTTAGAAATTTTAAATATTCATATTTTAAAATAACCATTAATAAAATCATCTAATGAATTGTAATAAAATACTTGATATAAAATGATTATTTATTAGTAGTAATAAATTATTACTAAATAATTTAATTAAATATTCACTAATTAATTGTTAATAAAATAAATGTTGAAAATAGAAGTATATTACATCAATAACTAAATTATCAAAAATATTATCATAACATATCATAATATACTCCTAAAACTATACTAACTTCAAACTATAAACTTAAACATAATCACTCATAGATACCTAATCAACATGATACATACTATAAGAATGAACGGGGAGAAGAGAAATAAAATACCAAAAACATGGTCTTTAAAATACCTTTATTATTATTCATCTTAATTATATAATAAGTATAAAATGATACAATTATAGCTAAGACTCTAAATAATTATTACTATGAAGTAAACATTGATATACTATTAATCATAGAGATACATGAATAAGCAATAGATCCATCTCAAGTGCTACAACACATTATAGAAAGAAAATAATTTAAGAAGGGACTATAAAGTTGGGAACAAAAAAAATCAAAATAGATATTCATGAACATGTTTCATAATTTGAATATTTATAAAGGTTGGAAAAGAATGACAGTCATAGTAGCATTGAAATATTATAAGGGAAACCATAAATCTAAAAATGGATTTTCTAACCGATAACCAATAAGGAGTACGAAACAAGAGAAGAAACCATTTAATAAAATCTGCAATATATTCAATCATGTGGCAGAAAGGAATGTGTAAGGCAATCTCCATTATTCACACTAAGAGTGATCTGAATATTATAAGGTCAAGATTATATATGAAAAGAGCCAAGTAATCACATCTTTGGAAATGAATCAAGATAAAGTCACGTGGGTGAACAGTAAGAGGTAAAGTTAAGATATGGTTGTATTTTATTCCACGTGAAATTATTTTATTTTATTTCTACATTAAATGGAGTACTATGTTATTTTTATATAAAATAAAGAATTATTTAATGTATGTTAAGAATTATATAAATATAATTAAAATATAGTAGAATCAATAATTAATGTCACCAAATAAATTATTTATGCATATATAATCGAATAAATGATTGACTAGATACTATATATCGATTCAAAGTATAATTTGGTGGAGAAAATTTATTAGAAATGTTGATCATTTAAAAATTGGACAACTTATTAAGGATCTGAAATATTTAAGTAGATTTATCATGATCTTACCAATTTCCTTGTAGTGATTATGGTCTCAAACTAACCCTAATAGTAGGGACATTCTAGAAACCTTCTTTGCAAGCACAAAAAGCTCTGATACCAATTATTGGAAATATAAGAGGAGTAATTGAGAGGGGAGTGGTGAATCAGTTACCACAAAATAAATCCCGGATCCCTTAGATGTTAGTACAAAATAAACTCTGAAAACTAAACTTTGTTGATGCTCGGTAAACACACAAGAAAATGTTGTAAATCAGTAAACACTAAAAATGCTTGACAAATACTTAACATTAAAATCTTAGGATTTTATCTAAGATTACTATTACTTCAACTTAGGTGCAAACACATAAGAGAGATATCATTAACACATTGACACCAAGATTTAATGTGAAAACCCAACTTGGGAAAAACCACCAATTCTAACTAGTTACTGATTTTCACTCTTCTAAAGTGAGCCCTGTTAGGAGCCAACCCTGTTAAAGGTTACAAAATACATTGTTAGTGTGACCTTGTTAAAGGATTTAATCACCCTATTAGGAGTGGCCTTGTGAGAGGTCTTTGGACAATTCAATAAAAATGTCACCTTTTTAGAGGATTTACAAAGAGTTGTTAAGCCAACTCTATTAAGAGATTTAGATCACCGCTACAATGGTTAGAGAGTAACAATGAGATGACCTGATTTTGGATAAAACTAAATTGCTGATTACAGATCACAATTCTAGCTTGTATACTTGATTCTTCTTGATTGAATGTATCTTTTTAGTGTCACAAGGATATTTTGCTTATCCTTCTGATTCACTTCCTCTTAGCATCATTAAATCTTCAATTATCTTCCATGCACTCACACTTTCTAAATCTCAGATTGACCTTATATTTATATCTTTTATATTGTCAAGTCAACTAGAATATAACTTGGAATAATTAATACTCATCTCCTCAGTCGGCTAAAAACAATAGACAAATCAATTGAACTTAATATGACAAAACAAGAAAATCTTTTGTTAGCCAACCTTGCTTGGTAGACACTAACACAGAAATGATTATCTTGTGTTAACCAAGTGAACTTGGTCAACACTGCATATTTGCAAAGTTCCTTTAGCAAATGAGTGAGCTCAGTTAACACTAGTTCTATCCAATATTCCTTCATTAACTAAGTGAGCTTGGTTGACACTCAACTTTCACAAGCCTTTCCTTTGACACCCAAGTGAACTTGGTAGATACTGCCTTCGAAACTAGGAAAACTTTAGAATGCTGAGTAGACATAGAAAACTATCTTTAATGCCCAAGTGAGTTTGACATACACTGACTGACAATGCTATGACATTTGTGTAACATCAAAGACAATACACAATTAATAAAATGTTCCAACATTTGGTATATGGGAAACTCAAAGTAAAAGAAAATTTATAACTATTACCATTAGGAGAAATCAAAAGTGTACCTACCCCAGATCCATCTTTGTAGTTGGCTTCATCAAAATACATGGTCCATAATTCTCCTTTCTTTGACTATAGATCAAGCTCAACTGCAATAGGTTGTTTAGTAGATTCCTTCTCTCAAACCAATACCTTAGTCCTAAATCTATTAATATTAGTGTCTACAAAGCATATCTTATAATCAACATTCTTCTCAATCATATAAACACTCTTTGGTTCTCTATCAACTTTGATCAATTTGTCATTAATGCGAAAAGTTGCATGAGACATGTCATACTAAAGGAGGAGGTGATGGATTTAGAGAAGCAATTCCTTTCCCTAAAGGAGGATTTGATGGCTTTAGAGAAGAAATATTATGTTGAATCATGGCCTCCTCTAAAGCCTCAAGATGTTTCCAACACTTGGAAACTAGATGTCCTTGCTGACCACAAAAACTATAAGGATCACCTATAAAATTATTAGTCTTGGAGGAATATTCACTAGACTCAGAAGGTTTACCCTTAGGAGTGGATTTCTATGTATATGATCTAGGAGATGGCTTGGAGGAACTATCACTACTAGCTGAATCTATTTTGGGCTTCAATTTACGATTCAATTTCACTATATAGATGTCTAAACAACTAATGTTTGGTTCTTTGATCTTGATAGAGAATCCAATTGTGTAATTTTGTCCTTCTATCCAGTCAACCAAACAAAAAATACCTCAAATGTGTGCATGATGCATCTAGCACCCAAATCATCCGTAGTGGAATGGAAGGTAGATGAGAAATCTAAAAGTTTCCTCGAATCTTTGACACAATTAGATAAATGCACTCCTCATCAGTCTTCACATTCCCACAACCATGTAACAAAGATCTCTATGGTTTAAACCTCATCAAAAAGTCCTTAATGGAGAGAAAAGTATCAGGTATACGTGGTGTAATCTCTACCTCAATATGAAGTTCACTAAACTCATTAATTTTGCACCAAATAAGTCCTTAAACTTGGCCCTCACCTCTTGAGGACTATTTAACCCATCAAGATGTAACTATAAGTTGTTTGAATCATGCAAAGAAATTAGACCCATGGCCTCATCCATCTTATTCCTATCTTGCATGACCTCAAAGGGCCTCTATAAAACTGGCCGCAATTCATCTAAATAAGACTACAAACCCTTTGGATAGACAAGTCATGTCATGGTGGTTGCCAATGTCTAATAGTTATGTGGGTTTAGAGGAACTAGAAAATAACATACATCACAACTACATTTTTGGAAGGGGTTTGTTTTGATATATTTGTAACGTATTGATTTAAATGATAGAAAAAATAAAGAAAACCGCCACCTATAATGTAGATAATTGAACCCTAGATGCTAGATATAAAGTGTATACGAGAAAAGAGCACAAAAAGTCTAGATGAGTATCATGTTTACCTTTGAATTTTTTGATGAGAATAAAAAAGAATCAAGAAAGTATTCGAAAAGAGCCTTTCAATGCTTTTTTTGGATTGAGAAATAGAGCAAAAATGAGCAAGTTATGCCTCCTAGAATAATAAAAAGATCATTTGGCTTCAACAGCCAAAACAAAGTATCATACTAAAAAAAGGCTATAAAAAAATCCATAAATCTGTCTATCTCAAAATCAGTTTGCCAATGGTATCATTTTTTCCCAAAAATGCCTCCATTTGCTCAAGATATTACCAAAAAGGTGAGAGTACCATTGTTAGGCTATAAAAACTCCTAAAAATCCCTTAAGCCCTAGAAAATTATCCCCTTCGGCATGCATACTAGAGGTGGTTTTTGTTTAGAGTGAGTAGCCTAATGATGGTGCATGGGCGAAGGATGTTGGTGAAGTGTTAGACAACATAGGAACCAAACAACTAATGTTTGGTCCTTTGGTCTTGATAGAGAATCCAATTGTGTAATTTTGTCCTTCTATCTAGTCAACCAATCAAAAAATACCTCAAATGTGGGATTGATGCATCTAGTACCCAAATCATCCATAGTAGAATGGAAGGTAGAAGAGAAATCTAAAAGTTTCCTTGAAATTTTGACATAATTAGATAAATGCACTTTTTATCAGTCTTCACTTTCCCACAACCGTGTAACAAAGATCTCTATAATTTAAACCTCATCAAAAAGTCCTTAATGGAGGGAAAAGTATCATATATACGTGGTGTAATCACTACCTCAATATGAAGTTCCCTAAACTCATTAATTTGGCACCAAATAAGTCCTTGAACTTGGCTCTCATCTCTTGAGGACTATTTAACCCATCAAGATGTAACTATAAGTTGTTTGAAACATGCAAAGAAATTAGGCCCATGGCCTCATCCATCTTATTCCTATGTTGCATGACCTCAAAGGACCTCTATAAAACTGGTTGCACTTCATCTAAACAAGACTACAAACCTTTTGAACAGACAAGTCATGTCATGGTAGTTTTCGATGTCTAATAGTTATGTGGGTTTAGAGGAACTAAAAAATAACATACATCTGAACTACTTTTTTAAGAAGGGGTTTGTTCTGATATATTTCTATCATATTGATTCAAATGATAGAAACAATAAAGAAAACCACCACCTGTAATGTAGATAATCGAACCCTAGATGCTAGATATAAAGTGTATACAAGAAAAGAGCACAAAACATCTAGAGAGTATCATGTGCACCTTTGACTTTTTTTTTATGAAAATAACAAAGAATCAGGAAAGTGCTCGAAAAGAGCCTTTTGATGTTTTTTTTTTTTGGATTGAGAAATAGAGATAAAATGAGAAAGTTATGCCTCCTAGAATACAAAAAGGATCATCTGGCTTCAATAGCCAAAAAAAAGTACCATACTAAAAAAAAGGCTATTAAAACTCCATAAATATATTTGTCTCAAAATCAGTTTGTCAATGGTATCATTTTTTACAAAATATGCCTCCATTTGCTCAAGATATTACAAAAAAGGTGAGAGTACCCTTGTTAGGCTAGAAGAACTCCTAAAAATACCTTAAGGCCCAGAAAATTTTCCCCTAAGCATGCATGTGACTATAGGTGGTTTTTGTTTTGAGTGAGTAGGCTCAGGATGGTACACGAATGAAGGATGCTGGTAGAGTATTAGACTAGTAGGGCTTTAATGGTCATAGGGCAGAGAGGAGGTGGAACAGGCCCATGGTTGCATGATACTAACTAGGTAGCGCCTGGGTGGCTGTGCATTGACACTCTAGCTACACATTTATTTTAACACGTGGCAATATTTTTAAAGCATTTGCCATTTTTTAATTTTTTAATTTTTTAGTTTTGTTTTGCATGCTAAGAGGATCATACAGGACCTAGAGGCCAAACAAATATGCCACAAATTTCATATGTCTCCAAAATTGAAGTGCTTTATATAAAAATATGAGTTTTTGGGTGTTGCAAGCTCATCAATGCAATGGAGCCCATTTGAGCCTAAAGTGCACCAAAAATTAGAGACCCCCAAATTTCGGTATACAAATACTTGAAAATACTATATTTGATCCAATAAACCCTTGTTCCTCTATTTTCTTCAATAACGAACAAGATACAACATATTTGGCTTTAATACCATGAAGGATTTAAGTAATTCAGATCCATAGATCCTGTAGAACACCTACATACAATAACCTATCATAGAGAAGCAACGACAAGAGAAGGAAAGGGTTTTGGCTCTGTAAATATGCAATAATTTATTTATCAAAAAAAAGAATGAGTAATAAAAAAGAGATCAATCCTTATAGGAGATCATAATTTGACCCAAGTAGGAGGTACTGCTGCAAATTCATTTGTTGCATCTAGGCTAGGTTTCCTCTTGCATAAGGCCAAGATATTCCTCAAATTAGATCCTAGAGACCAAGGACCATTACTGCAGACAAAGATGAAATCTTCTTTATTACAAAAGGACAAAAGAAACATACCATTAAGAAGGGCATTAATTTTCACACTCCCTTTTAAGGACTAATGAGAAGTAGCAAGTTGATCAATAGTAGGCCTAAAGAAAAGAAACTTGGTGATAAGGGTTAGTTCCATTTCATTGACCATTTCATCCATAACATCATTTGAAACTTGAATGACATTGACATTCATAGAGCTAGAGCTACTACTTTTAGCTAGTATCTTAATCGGTGAAGAGGGTGTGCCTTTCACTTTCTCTACAAAGGATTCTCCTTTCCCTATAGATGGGACATAAGAGTCCATACCATCAAGTGTTATCTTGGTGGCGTGGGGAGCCAAGTGGGCTACAATCCTTTCAATGGAAGAAAAATAATTTGTAATCAAGCTAACAGGGACCTTAGAAGGCTTGGACTACATCTTGACGATGTGAGAGGAGTTTAGGCTAGGTTGAGAAATAGACCAAATCCATAAATAGGGAGGGACTAGAAACAGAAGATGAATCTCATAGAGCTGAAGTGCAGAGTTGAGTGAGAAAACTAAAGTTAAGTTTTTCCTTTATATTTGTTAAGTTCTTTTTTAACCAAATAATTATCTTAAATCAAATTTTTTTTTTTTTCAACACTATTATTAATAAAATCTATGACAATCTCTACTTAAAAAATTTACACTATCACACATTTTTCTTAATATTATATTTTGTATTATTAAATTAAAAAAAAAAAAAAATTGTTAAAAAACTATGATTATTTAAAACCATGACAATGTCTATCTAACAAATTTATAGTATCATACTTTTACATTTCTCCAAAAAATTGAATTACCTATAATTTCTAAGATTCAATTTAATTGAAATGTGTCTTTCTCTTCAATATAATGAAACTAATAAATACAACAATTCAAATATATAACAATATCACAAATCAAATATATGACACTAATATGTTTTATATATATTATTGTATAATTAATAACATATTAATGTTTTACATTATAAATGTATAAAATTATTTATGGATAATTATTTATAAAAAAGTGCATAAATGGAAGAGTTTATAAAATAAACCGGCTGGTAAATATTTGAATGTACATATTATCATTTTTTTAACATTTCAAAATTTCAAATTAAGAGATAACTATGGGATCAAATTTGTGATTATTTTGTATTTGAGAAATATGATTTGAAATCATATTAATATAAATTATAAGTAATACATTATATTAATAACTACCAATTTATTATGAACTTTAAATACCTGAGAAAGCATAAAATAGAGCGACCAAAATTTCTTCTCCTAAAAAAGAAAATCCCTTGGAACTATCACAAGATTTATGGAAAAGCTTTAAAACAACCATTTATTTATGTACTATTGCATTCACTATGTCTCATTACTGATTAGTTTCAATCAATCACAAATAACTATTTTTAGATCATTCAAATACATATAATGTTTTTCTATTTATTTATTAATTTTATATAATGTACAAGGTATATGATTGGATGATTGAATTTTGTCTTAAGGAGCACTTTTTTCTTTGACACTTAATCTTATTTACATTATGAAAATTAATAACATGTTAACATTTCTAAATGTAAATTTTAAAATATTAATTATGTCATAGCTTAAAATAATTAGTTTCCATTACATTTTTCCTTATTACAATTAAAAAAATATATCATACTTCAAATAAATTTTAGATTTTCTTATTTATAATTCAAATATAATCTAATTAATATAATTATATTAAAAATTATTCATTATTCTATTCAATGGAAAATATAAATAAATTACATAATGCATGAAGATTGGTTTGATTTAAATAGATGAATAAAGGTTTTTTTGGTTTTGTGGTTACTTTTGTAAAAAATAAATAGTAATTTATGTTATTATTTTTATTGAACATTGGTAAGTTTTTTTTAACTATATGAATGTTTTTGAAGTATTAGATAGCACCCAAAAGTATGGGGGATTGACCTTAGAGTAGAAAAAGGGCTGAAACTTAGCCTCCCAGTCACCTAACCGATACCAGATTTATACTGCTAATTTTCTGGGCATTTTTCTTGCTCTTCCTAGTGTCCATATCCGAATCAATGAGGCTAATTTTAATCTTGAGGGTAGGGCTTTTCTTGGTTTTTTTGTGGCTGGGGCCAAGGCCAAGCCCCAAAGAAACTATATGAATGTTGATTCAAACAAATCTTATGATATTTTTTTAGAAAAAGAAAATAGTTATGGTAATTTGATTATTATATAGCTTTAAAAAATAAAAATAAATTAAATTTAAAGAAATAATAAATCAAATAGAAATACTATATTTAATTTTCTTGTTAAGATTAACTATTTGTTATCATGTGTTCCATTAATTTTTTAAAGAAAATTACATATGACTTATTTGATCTCACCAAATGTTTTAAAAAGATTTTTGTAATCCTTCTTTTAAAATGACAATATTTTATGTTTGAAAATTAATTTAAATTAATATAAAATCAATGATGTGAAATAAAAGATTAGGGACTAACTTTAAACAACTCATTTAGATTTTAGAATATAGAATTTGATTATTCAATTATTTTCTTAACTTTACTCTTACACAATACATTAGATTTTATGATTTGTGTAGTAATCCTTCAATAGTCTAAGATTTTTATTTCTATTACAATTTTCTATAAAAACAAGTATACGTGACACTTGTTACATACGAAAATAAATAAATAAATATGTTAATGTCAAATTTTCCATACAATTGATCTACCTAAATGTTAGGCTTCCTTAGACTCAAGGAATCAGAAATATTCAACATGTAAGAGTCCACCATAGAAGACAAATTTAGAGTAAAGAAATTGCATAAGGACGGTTACGCATTTCTAATACACCACAATTTTATATACTGATGCTTACATTATTTGAGGTTCAAACAAAATTTTGATCCGAGGAAATGAGAAAAACAATTGAAAATAACAAAAGAAGAGAAAGACCTCATTCTGACCTCGAAAAGATAAGTGAATATATTCTACATTAAATCGGATATCACAAGTCCGGGATCGGGGCCTGATATTCGTCCCACAGCATTACCTCGAACATTTTTTTATCATTTTCCAATAAACGGTTTTGCCAACAAGCCGATATCCAATCCTTATTCTTAGGGAGACATTTCTTTAATAAACATTTCATTTCTTTCACAACGCAAAGAATTAAATATTTTTTAGATATAAATGTTTCATTAATTTTACTATTTAAAATATTAAATATTTTACCACCACCATGCCCCAATGACTCTGCAATTGACGGAGATTTGTGTAAAAAGTTTCACAGACCGACGAGTTTCAGAGATTCAAAGCGGGCATATTGTGACTGCATAGCATCTGGGTTAATCAAGACAATGTCATAGTTATATGATTTCAAATTTTAACTGTTAACAAGTCATTAGGCAAATGAAAAACCCTCCTTTCAAAGTCAATGTGAATGTGAGCCCGTCCATTTAATTTGTACAAATTTTAAGAATGCCCACAAAAATAAGTTTATTGTTGGGTTTCATATCTTGTCAATCTAGACATTGTGAGCCACGAATCCAAGTGAGTGGAGCCATGCAATCACATTTGGCGCCCCTTGTATAAAACTGACTGTTTTGTTTTCCGCTTTCACTCCATGAGTATACAATGACATTATCGTTTCCCATCCTCGCTGAGTTGGATGAAACATATCCCACAAAAACCTCTCATTTACATTTGAACACACTTGAAACAAAGCGCTTCCCACTTCGTCTGTCACTGCACACAGATCAACCCTACCTTTTGCAGCACAGCATGGAACGAACAAATCCACAAAACCTGCCACATATTCCCAAAAAATAAAAGCAAGAAAATGTTTTTGAGGAAGTATAGATTTAAATGATTAATCAGAACCAAGAAAGCCACAAATTTTGAATTACCGAATCGTGCAGGATTGGAGAAGATATAATCAGTAGCAGACACCAGGTCTGTAGTTATGAGAGACAAATCTTTGTGATTTGATCTCAGTCTTTGTACGCCCTCTGTCAATAATCTCGTATGAAGAGCCAAAAATTCATCGAAGTCGGAATTGCAGGATTTCTTGCCGATCTGAGGATTGCACCCAAACCGAGCAATATTACTCACTGCAAAATTCCTAAGTCCGACTTCATACAAATCTCTCACGGCATCGATTATGCCATTAACCACAGGCTCCACCAGATCGATCAGTCCCTGTAATAAAAGTTCACATGAAATTGAGAAAAAAATTATAGATTTGAAAATTGTGCATGAGTCGAAGACAGGGCTGAAGATCTTCATGGACTACCTCAGTAGAGCCATTTCTGCTGCCAAGGAATGCATTGTAGTCGTTGCTACCAACCGAGATAAGAATTACAGACCGTGAGAGTTTGTGAGAATCGAACCCTTGACTTCCTCCAACCAGCTTCTTAAACTGCTTCACCTGCTGTGCGACTGTTATGAAACCGTAGGCTTGATATATTCCGCTACCTCCCACTGCAAAGTTCACTCCTTTTATAATCTTCTTTGCAGTTGCTTTGCATTCATGACTTTTCAGCCGCTCATAAGCTATGGGAGATGGAAGCCCTAAAATATCCCCTGCGAACAACACAGGCACATAATAATAAGACGTAGGCTGCTTAAAACTCTTAACATTTCACCATTTGTGAGTGTAAGGAAGATTTACCCCAATAATCTGTCTGGATTTTCCCAGAAGAAAATCTGCCTGACGGATAACCCGGCCAAGTTAAACCGTATGGTCGTCTCCATGATTCGTTTACACTTTGGTTGTATGGATTGCGATTTCCTGTGTCGACAAAAGAGTCTCCAAACACAAACAGCGCCCTTGCTTTCTCATCAGCAATGCCTCTTCCTGCAAATCACTTATATGTTAAATGAAAACCATGCTAAGTATATCGAGTGAGAGAAGTTACAAATGCCAATACGTTAAAAGTAACCTGCCAATAAGGAAGGAATGATGATCAGAAAGAGAAAGCGAGAAAACATGGCATCCATTTTAAACTTAGTTTGTAACTAAAGCTCTCAATGACTTCCAGATTTTCTGTGATAGAGGATGTGTATATAGAGTGTCCAAATACTAGTTTCCGGAGAAAATGGTGTAAACCTTTTAAAATGCAGAGCACATGGCTTAATATTTGATATTAGTGGGCTGACGCATTTATAACCAGTTCCCACTAATCTTTTTAAGGGTTCGTTTGGTTTGGTTCCTGTAAAATGATAAGAATTGGCTTTTTCAAAATCTGGATTTAAAAATATTTGCGTTTGTATCAAAATTGGCAAAATGAAATTAGCATATCGGACTTCTAATTTTGCCTCAAAATCAGTTTTTCCAACTTCCTACTAGCAAGTAAGAATTGAAAATCAAAACCTGGTTATGTTTTTTAAGGAGTGTAAAAACAATAGATTGGACTACTTTTTGAAATTTGCCTTCAACTCTAAGCTTATGCATAAAAATGTGTCTTTACACTCATCTTCCGAGAGAAACAAATGGTTCAAATAAAATTCCAAAAATCACAATGAAGATTTGCAAAATCTTGATTTGGCTAAACCAAAATTTGTAGAAATCCTGAGTGTTTAAATTTTACGAACCAAATAGACCCTAAGATTTTGTAATAATGTGAAAAATCAAACCCACATGTAAACAACTAGTATAATACTGATTCAATGTTTGCCGGAAGGCTAGATAAGTCAAATAATATAACTGAATTATAACGATAAGAACACTATCAATACAGATAATATCATATTAAAAAATGTCATTCTAAATCATCGTGTGTCTTGACTAATTTCTTTCATAACTTATTTTATTTAAAACTATACAATATACTTTGAAAGTACCCATGAAGGGTGCGCCAACGAAACCAAACTCCCTGGTTTTCATAATTGTTCTGGTCAACGAGAGAAGGCTTTGTAATTATTGTGGAGGTCGATTTCACATGTAAGAAAATAGTTAAAATTTAATTTAAAATTATAAAAGAAATCAGTAGGTATGGACGAAGACAAAGTCAATACAGATGACGTCGTACTAAAACGTCTCAAAATATAAACGATCGTAATTCATGTGTGTTCACTATAATATATATGGAATCATTCTTGTAAATAATAAACCAATAGGCTACCTTTGCGGAGACTTGTCCACGGAAAGTCGGGATGTTTGTTGCCGCCAGTCAAATGCGACTCGAGTCGAAGAACAGGGAAGTCCCTCCGACTCTTCATCGCTAGACCCAACTACTCTTCAATCTGGATTGCTATAAATTTTCACTGAATTTTATTGAGATGGCCCTTAATATTTCATTTAATACTCAAACAGCACTATAAAAGAATTTTTTTTACCACTTGGAGAGGGATGTCAAGATTAATTGAACTTTCAACATAATCTATGACAATTCATTTTAATTTGAAAATACTGGCACTTAATCTGTTTTAAAAACTAACAAAAGAAAATGAAATAAATGATGTATAAATTTAATTTAGAGGATAGACTGTGTGGGAGCTTTACTTCCAGAATTTAAATTTGCATGGAAATTTTGTTAGTACTCTCAGATTTTTGGATTTTCCACTGATTTTTCTGATGATTGTAGTAACTATTATCTATTGCTTTATGCACTCCAATTAACTTAATTTTAGCAGCTGTTATCTATTGCTTTAAACAACATGCATGGGTGGAAGCAGGCTTGGAATTTGATGGTTGTAATGGCCATTTTCGCACTTTTTAATTGTACATGACAGTCTAAATTTTCTTTAGATCATGTAGGCTGACATTGTTGGAAGTAATTGTGGTTCTGAGGGGGAGGTGAATCAGAGCCGTGTTTCTTAACAAGATAATGTGCTCTTTCAAATTTAACATTACATAAGTAATGAATACACAAAAAGTAGCTTGTAACAATCAATATGGAAGATGATAAAGTAAAAATAACAACTCACAGAAATAGAGACACGAAATTTGTGCCGAGTGGGAAACCCTTGAAAATTCTTACGGTTTCATCGTAGGGAGAAAAACCACTCCATGAACCTGCTATTTTATTGAGTTTCAACTCCTTTTTACATCTGCAGCTACAACTACTTAGGACTACAACCCCTTTTCTTTCTTTTGAATCTGAGTTACAATCTTACATACACATATAACTATATCTTTATGCATCTATACATGTAAGTAAGTTCACAATAAATCTTTCAAATCAACTTGAATCATTTAACCCAAAGGCTTTTGTGTCCCTTTTTAGGATTCAACCTTCTTTTCACATCTTTAGAACACACTCCTCCATTCTCTTAAATAGAGAAGTGTTTTAAGTTATTTCAATAACTATCTCAACATTTGTTATACAATTGAAAAATTTCATCTTCAAAAGTTTCTTCAAAAACTGATATGAAAATCTTGAAGATCAACATACATGTCCTTGACATTAAAGTTTTTTTAAAAAAGAAAATGATATCAAGACCTTGAAGATCGACACACATGTCCTTGACATGAAGTTACAAGAACTGTTTAACTGCATAACTGCCATCTTACAATAGAATGAATTCTATAACTGTTGAAATCAAAAAATTGGGTTTTATTTAACCATTCTTTTCACAACAAAAAAATGTTCCATGCTGATCTAAAACAATATCCACTATTGTAAAAAAACTGTCAAAGACCTCTTCCTACCAAAAATATAATCAAACCCTTGTGCTTCCAAAAAGAGTTGTATTCATATTAATCAAACCCTCATGCTTCTACAAAAATACGGGCTTCCACAAAATTTCATCAAACCCTTTGTGTATCAATAAAGATAGATCAACAAAAATAGACTGTGATTCATTACCAGTCATATCCAAAACCTTGTTTTGTTCAAGAAATGAAGAGCCATACCTGTGTATGCACGTACCTTCTTCTTTATGAAAAGATTTGATAAAAAGAATGACAAACCCTTTTCTTTTTCTCATTCTTCCAGTATCTTAAACATGTGAAACTTGCACAAAAAATGTTTGAATGAGCGTATAATAAATCAGAAGTAACCAAAATAATTTCTCATTTTTTGTCTATCAGCTTCCGACCAACCAACTAAAAACATCACCTGATAATCATAAGAACCACAATTTTCATCATGACTGATAAAAACCTTTCAAAATATTAATGCCATAGGAATTGCATAACAGTTGCTGAGACAGAGTACTTGCAGGGTTTATGAAAAGTAATGAAACCCAATTGTGACATTATCGAAAGACCTAGAACAAAAATAAAATTTGATAGCCTTTTCAAATCCACCATACAAATTTGAAATCTGGTGAGTTCTTTGCCAAATGAATTTAAATTTACTGCATGCCACAATAGGAGGGGTACATATAGCTGGCGAGTATTATGTTACTAACATAAATGCCACGTACCTCACAAATACCAAATGCCACGTTTCTTAAAAAGTCGTTGCTTGCAATGTGTTTTAAATTTTTGCATAAAAAATAGTCAACAATCTCCCCCATTTTTGAGGCAAAAATTTAACCTCCTCTATATATCATATATACAGAATGATATACAAATTGCATTGCCATTATGCCATAACAAATGAATTTGAGATCTTAATAAAAATTTAATCTGACTGACTAGAATACTGACTGAAATGCTAACTTAAATGTTGACTAATTTTTGATCCATCTCTGCTGACTAAATTTTGAAAGTCTAATCCATCTCTAATCCCTATATATACTATATCTAATAACATGAGAGAAGACTGATATCTCCCCCAAAAATTTTGCATCAAAAAATATCATTTCTCCTTTTTGATTTTACTTAAAAATGTCCATGAATAGGAACAGAAAACTAACATAGATTATTTAAAAGTTTTCTATGTCAGTAATGATTGAGAGAAAACTCCCAATCAAGTTCTTACCTTTCAAAAGGCTCCCTAGGTAGAGATTTGGTGAAAATATTTGCTACCTAATCTTGAGTTGGAACATAAATCAATTTAAATTCATTATTAAGAACTTTATCACATAAAAATTGTAGCTTGATGGCCACATGCTTAGTACGAGAGTGCATTATTCAATTTTTACTTAGTTGGATAAAAATCATATTATCACACATGATAGTGATAGGCTTTGAAACATGAATACCTAAATCAGATAGCTAATAATTCATCCAAATCAATTGAGTGCAACAAGCAGTAGTTGCAACTAATACAGATTCTCAAGTAGATAAGGTAACACATTCTTGTTTTTTAGTATGCCAAGCAACCAAACAATCACCATGGAAAAATGCAGCACCACTAGTGCTTTTCTTATCATTAGAGCCACCCCAATTTGCATCAATATAACCAAAAAGTGTAAAATCATCATTGTGAGGATACCATAAACCAAAATCAAGAGTACCTTGAAAGTACTTTAGAATTTGATTTATTACATTAAGATGAGACTATTTAGGAACAGATTGGAATCTAGAAACCATACTGATTGCTTGCATTATATTAGGTCTAGATGTTGTGAGGTATAATAGACTGCCAATTGTGGACCTATATGAAGTTTGATTTATTGAAGGTGAATCATCATCTTTGACTAATTTGCAACTTGTCTCCATAGGAGTACTGACTGGTTTACAATCAGTCATGTTGAAATTTTTTCAACATTTTTTTAGCATATTTTATCTAAGAAAAAAAAAGACCATGTTCAAGTTGTGAGACTTGCAAACCAAGAAAGAATGTGAGCTCGCTCAAAAGAGACATCTCCAATTTAGATTCCATGGTGTTAGAAAAATATTTTGCCAATTCATCATTAGTGGATCCAAAAATAATGTCAACCACATAATTTTCAACTACTAAAATATCATCATTTATGACTTTAATATATAAAGTACTATCTGCACTGCCATGAGAGAATCCATTTGCAATCATATGTTTATCCAACCTAGAATACCAAGCTTTAGGAGCCTGTTTTAGACCATATAATGCCTTTCTAAGTCAAAACACATAATCTGGTTTATCAGAAGATTCAAAACCTTCTGGCTACTCCATAGAAACTTCCTCTTCAATATAGCCATTCAAAAATATTGTTTTAACATCCATTTGATAAACAATGAACTTTTGATAACTAGCATATGCAAGAAAAATTCTAATAGATTCCATTCTTGCAAGTGGTGCAAAAGTTTCACCAAAATCAATTCCTTCCTATTGGGCATATCCCTTACATACAAATCTGGCTTTATTTCTTATTACTTTACCATCTTCATTCAATTTATTATGAAACGCCCATTTTCCACCTATAACGTTCTTGTCATTAGGTCTAGGAGCAAGTTCCCAAGTTTTATTTTTCTCAATCTAATTTATTTCATCTTGCATAGCATTTAACTAGTAGGAGTTTGATAAAGCTTCAGTTACCATTTTAGGTTCACAATATGATATTAGATAGAAAAGTTAAGCAATGTTTACATGTTCATCTATCTTGGTTTTTCTTTTGGTTAGAATTCCCTTTCCAACATCTCTAATAACTTGAGATTAAGGATGTCTTTTAGTAATGATCCTAGATGGAGTTTTAGTCATTTTCATACCAGTATTTGTTATTTTAGAAGTTGATCAATTTCCTTGTTCAATTTCATTAAGTGTTTCAGAATCAGTATTATTGGACTTTTCATCATCATACAAAATTTCTGGTTTTTGAAATGAGATTTCTTCAAGATCCTCTTTATTATTGTTATGAGATAAAGAGCTTTCATCAAACACCACTTTTAAGGCTCTACTACCTCGTTCAACCTTTTATTGTAGCATTTAAAGGCTTTACTGTGTATAGAATATCCAAGAAAAATTCCTTCATGAAACCTTGAATTAAAATTTTCTAAAGAGTCATCATTCTTTTTAATGAAACATTTACAACCAAATATTTTAAAATTCTTTACATTTTTTATTTTACCATTCCATAATTCATAAGGAATATGAGCTACCCTCACTCTTATTTGAGCTCTTTTTAAAATATATACAGCTGTATGAACAAGTTCTTTCCAAAATTTATCAGTTAATTATTCTTCATTCAACATAGTTCTAGCCATTTCTTTGACAGTTCTGTTCTTTCTTTCCACAACACCATCTTGTTGTGGTGTATGAGCAATTGAATATTGCCTTTTAATGCCCCATTTTTCACAGTATTAAATAAATTCTTGAGAGATGAATTCTCCAGCTCTATCTGACCTTAAACAATTTAGCTTCAGATCAGTTTCCCTTTCCACCATTTTTCTAAAGATTTTGAAGTTTCAAAAGCTTTTGACTTGTTTTTCAAAAAAGTTACCTAGACTATTCTTGAATAATCATCAACAAATAACATGAAATATTTTTCACCATTTAATGATGAAGTTTTAGTGGGACCACATAAATTAGTGTGCACAAGTTCAAGAGGTCTATTAGATAGATATTCTTTCATTTTGAAAGATGCTCTTGTTTTCTTTCGTTTAGCACATTCTTCACATATGTTTGTCAGTTTACTGATTAGAGGTAGTTCTCTAACCTTTTTATTCTTACTAATTCTACCAAGGTTATCAAAATTGAGATGTCCCAACCTTTTATGCCATAGCCTTTTTTCTTCTACTTGACTCATAAGACAAGTATTAATTAAAGATGATTCTTGAACTGTAGAGTGAATCATATTATAGAGATTTCCACCCGTCCTTAAAATACTAGCAATAAATTGATTCCTTTCATTTTTGATAGAACATCCTTTAGCATTAAAAGAGATTGAATATCCATTATCATAGATTTGACTGACACTTAGAATATTATGTTTTAAACCTTCTACAAAATACACATTGTGAATAGGTGTATCTTTGTTTAAGATTATTGAGCCATGTCTTGTTATATAATCTCCTAAATTATCACCAAAATGAACAAACCCTCCATCAAAATCTTCTAGAATCTTGAATTTACTTTTACATCCAGTCATGTGTTGTGAGCAACCACTGTCTAGAACCCAGGTTGCAGGTTTTTGAGCAAATAAAGTTGTTTCTACAATTAAAGTTTTTTCAAATGTCTTGGCAATAGGTTTCCATACCTATTTAGACTTCAAATTTAATTTTCACTAATTGGCAAAGTGACCATAATGAAAACATTTGAAGCATCTGATAATTTTCTTCAAACTATGACTAGTATTATTTATATTACTTTGAAATGCTTTATGGCAGGGAATATTACAGTTAAAATAGTAAACCTTAAATAAGAGTTTAGCCCTTGGTTTTGGAAGCTCATTACTATTTAAATCAGTTAAATTTTGTAAGGAAATTAGTGTTTTGTCTTTTTCATCAAGTAAAAGTCTATGATTTTCTATGATCTGATTTGTTTCTTCTAATTCTTCTTGAAGTTTTTAATTGACTATTTCATGGCTTGAGATTAATTTCTTTAATCTCTTTAGTTCTTGCAAGGATTGAAGAAGTTCTCCTTCAAGATCAACTTCTTCATCTAAATCGGATGAAAATTCAAACTCATTGGATTTTAACTTTGGAATGTTAACTATTTTAGCCATAAACAACCTTTCTTCTTCTTCATCTAGATCACTTGACTCTTCATTTGAGTCTTCTTTTGACAACAGATCTTTCTTTTTAAAAGGTTTGAATCTTTTATTTTGATTCCAAGGTTTCTTTTTAGAAAATTTTTTAGTTTTATCATCATTATCTTCTTGATCTATATTGGGACATTTTGTTGCAAAATGTCCTAACTGGCCACAACTAAAACATCTTGGTTTTCCTTTGTATTTCTTTTTCATTCTTCTAACAAGTAATGCCTCTAAAGCATTTGTTAAATCTAAATCACTCTCTTCTTGTTTTTCAGCCTTAAAGGTTGTCTCTTTTGATGTAGAACTAGCTTGACTACTAATTCTCATTTCATAAGCAGTTGAGGTTCCTTGTAGCTGATGTAAAGTCATTTTAGAAATATTTTTCTTTTCTTCCAATGTAGAAATGTTAGTTTCAAATTTTGGTAAAACTGATCTTATGACTTTTGAAACTACATCATGTTCTTCAATTTGTTCTCCTAAACCTTTTCTAACATTTACTATTTCATTAATTCTCAAAAAATAAGGAGATATGTTTTCATCTTCACTCATCTTTAAGTTATCAAATTGCATTTTAAGAGTTAACAATTTTGACTCTTTAACCTTTTCATCTCCTGGATAGATAGTTTTCAATTTGATCCAAATATCATTTGTAGATTTATAGTAGACTACTTTTGCAAACACATATTTAGTAAGACCACACAAACGAGCATATCTTTCCTTTTGTCTAATTCATATGTAAGTTTATCATTTGGATCAGTAGGTACTGTTGATGGAACAATATACTTTGTAATGACAACATCCCACATTCTAACATCTAAAGAATGTATAAAAGCTTCCATCATAACTTTCCAAAACACATAGTCATTGCCATCAAATAATGGAGCCTGAATAAGAGAAGCTCCTTTAGCCTACGCCATTTTACTTCCAAAAAAAAATCCCTGGAACAATTCTTATAGGTAGACCTAATAAGGAACCCTTAGCTCTGATACCACTTGTTGGAAGTAATTGTGGTTTTGAGTGGTGGGGGGGGGGGGGGGGGGAGAGTGAATCAGAGCCATGTTTCTTTTAACAAGATAATGTGCTCTTTCAAATTCAACATTACATAAGTAACGAATACACAAAAAGTATCTTGTAACAATCAATATGCAAGACGATAAAGTAAAAATAACAACTCACAGAAATAGAGACACAAAATTTGTGCTAAGTGGGAAACCCTCAAAAATCCTTACGGTTTTGTCATAGGGAGAAAAACCACTCCATGAACTTGCTATTTTTTGAGTTTCAACTCCTTTTTACATCCACAATTACAAGTGCTCAGGACTACAACCCTTTTTCTTTCTTTTGAATTTGAGTTACAATCTTACATACACATATAACTATATCTTTATAAACCTATACATGTAAGTAAGTTCACAATGAATCTTTCAAATCAACTTGAATCATTTAACCCGAAGGCTTTTGTGTCCCTTTTCAGGATTCAAGCTTCTTTTCACATCTTTAGAACACATCCTCCATTCTCTTAAATAGAGAATTGTTTTAAGTTATTTCAATAACTATCTCAAAATTTGTTATACAACTAAAAAATTTCATCTTCAAAAAATGATATGAAAATCTTGAAGATTGACATACATGTCCTTGACATGAAAGTTTTTTTTAAGAAAATGATATGAAGACATTGAAGATCGACATACATGTCCTTGACATGAAGTTAGAAGAACTATTTAACTGCATAACTGCCATCTTATAAAAAAATGAACTCTATAACTGTTGAAATAAAAAAGTTGGGTTTTATTTAACCATTATTGTCAAAAAAAAAAATGTTCCATGTTGATCTAAAACAATATCCACTATTACAAAAAACTGTTAAATACCTCTTCCTACCAAAAATATAATCAAACCCTTGTGCTTCCAAAAAGAGCTATATTCATATTAATCAAACCCTCGTGCTTCTACAAAAACATGGGCTTCCACAAAATTTCATCAAACCCTTTGTGTATCAAAAAAGATAGATCAACAAAAATAGACCGTGATTCATTACCAGTCATATCCAAAGCCCTGTTCTATTCAAGAAATGAAGAGCCATACCTGTGTATGCACATACCTTTTTCTTTATGAAAAAATTTGATACAAAAGAATGAAAAACCCTTTGCTTTTCTCATTCTTCCAGTATCTTCAACATGTGAAACTTGCACAAAAATGTTTGAATGAGCATATAAAAAATCAGAAGTAACAAAAACAATTTCTCACTTTCTGTCTATCAGCACCTGACCAGACCAACTGAAAATATTACCTGATAATCATAAGAACCACAATTTTCATCATGATTGATAAAAACCTTTCAAAATATTAATGCCATAGGAATTGCATAATAGTTGGTGAGAAAGAGTGTTTGCAGGGTTTATGAAAAACAATGAAACCAAATTGTGACATTATTGAAAGACCTAGAACAAAAACAACATTTGATAGCCTTTTCAAATCCACCATACAAATTTGACATCTAACGATTTCTTTGCCAAGTGAATTTAAATTTACTTCATGCCACAACAGGGGGGTACATACAATTGGTGAGTATTATGTTACTAACATAAATGCCACGTACCTCACAAATACCAAATACCATGTTTCTTAAAAGACACTACTTGCAATGTGTTTTAAATTTTTGCATAAAAAATAGTCAACAGACATGTCATATTCTTTTAAAACCATCACTTTAACTTATTAATAAACCATAAAAAATATTATAAATAATATAGTAATTTAATTTATAATATAAATATATGCTATTTATTAAAATATGAGCTCATGAATCCTCACAAATCTTTTCCCATTTTCTAATGAAAGGGAGAAAGAACAAACAAAATTGGATTTGATAGAGCTATAGGAGAATCAACACCATCTAGAGCAGCACACTTGATTCTAGCCTTCTTACCTTGCACTTTGGGACTAGGTCAACCTAGGTCAACTTGGTCTAGACTAAGTTGACCCAAGTTGACCTAGTCCCTTTTTGATTGTAAGGATTGTGGCTTGAAATTCATCAAGTTTACTTATTAGTTTATTAAACTCCCCCATTAGCTTGAGTTATTTTCCCACCCAAAAACTAGTATAAAAGGAGGCTTGGGGGCTCCATTTTTATATCTCATTCTCAAGTTATTTGATTTCCTTCGTTAATTACATTTTAATTTACAACTAACTCCTTAACCTAGAGCATGACCAAGGCAAGCCCTCATCAAACCCCAACCACAAAACCCTTCTTTTCTATGTTGATTTGCAATATACTAGTCAGAGGTTATAGATCTCGAGCATACTTTTTGAGAGATTTCTGGAGATGTCAATTTTAGATTACCAGACTATGTCAACCTAGTTGTAGGACATTCTTCCAAGTTGACCTAGTCATCCAGTCTCCATTTTTGAGGAGATTTATGAGATTTTCTCCTTTCATTGTTCCATTCCACATTTTATGGATAGATATTAAGAAATAAATCAGATTTGTGAGTTTCAAAACTAAAATACATTTTCCTCTATGTGAGTGCCTACCCTTAGTTTTCTTTTTATGTTAAATATTGTTAAATTATTTTAGGCTAGATTTCATGGTTATGTGATACAATTAATGGTACTTGGTTACCTAGTTTGGTTGATGCTATTTACAAACTTAGATTATATATTTGATGAGCTACTTTATACTTAGTTATTTCATGTGTTCATGGTTATTCTTTTGATGATGATGCTTTGTATATTCATATAGTGATTTCAGTTGCTTTCATTATGACAGTTATATGAATTATTTATATGTGTTTCTATGGTTACTTACCCCATACTTATATGTGTATGGTGTACATGTATGTTTTACTTTATGTTTGACGTATCTAATGTAGTTGAGGGAGGGAGTCGTACACACATGCTAGCTAGGATCTACATAATGCACCACTCCCCATCATTGCCCATATATATATATATAAGTACATGTTTATCTTTTACATGTAGATTGTAGGTACTGGACATCGACTTCCCTGAATTGCCACAATGAGCATGCCGTATTGAAGTATCTCAATGGTAAAAGAGGGAAGATAGTTCTCAATTCCAAATCCTAAACCTAAGCCAATTGTCCTAAAATATAGGACAAGTATCTAATTTATCTACCTTTCCAAATTTGTAAGTGTCTTGAATTCAAGATTTTAACCTTTGAGTTTGATTTGTACCTTGTCATTTAGATGAGTTTTATTTTTGAGTCTGTGGGTTTGCTGTGATTTTTGGTTATAATTAAATCAAAAAAATTATTATTAAATGATTTAATTGAATGCAAATATTATAAAGAAAAATCAATCTTAAATTATATTTAATTAAATAGAAGAAATAAATTTAAAGATTTAATTAAAATACCAAATTTGGTGTAAATATATTTATTTAATTTAATAATAATCAATTTAGAAGTTGCATTTAAATAATGAAATTTACATATGATTATTAGTTAAATTAATAAATTTATGTTTTCTAAAACTGTCTTCTTATTTAATAAAATGAAATGGGAATAATTTAAATAATTTTAATTCTAATTAAAGGCAAAAAATGTGCACAAGGAATTAAATAAAATAAAATAATAAAAGAAGAGGCTTTTGCATGTTCATAAAAACGAAACTCTAGGATGAGTTAAACTCTTTATTAGTAGATTAGAACTCATTTCTCCACACATAGGTTTGGAGAAGTAATTTTTAGAAGGATTTAGGAAGACAAGAATTTTTGCAATCATCGAGCTTTTGCCAGATTTTGGCATAAGATCAAGGTAGGAATTCTGTAGAATTCATTGTAGTAAATCTCTTGTTATACCTTTGTCTACTTAGTGTCTAATATATCAATTTTGTTAATTGAAAATGTATTTTAGATTGAAACATTTGTTCTAGAAATAATTGTTCTTCATCACCGAATCATCTGAGAGGAACAAAATTTATACCCTTACCGAAAAGCTTGAAATATAGAAAATGGATTCATGGGTAGGGTATGAAGTCGAGGAATGAATTATTTACAGTAAAATTGGCTGGTTACCTCTATTCTTTCTGTCAGACTATATATATATATATATATATACCATAGTAATAAAATATTACTGTTGTAATTTATTTATTTTTATTTTATTTGGGAATGCGGTTTTCTTTTGAAAAATTATATAAAATAAAAAATACATATTTTTAAGGGAGGCAGGGCCACCATCCTCCACTCCCTTTTTCTCCCTTTTTAGCAACGATCGTAGGTCATGCACTATACACAACACATGTTGTTGCTACAACACACATGACTTCCTTGGCAACATGTGTGGTTGCTGGCAACCTCCCTTTATAAAGGGAAAAGGCTTTGGTAAAGTCTTTTTTTAAAATTTGTTTATTATTATTATTTTTTAAATTAGTAAAAACTAATTTAAAATCATATATATATATATATATATATATATATATATATATATATATATATATAATGTATTATTAAAATAGTTAATAGTTATACAAGGTCCTTCCAACAAGATACAACCTCCACCTCCTTCTTCCTTCCCGCTCTTCCAAGTTTAGTTTTTTATTATATAATTAAATTAAGTTTAATTTGAATTATGTTTTAGTGATAGTTTAATAATCTTAATTTATTTATTTTTGAAATGAAATTTAATGCAATTATTAAATATAATGATTATTCAATTTCAATAATGAGACTTTTAAAATATTAGTAAACAAGTTTTATTGGTAGATTATATTGTGATGGGTTTGGGAGGACCTCATATTTTTGGCAAGTTATGTATGTTTAGTAGAGGCTTGGGAAGTCAATATTTTTAATGTTGTTATGCAATGGTTTGTAGTCACAATTGTTTTATTCCCAACCATTGTGATGCAAATTCATGTGTATCTATGGTGAGAACCAGTTCTATTATGTAAGCTCATGTTGTGATTTTCATGATACAATTTTGAGGGTTGATCAATTATCTATTGTTCTTTCCAGTTGGTTGTATAGGATTGATATGGTTATTGGGATTCCATGAAATATTATGTTATGAGATTAGGGTAGGTTATCTTTGTGTATGCTAAAAAATGACTTGCAATGGAGGTTAGAGCCCTAAAGAGGCTACCTAGGTAACCCATTGTAGGTTGTATTAATAAGTGATAACATTTCATTAATGAGGTTAAAATAAATTAACAAGAGTCAATGTATTACCTCACCCATGCCTCGAGTGGTAGTATAAGCTAGGATGGGATTATAGAGGATACTTGGTTGTGACCTTGCCTCATTAGTATGCCTTGTCTCTAAAAAATGATACTAATGCCACATAGATTCACTAGGGGGCCGCAATTTAGAGAGACTACCAAAGTAACCTTAGAGCTAACTCATGTGATGACACTTTCTCACATGCATATTAGGTTTCCTACGTATCTTTATTTCATCTGAGATTAGATGTTACTTGTGTACTTGGTACCTTTGAGATAAATTGCTATGAAGATTCCTTGACCTAGATTCTTGTTATGAATTTTGGATTGTTATCCATTTGGGACTTGAGATTATCTCCTCAGCATAGTGGGAGTGGGCCATTTAGGTTCCACTAGGTTGAGTGGTAGTGTTTCTTATACCATTGAGATCTAATAGCTAGATGCCGATGTTGGATGTACTTTGTGTAGTTTTCCTATTCTTGTAATCTTGTGATTATGTTCTATGGTCATATTTTGGTTTAGTGTACTTTGATTATTTGAGATCCTAGGAGAGGTTGTATCTTATGACGATGTATATTCTTTTAGCATTTCATAACTTGTGACTTATATAGAGGATGATTATGCATTTTGGTTATTCCATGTGGCATCTTATGTACTTCTATATTATTGCATATGATTTCGTACTTATGGTTATTCTATGACATGGACTTTGTTTACTTATCCAATTTAATCTTCACAAAAATTATATGTGTGATTCAACATCATGGAACCCTTGAGTGATGTAATTGTTATTATATTGCTTATGTATGCATGAGAGTTATTGCTTCTGCTATGTTATCTCTTGTTTGTTTTACTCTTTCAAAAAAAAAAAAGTTTAGCAAACTTGGTGACATAATAGGTTTATTTTTTTTGGGTTCCCTAGTAGGGTGTTACACTGCACATTTTAATGTGAGTCTTTTGTATTTTATTTCCTTTCATATCTTTACCCTAGATTTATATCTTAATTGGGCTAATTGTCTTCACAAAGCATCTAGATTTACATTATTTAAGCCGTTAGTTTAATTTTACATTCTCACTATCCTATTAAGGGAAAAATAGTACATTTCCTTTTATTACATTCTCCTTTGTAATTTGAATTTAGTATTACCACCCTTCTTCTATTTTCTAGATAATCTAATTTTGATCATAAGTGGGATCATATTTGGAAATTTCCCTCTTTTCCTTCAATACATATTTGAATGGCTTAGTGTTCTAGAAATAGGGAGATATATAGTCCCATTAAAGTGTGTCCCCTTCCCCCCAAAGATTTTGGTGAACTCGATGAGTCCCCCCTTCTTTTAGTATTTTCCTTCTTTTTGTGAACCTGACATCTTACCTTCTTTCTTAGAGTTAGACATTTCTCTCTTGAATATCTCTCTTTGTTTGCACTATCTCTTTTTGTATGTTAGATTTTGGTGTATCTAGATCTACCATTTCTTGCATTGGTGGTATTTAGATATACTTTTACATTGTTTTCATAAAGATTGTAATTCATATATTTGCAGTTTGAAAATACAAAAAAAATACATCTAGTTCAATCTTAGATTTCATTTTCTTTATAGTCATTGCATTTCTTTTCAAATGGGTTTTTATCTTTCTTTTCAAGCTTCATTCGTGATATTCAAGAAATTCCATTTTATGAACATAATGATATTGTGATATGTTATTTTATTGAGTCTCACCTTCCTAAAGATGATGTTGGTCAACCTTTGGTGATTCATGATGTTCCTAACTTTGATAGTGCTACTATTTGAGATGAGCCCTTGGATAGGAATATTAACTACTCTCTTCCTCATGAAAATTCCTCTAATGTGTGTTTTCATCCCTCCTTGGATGATTCTCTTATTTGGGATGAACCTTTAGATAATGACATGGATTATCCCCTTCCTCATGAGACACATTTAGATGATCAACCTCTTTCCACACATTTAATTGATGTCTTATATGCATGAGGCCTTTATGAGTTTTGTTTATCCTCCTCCTAAAAATGCCTTAGAAATAGAAGACCACACATTTGATCCTCCTTCTCATGATATATCTTACTCTAATATAGGTATTGTTGAAAAATATGATTCTCGTAGCCTTATTTTCACAAACCTAGCATGGGATCCTAATGATCCTACTCACATTAACTCTATAAGTAGTTTCTAAACTCTTAAAGATTGGAAAACTCTAAATTTCAAACCAGCATTTTCCAATCTTAACTTTGTGCATCCAACATCTTTATTTGATGAGCATATACATATTGAAAGATTCTCTTTACATTTATATCTAATTACATCTAAGAGGTCTTCTTTATCGATGCTTTATCCTTCTTTTGAATTCATTTCATATGACTTGAATTGTTGAATGGTTTATTTTTCATGATTATTTTACTTGATATATTTACATAATAGATATCTACATCCCTATTATGTTGCTCCTAGTTATGATACGTTAGCCTATCGTTTCATGGTTGTTTGTCCTAGTTTGTCCTATCTCTGCAAAATGTGAAAGTATAGACATGTTCTCATCTCTATTGTTGGCAAGCGAAAATGGCTCCATTATTACAGGGAATGATGGATTTGGTGAAACCTGTGGTGAGCGGGACAATTGGTGCCGTGAGAGATTTGTATACAAGCGGGCTTAGAAATTTTGCAGTGAGTAACATTGCTCGTTTTGGGTGCAGACCTCAAATCGGCAAAACATCCTGCGATTCAAACTATAATGACTTGTTAACTCTCCATACAAGATTACTGAGAGAGAGCTAACAATGATGATTAAATATTAAATAGAATTAGAATATTAATATAAATAATTTATTTTTTAACAATGATGATTAATGTAAATTATATTATTATATGTTTGAGTTTATATAATAGTATATAACTTGTATTTTTGAAAGATGTCATAAGTTCAAATCTTACATAATTAAATTTGTATACATATATCCTTCTTTCAAAACAAGTTAAATGCCTCTCATAACAAATATAAGAATTCGCCCTAACAAAATAAAGTCAAAAATAAATAAATTTACAAGCACTCATCAACATAGAAAATCTTAGTTCCAATGTATTAAGTGTACTTCTAGGTAAATTATATGATTGGTGCATTCAATGCTATCATATTTCATGGATTTAATATTGATAAAATTTTATATATTTAATTTTGATAAACTTTTATATCTAATTGTGATCATCTTTTCCATATAAGAAAGAAAAAGAGGAACAAAACAAAATGGAGAAAAAATGGTTCCAACTGATCTACAAATGTGATAGAAAATCAGTAATAATATTTAACATTTTAAATAAATTAAAATTGAAACAAAATATAATTCTACCTGATAGAAAGTTCATTTATTGGTTAGAAGGTTCATTTAGCGTAATTTGATTTATTTTATATTTTTTGAAATCGCCTATATGTTGTGATATAGATATAGACATAGACATTGAATATTAAAATAATATATAAGACAATCTAATATTGATTTAACTGACAGGCTTTAGGAGAGAAACATTCAATTAAAGAAATTGTGATTTTTTTTTTTGGTTTGAATACAAATATTACATGCTCACTTTGTTGCAAATTTGAAGAGTATGTATTCCATGGGAAAAATATGCATCTTACATTATTTCAATCTAAAAACATTTTGACACTACTATTTTTGTGTCACTTGAGCAACATAGTTGAAAAATCAGCTCCCATCAATTTTATGGCAAAGTTACATTTAGATTGTTGAATTTTTTTTTTATCATGTGTCAATTCCATGACAAAGAAGTAATGGTAAAATGTTGAGTCATTAATATAAATGAATGGATTTAGTAAATACAATATATTTGCACTATATAAATACAAATCACAACTTTAAAGGTGAATACATAGGGGAGACAACTTAGTAGCCACCAAGGCCAACTTCAATCACCTAGAGCTTCTAATTGGTACATTGAAATTTCCCAATTTTTTTGGTGAAGCTCCCTAAGTGAGTGAAGAGATTAAAGCTAACTTTTTAGCTTTTTTTGCATTTACTAAAAAAGTGTCATTTTTGAATCATTCATGAAGAACCCATTATGTTCACCCCACAATAGCCTCTCTCCAAAAATAGTACTTTTGCACAAATGGACAAAGGATCAACCACGAAAGCTAGAAATGATCACTATTAGGGCTTGTTTGGTTGTAGAAATTGTCAGTAATCAACTATGGTGGAATTTTCACATTCTTGAAATAATTTTGGGAATATCACTTAGATCTATTTGGTTGACCTAGAAGAAGATTCAAAAGATGATTTTTGTGTGTTTTGTTGCAAGAATAAGAATTAGATTTTTAATTAGTTTTTTCATAGAGAATGTGTAGCAACTACTTTGACCTTAGTCTAAAAAAATAAAAAATTGACTTTGTGGGTTTGAGGTTTAGGATGCAGGCAACACAAGGGTCGTGTGTGATGGTGATGTTGTTTGTGTTGTTGTATCTGCTATGCTATACTCACCTAGTCTCATGATCTCCTTAGAGCATCATAGGTCTGTACTAGGATATCTCCTCCCTGTGGCTCAGGAGTAGGGTGATCCTACATCTCCTCATCACCTCCTTCATGCTCTACTTATTGTGGAGGTTGGTCATCAACTCTCTACCTCTAAGCATCACCTTTGATGGAACCCAAGGTTCCCATCTCTCCACAAGGTCTCCTCTATCCTAGCCCATTCCCAATAGCACCTGGATCTACCCTCATTTTCCAAGGTAGAGTCAGGATCTTTGTCATCCTCTATCAAGGCCCTTGCTACTATGGCTATTGTAGTACTTACTGTGGAGCCTGAACTAGTTGAACTGATACTACCATCCCCATAGGATATGTGAACGTGGAAAGGGATGACTCACAAAATGCTCCTTGAACTTGGGATTCATCCCTCCATCAACCACAACTGGTATATAATCCTAGTGGGTTAGTGTAAGGCCTTGAACATCTATCATTGACCTCCCAAGGTCCAATCTCACTAACCAACCCTTCTTTACCTCCTCGGTGAAGTGGATGTATGTATAATACTCCTAAAAAATATCCTCCAGATGACCATACTGCCTCCACACACATCTCAATACAAATTGCTCAATAACATGAATGGATCAACTAATTAGTGGTGACGAAGTGAACATATAACTAAGTTGTGCTTGGGCATCATGCCATGCCTTTGCCCCTTGCCAATGGTACCATACAACTGCTACAAGGTCATCAAGATTAACCCTTCACTACTTAGTCTTATCTAGCACAATCTGGGTCATATGTCTGCTATATCTACAAATATACGTACCGTGAAGCTATCGCATGTCCTCACATATCGGTCTAGTGATTGAAAAATGCTCTCATGCCAATATCTATAGTACATAAATCCCAGCCACCATGCTCTTTGCCTCTCAATAGGTGATCTCATTCATCTCATGGAACATGTGGACCAACATACATTGACTCCACACAAAATGCATTGGCTTTTCCAACATCTATTGGAGTATGCAACCTGATCCACACTCTAGCCTATGCTGGCCTCTATCAAGAATAAGTAGTAACCAATGAAAGCTCCTAACAACATTGCCAATCTATGAGTAGGACCACAAACCTGTACTAGCTCCTCCTAGGGGATCACCTTGCCCATAATAATATCATCTTGGAATATGGCCCTCGATGCCAATGTCCTTGGTCATGGTTGTGTATCATACTCTATCTAAGGCCTATGGAATGGGATCCATAGAATCCTACAGATGTCCTCGGGTGTGATGGTAATTTCTCTAGAAGGTAGGTGGAAAGTGTTCTTCTCTAAATGAAAATGCTTCACCAATGCAGTCAGTAAGTCGTGATTCACCCAAATATTGGGAATATCACATAAATATGAAAGACCGAGTGAATCAATGTGTGTCAAATTGGTTGCATTAAGCTGTCTGATCAGTCCCCCCAATAGCTGAATAATGTGATCTAAAACCCACAAAAGTCAACCTAAAAAAATACAAACAACATGTTGCACGATCAGTATGCGCTCACAGAAAAATGATATCTTCATACTACTGCTACAAAATCATCCTAAAAACATGCTAGACAAACTCACAATGACACAAATAGGATGAAAAATATCTAATCCTACATCTGACTAACTCAAAAATGCTCCCACTCTCATTTGAAATTTTAAAATCTCGTGCCTAGGAGGTATATCCTCATGTGAGGAATCTCTATGAGTCGCGTGAGAAACTAACCTCATGTGAGATTTCCTCTAAGAGACATACAAAAATCAACCCAATCTGAGGGTTTCACAAGCAAGATATGAGTATTTCTTATTCACAAAATCTCTGGAACATACGCAAGATTATTCTTTAGTCACATTTCTTCGCACAAGATCTTATGGAGGCTTGTACAAGAAATAAAGTTCTCACGTGAAGGCCTTGACATTATAAAACTTAAAATACCCAACATAGATGAAGAATCTATTTGAATGAATCAAAACTAAAATGAACAAGAGGTTTACTGACTACTCACAGGTAGTCCATAGTTTGTCAATCGACTATGTCACTTAGATCGCTCAAAACGATGAGAGTACTACACAAGGACCACCATTTTCACCTTAGAGCTCTTTCACAAAATATAAATGATCAAATTATTTGAAAATGGCCCTTTGGTCCCTTATATAGGTTTTGACCTAATTTTTCAAAATGCTCTGATGGACATGAAAATCACCCCATTAGTTAATTGGACTACTCTGAACTCATTTTTGGGATCAAATCAAAATATAACACACTTAAATAGCTCAAAATCACATTTCAAAAATTTTGAACCGATGCAATTGAACAGACGTGCAGTCTCTTTTTCTAATACCATATGAATCTTGTAATATTCTCAATACACCATATTCTCATTTTCAAAAACTTTCAAAAAAAGTAAACTTCGATTAACTATGGTCAACTAGACCTTTGAATCAAATCAAAATTTTCTACATGCTCTTATGCTCTATTCTATATTCTTTTGAATATCTTATCATATCACTATCTTCATATTTGTTGCCTGGATGTGTCATCTTTAAATTTCACTCCTAAAAGGGTGGGATGATTACATCACTTCACCTTTCAAATTGTCCTAATCACTAGGAGCATCTCATCACTCAAGGAAACTTTATTCCCTTTATCTGGCATCATATGCAATCTAATCTTACTTATTGATCAACTAATCAACCTCATAGTAGTCCTTGTCATAGCTCAATGGAGATGCATCTATATGTTCTTTCTGGACTCCTGAGGATTAATCCTCATTCTCAGGATAATCCTACGAGTCATGATAGGTTGTGTTCTCTTTCTCTTTATGGACCAGTATTCAAGTGTTCTATCTAGACTCCAGAGGTTTAAATTTTGTTTTAGAGATAATTCTAAACTTTCTTTCAATCACTATTTAGTGGACAACTATTATGGTATTCTAACCCTCACTCCTAAGGATTAAGCCTCATTCTAGGGACAATCATATAAATTGTGATTAATCTTTTCATCTTTTAATGGATAAGTATTGGGGCATTCTAACTTTGGATCTTGTTCTAGGAACAATCCTACAAATTTTCATAATCTTTATTCTATTAAGACCAGTATCTAGGTGTTCTATCTACACTTCGGAGGGTTAACCATTGTTTTGGAGACAATCGTAAAAATCTCATCATTTGGTTTTTGTGTCATCAATCTAAGTTCTTGTTATATACTTCAGACTTCTAATTTCTTTGAATCAACTCATTGCTTGAACATTTATTCAAAGCGGGGAAAATGTAATACCCCTAAATTGGCACATTGGCATTCTAAACCAATTGTGGTGCATCAATCCTACAACATTATTTTCTTGATCAATTAAGTCCTATTGTACTATCTATTTCTAGTTCTAATCGCCTTTACTTGACCTAAGTGTCAAATGTAGAAAATCTCTAATCTGTATTAAGCACATACTTTATTTAATTCCTAAATATTGATTAAAATTGGCTAAATTAACCTCCCAATTGAATCAATTTAATTATAAGTCCTAAGTACTTTAATTTAATTAAATCCACCCTCTTTAGCTAATACACATAAAAAATGAATTAAATACATTAATTTAATTAAATATACATATCATAAGTGTTGAAAATAATTAATTAATTAATTAGAATATTAGATTATGATGTTATTTTTGAATGGATCAATATTCTTTCTTAATTCATCTCACATTAAAATGGAATTAAATATATTGATTTAATCAAATATGCTCATCATAATTGTTGAAACTAATTATTTAATTAGTTAGAATAATATTTGTGATCTCTTATTTAAACATGGATCAATATTATCTCCTAATACATCTCATTGAACTCCATAAAAAATGGAGGACGCAATCTCTCATTCGATCTAAACCATACACTCAGTTTAATCTTGGACCCAAATTTAATTGACAGTTGATTGGATCCAAGATTCTATAAAAGAGATCCCCGGCCTCTCATTTGGGGAGGATGCAAGTGAAGAGTATCAAACCATTGCTGGATTGACCAATCAAGCATTTTAGATTCAAATTTCCATTTCTTTTACATGCACATCATCTAGATTATAATGCATTCATTTAGCTTAATTTTCTTATTCTTGTTCTTAGATTCATTTGAATATCATAAAGATTGATTCATATATTTACATACAAAAAATAAGAAACAAAGATTAATCTTGCATTTTCATTCATTCAAATCCTCCATACTAGTATGGCCTGGTTACTAAACTCTCAATTCTGAGAGCGCATAGTAAAATCCCATCTAGTTAGAAGGAAACAAATCACCTTATGCAGGCATGTCGAATGAATAATTTCATGTTCATTTTAGGATGTTAATACTAAAAAAAAATTATCATGTTGAAGTGTGTGGTTGAATTAGAGCCCCATATTTAACACTCATAGTGGCCTCTTTACAAAGCATCCCTATCTACTTCCTATCCTTGATTAAAATGTCTAGGAAAGTTAGAGACATTATTAAGAAGATCTAATGCAACTTTTTATGGTCTAGAATGTAGGAGAAAGAAAGGATGAGTTTGATTTCTAAGGAAAAGGATCACAAACCAAAATCTCAAGGGGGATTAAATTTGAGAAGAATTTTTGACCACAATAGGGCATTAATGTCAAAGGTTGGATGTAGGTTAATTAGGAAGGAGGTTGAGCAGTGCATAATTATGAAGGAAAAATATTTGATGGGTGGTGCTTTCCAATATAATCTTGGACATAATGGTCTACTTGTGGGCTCAAGAATTTGGACTAATATTGTGCATAGTCAAAAAATTTTGAGGAAAGGTTTGTATAGACCAACTTGGTTCCATAGTGAATAACTACATTGATAACAATGGGAAATTGATAAATACTTAAGAAAGGCTTCCACCCCAGCCTCTAACCTAAAGCCTTCAAAGAAGATAGAAATTTGTTGGATCTTGACCTTCCCATCTATGAATTTTTTGGTGTGATAGCCTAATGCCTTGAAGGAATTCAATTTTAAATTGGCCATTATTGGTTATAAGATGTGTACTTACTAGATATATGTCTTCAATCCATGGATTATCTTGAAAGTGAATTTCTTCAAGTGGACGACACTGCATGGTAGCATACTTATGATATATAACTATTGACACAAAAGTATGCACCCTTTCTTGAGGTATGACCCTCAAGTGACCTTGTGTAACATGGAAACAACCTCCAAATGTGGGACTTATGCTGAGGCTAAATCTCTGGAGAAGGTCAGCTTCCTTACTATTAGGGTGCACCTAAACTAGTACTTGAGAGGAAAAGAGAGAAGGAGAACAAAAATTTAAATGCAGAAATAGAAAGGGGGTGATGCACCAAGATAAGGGTATGTGCTAGACATTGGATTTCACTTTAGTGCAAAAAGTGGAAGTGTTTTTCTTATTTTTGAAATTTCTTGTCAATTAATGTCAAAATTTGATGCATTCAAAGATTGAATATAAAAGAACTTCAAAATAAAAATTTGTAGTATTCAAAATCTACTTTTTGAATATGTAATTTATTTGTTTACTTATATGATAGATTTTATTTTGGGTATGGATCTTTAAAAACCACTTTTTTCAAAATGTCTATTTTAAGACCATACCATACTCATGCATGGACACCATAATTGGACACAAATAAATGAAATTTTGTAAATTCTTTTAAATGAAGTTACTTAATGCATCAAAGATTGATGATAATATTTTTTTCTCATTGAATAATTTTTTTATTATAAATTTTTAATTGGCTATAAAGATAAATTTTAAAACTCTCATGTACAGACACCATAATTTGATCAAAATTTCACTTTTTTCAAAGATTTTTTTAGCTTCAAAATAATTGTATATAGATTGATGACATATAAATTAATTTAAGAAAAATCATAAAATAAAAAAGTTATCAAAGTTTTAGTGACCTTCGCTATTTTACATTTAGGTACCACCTTTGATTAGAAAGTAATACAAAATAGTAAATAAGTTTATAACACTATAAAATTTATATTTATGAAATTAGGACAGTGAGAGTTATAATGAGTTTTTGTTTCGTAAGAAAATTTGATTGCCAAGAAGACCCTCTAAAAAATATGGCAAGGCACGAATTTGTTAGTTCAATGCCTTGCCAAATCTTGAGAGGTCAAGGCATAGGCTTGGCCTCACCAAGCCTATCCCGAACCAAAATTTGTGGTAAGAAAAAAAATCCCACCCCATGTTGTAAGAAACATGCACCCATTATTTGGAATTCAAAAAATAGGTGACCGTTTTGAAAAATTAAAAGTGACAGTTAAAATGCATTTAAAATCCTCCAAAAATTAAAAAAGTTGAATTTTTAATAAAATGATACCCGTTTCTAAAAAAATCAAAAAATACAATTTCAAAAAGAAAAGAAAAAGGGCACCCTATTTTTAAGAAAATGGGGACCCAATTTTTTTAAAAATGGGTGCCCATTTTTTAAATTTAGGATTAGGCACCTGCACCTAATACAGGTGCCCATTTTTAAAAAATAGGTACCCTTTTCTAAGAGAGAATGACCTCAATCCATAGACTTCCGTAGAATTGAGACCTAGCTTCTTGCTTCTAGCCATAGAAATATTGTTACAACTTTGCCTATTACTACACTACACATCAATGAAAATCTAGAATACACCACTCTTGACTCTATTCTATCTCCAAGGAACCAAATGCAGGTTTGGAACTGATTGAAGTGCTGAAAAGAAAGATATTTCACTATGCAGCAACTGCTAATAGACTTAACACAACATATCAATCAAGAAAACATAAAGGAAACGTACACTACAAGGGAATTACATGCACTAGACAATAGAATGGCAAGAATAGGTAAGAAAATGAGAAGTTTCATTAATGGAAGGAAAAGTTGTAGAGCATAATGCTGACGCAAAATAAAAACAGAGAAGAACCTAGAAAAATTATTTACAACTTGCCTTTATAGATCAGGCATAACTCATATCTAAACTATGGTGTTAAAACTCCAACCAAAGTGGAGTTGAGTTGCATAGAGCAATAAATGAATATTAGAGTAAAATCTAATCTTTAAATCAACTTGTTGTAGCGAAGTGAAACAAAGGGATAAACAAATGCACCAACTGTAAGAAATCAAATCGGATGAGATTTGATCATTACAATCAATAAAGAGGCATGGAGATGCAAAGGTGTCATGCAAACAAGGCCAAAGAATGTTGTTCAACATTAAAGAATAGTCCTCATAACATGTCATGGTTGCAAAAAATGAATTCTCGTCATTATCAAAAAATATAGGATTAGATAACACACATTATTAACCCACTACAAAAATATAGATTTGACCCACACGAAAAAGATATGATTTGTCCCAAAAAAATGACTATCAATGTAGATCTCCTGAGATGCTGCAAGAATCTCCCCAATGCATGAATAAGACCCAACCATAAATCAAGATCCTCTTCATAACAAACAAACAAATGAGATGCATTCATAAATATTCAAAGATGCATCTAGATCTAACAACCATTGCATGTTCGCAAGAGCAAAAGGTAGTTATGTAAAAGTATTAGAACCATTGAATCAAAAGAAACCCAACATAAGAGGAATCCACCATGTGGCATGAATCTATTGATCAACACATTCCAAAATGCACAATGGAGGAGGTAGCATGTGATTTCACAATTTCATGGAAGCAAAGAGGTAAGCCTTCCGAAATAGTGAATTTTGCTATTTCAAAAAGAGCAGCAAAGTCATTCTTAAAAATAGAAAAAATGGTCAACACAAAATGTTAACCCTAAAAGAAAATACGTGTTAACTTGCAACTCAACAAATGAGGAAACTGAGTTCACTTGGTCAAAGAACAAACTAAACTAGCTCAGTCAATGAAGGAACTGAGCCAACTGGGTTCATGAAGAGACCAAGTTGGCATGAAATTTTTACTCCAACCAAATCACATGTTTACCCATAGCAAGAAAAAAACTTGTTGAAAATATCTCTAAGAGGTTTTTGATGATGGGCTGAATGGGAGACAAAAATGGCCAACATTCTTGGTGACTGAATGACATGCTTGCCTACTAAGCATAGATTAGTGGTCTTAAGAAATCCATTGGGCATGGAGTCACTACCAAGAATTAACACATTATGCCACCTTCACTTCACGAAATATACAACCAACAAACACAAACAAAAGCTCTCGGGAGCTCTAGAAAGCTCAGGAAAGCTCCAGAAAAGGGATAAAATGTGCTCGTGCACTTCTTGGAAAGTAGAAAACTCCTATTTTACTATGTACAAATATTTACAAACAAAAATGATTAGACAAAGCCATTGAATCACTTCTTGAAATAGTGTCCCTTCCTCACAAGCTGATTTTTTCTTCCATGCATGTGGGCAACTGAAAATGTAGTGCTTGCCCTTAGATCGCATTTCTGTTATCATTGTCAAATTCTTTTAGGTTGATTTTATGCTTTGATTAGTTTTAGAGATACTAGATTTGTAACATTATGATATTATTTCATGACTTTGATTACAAATGTATCAGTTATTGTTGCTTAGTTGATTTCATTCATGTGTCGTCAATGATGTCTTAATGATTCCTAATTAGTAAATGTGGTTTCTTTTGTAACAATGTTAACGTGATATCTTTAATGATGATTATGTTGTATTGATAGAGATGCATTATTACATGTGCGCATTTGATATTAGACTTGTGATTTTTATGATACTTACCCCATACTTGCATGTGTATGGTGCGCGTGTTTATTTTATCTTTCTGTCTGAAGTGTTTGATGTGGTTAAAGGAGGGAGTCGTAGTCACTTGCTAGTCAGGATCTACACGATCAACCACTCCCTGCCATTGTCTGTTTAGTTTAGATATATTATATACATGTACATGCTCGTCTTTTATGCAGGATGTAGGTACCGGGCATTGACTTCCCTGAATTGCCAGGATGAGCGTGCCCTATTACAAATACTCAAATGGTGAGAATGGGAAGATAATGATCAGGTCCAATCCTAGCCTTAAGCCTATAATACTTGTCCTGCAAGGAGGACTCGTAACAGACTATCTACCCTTTTTAAACCCATGAGTATTTTGTGTGTATGTTGTTTTGTGAGTCTTTGATGAATTTCTATTAATTAAGTCTAATTAATAGATTAAATTAATAATTTAATTTAATGGAAAATTATTATGATATTATGAATATTTAATTATATTTAATTAATTGAGAAATTAATTAAATATAAAGAATTAAATTGAAGATAAAAGTTTTAAGATTAAATTCAGAACATGACAATATTTATTTAATTTAATAATAATATATTTAGAGTTCATTTTTAAATAAATGCTAATTATTAGTGTTATTTAAGTTAATAAATATTTATCAAATTAAACGTTCTAAATATATTAAAAAGTTAAATAAAGTTTAAATTTAAAACGTGATTATATTTATTTAATTTAATAATAATATATTTAGAGTGCATTTTAAAATAAATGCTAAATATTATTGTTATTTAAGTTAATAAATATTTTATCAATTAAGTTTCTAAAAAAATGAAATTAAAAGTGAAAAGATATTTAATTATCATAAAGATTATAGTTCGCATGATTTATGCATGAGTTGAAAATAAAAGAAATTAATTTAAAAGATAAAATATGTGAACTTGATTAAGATATTTTATTAGTGTGCATGAGATTAAAGTTAATAAATTAACTTAAAATGAAGTCAAGTGGCTAGTTAAATAAAGTAATTTAACAGTTCACTTAAAGTGCATGAAGGAAAAATAAAATAATATTTTAATTAAAAGCGAATTAATTGTGCATGAAGAATTAATTAAATAAAATAATTATTATTTTAGAGTTGTGGAGACAGAAACCCTAAAGGTAATTAAATTCTATATTAGAGGGTTTTTGAGGTCATTTTTGGGGGAGTTTTTCATACACAGATTTGAGGACACACACAGGTTTGAAGAGAAAATCAGAGGGTTTGAAAAAGAAGGGAAGTTTTTCGTAGCTTGAAGAGTTTCACTTGCAGTAGGAATCTTTATCTAGCTGCCACTATTTAGCATAAGATCCAGGTAGGATCTCGCGGTGTAATTGTATAGTAGTTTTGCTCTTCAAATTTCTGTTTGCTCCGTGTCTTTTGCATGTGTTGTTTTTCTGTATTCAATATTGTTCTTGATTGAGAAATATCTCTACATGACTTAGATGGATACTTCATTGGGTTTATTTTAGAGAATTGTATTTGAATAAGAAATTAATTAAATACATGAATCTTTTGGACATTGAAATCAAACTTGAGATTTAAAAGATAAACGTCCTCTTTCAATAAATTTTAAGAACGAAAATTAATTTGGGAAAAAGTTTGAAATGAAAAGAAAATTTTGAATTAGGATATTGAATGGTTAAATTTGGTTTTCCTATCAGAGTATTAATGTACATGTTATTAAAATAAAATAATATATATATATATATATATATATATATATACACATACATACATACATACATACATACATATATATATATATACATATAAATATATATATATATATGTATGTATGTATATATATATTTATATGTATATGTATATATATATAAATATATACATATAAATATATATATATATATACATATATATATATATATATATACATATATATATATATATATATATATATATATATATATACATATATATATATATATATAATTAATTTTATTAAACTTTATATAAATTAAAATTTATGAAACATAATTATAAAATTAAAAAAATAAATTAAAAAATATATATATATATTATAAATATGTTTCGTTTATATTAAAATAAAAATAAAACATAAAAAAAAAAATTAAATTAAATTTTTTTGGGGGGTTTGTTTGCCCCCCCGTACCTGTTGCCGGCATTAAAGGCCGCGGTAGCCGGTACCGCTGCTATTGCGCGCAGCAGGGTACCCTACGGCCGTAGAGTAGTGTAGGCCGACAGGCCTTAAAACATGTAGGCTTTTTTTATTATTATTTTATTTTGTTAAAAATTTATTATTAAAGTTATTAATATTTATTAATATTTAATAATAATTTTTACATAAACTTTGTTATTATTTATTAATGAATTTTAATATGTTAATTTTATTAATATTTAATAATATTTTATTAACAAGTTTTATAATGTAAATTATAGGATTATTTAGTAATTTGGTCTAATGAATGTTATTATGAATTTATTAACATTTATTATTTTTATAAATGAGTAAGATTATTTTAATTTTATATTATTAATTAGTTTAATTAAATGAAATTTAATTAAAATTAATTAATATAAGAGAATACTTAGTGGAATTCAGAATTATTTTAATATTAATGATATTGGCTTTAATGAAATGGAAATAATTAATTTTTATTGGAAGAACAATCATTATTATTTTAATAATTAATTGATATTATATAAATGGGGGTAATTTTATAGTTTATCCAAATTAATTAATGAGTTGACTTGTAGAATAAATCGAGAATCTTCTATACTTAAAACGTACATTAAAACGTAAAGTGAAACTTTACTTGTAATCAAATTATGTATTCTCAAACCAAAACTCAGACTATAAAACTGTATTGTTTTGCTTGTATGGTCTATGCTTTTGGATTTTGGTGTTGATTAGATGTCGACCAGTCTAGGATGTACACCAGAGGTTTTGTGAGATTTCTTGGGTACTATTATGTGGCTAGATGTTGTGATGATTCTTGTGATTCAAATTGGAGTTTTATACTTGTGAGATTTGTTTTGTGAGCATTTATGTGTATTTGGATTTAGTTTGATCCATCTTGTTATCAGGTTGCCTGTTAAGGAAATGAGTTTGATCTTTATGGGTGTTGTGGTATGGGACACAACTGTATTTTTATGTGCTTAGGAGAGGTTGTCTAGGTACATGACTTGGGAGTGGCTTGCATAGGGGTCCGGGACCCAAAGTGGTTAGCACCAGGGTAACCTAATGCAAGTTATGTAATAAGTGATAACCTAGTAATTAAAATTTATGGGGGGAAAACACACTAAAAAGATAAGTTAGAGATATTTGATCTACCCATGCCTTTAGTGCTTGTATAGACTAAGGATGGGAATGAGATGAGTGCCTCGTCTTCTTGAGTGGGCTTTCTAGTTTTCCATATGTGTGATGTTGAGGGTCCGGGGTTCAAAGTAACCAGTCCTGGGTAACTCAATGCTTGAGGGTCCGGGGTCTCTTAAGAGATCAGTCCAGGGTAACTCAAGCAGCCATGTGATGACACTCCCTAGTATGTAGCCTGAGTCTCCTCTGTAGATTTGTGTACCTCTGGTGGTGTACTTATTGTTGGTGGTGTATCTATTGTCAGATGTGTTTATCATGGTTATTTACTTTCATTGATGATGATTGGTGATTCATGAATGTTGTACTTTTGACATGTGGCTTTTGACTTGAGATGATTATCTTTCGTTGACTTTATCTTATGATCTTGGTATTTGGTTTATACTTGGTTTGTGTATGATGTTTGGTTATGTGGTGTCAGTATTAGATTGAGTGTTCTTTCTTTGGATTATTTTATCTTCTTGAGTAGTATGTGTTACCTTTGAGATAGTTTTGGCTATTAGAGGTACCTTGCCTAAGAATATATTTTTTTTGATTAGTCATATGTGGATCATTCATTATCTTCCCTGCACGGTGGGAGTGGAAGCCTGACTAGGTAACCACGCGATCGGGAGGTAGTGCCTTCTTACCATTTGGGTTCCCCCTTCACATTGCCAGCTGTTGGATGTTCGTTGCAGAAGATGTACCTTTATCATTCTTATTTCTTATCTTACAGACTTCTTTTCAGATGATGTATATATGCTATCATGTATTCTGTTGTACAGTATCTATTTTCACATACCCTGCGGCATGTGCAGTGGATGTTATTTAGTGGATGTACTTTCATTGTATTGTTTATACTTATGCATTTTCTTATGCGATTATGTATCTGTTATTCCTTTATGATCTTGAGACATTGTACTTGGAACTTAAACTAATTAATTTAAAAACATTAAATGCGACTCAACGTAAAGGAACTCTTGAGGAATTGAAACTATATCTGTAATTGCAAATGTGTATTTGTTGTGTATGTTCATATTGCTTCTGCATTAATGTTATCTTGATGTTGTTTAAACTTAAAAAATAAAAATAGTTCAGTAAACATTGTAACATGTTAGGTTTAATTCTCTTGGGTTCCCAAGCGGGGCGTTACAGAAAATAGTAGCAATCATAACAAACATGTTGTTGCATGGAACAACTCTTTCCTAGTGCTAAAAAAAAGAAGCTTCTCTCCAATATTGGGACACCTTGATCCTGAGAAAGACTTATTTTATCCTCCTTTTGAAAATCTTCCTCATGCTCTAGAATGAGAATGATTGTGGGAAACATTTATTATTGTAGAGCTAGATGCCTAATGAGGAATCCTCTTGATGGTACTTGGTCCAAGGAATCATCCTTGACCACGTTGTTGTGCTCTACAATACTTGATTCTTTATGGCTTGTAGGGGTTGGCTCTGATGGTATGGCTGGTGGTGTGTGTGTCTTTTTATGCTATTACAGAAGGGGAGGACTACTCTACATGAAGTAAGAAAATTTCTACCTTAGGGGCTTCTACACCTAATTAGCTTGCAACTAGGAAAAATTGAGCCTTGTCTCCTCTTTTACAATAGCCAACTTTTTCATTAGCTCCTATGCATACCACGCCTACCTCACTACCCACTCCAAAGAGTGGAGGTTGGCTAAAAAATCTTCTTTAGTGACATGTATGGAGGATTGAAAAAAATAGCTTCATGGAGGGGATCCATGATGAAGCATTTAAACCTGGAATCTCATAGAAAGTGTGAGAAACACAAAAAATATCAAAAGATCTTTACAAAAATCAGCACTTGATCTATTGAAACTAGAAGATGCATAGATTCTCCATGGTGTTGGATGGAATGCCTCCAAAGGATGATGGCATTAAGAATAACACCCAAATTATCAATGTATAAAGGTTAGATGGGTTCCAGGAAACTTGTGCAGCTGAAAATGATTCTCCAAAAAGGTGTGTTAAAAACCGTTGACACAAAAGTCTACACCCTTTCTTGAGGTATGACCCTCAAACAACCTTGTGTAACATGGAAACAACCTCCAAGTGTGGGATTTTCTCTCTAAGGCTAAATCTCTAGATAAGTTTGGCTTCCTTACTATCAGGGTGCACTGAAACTACTACTTCAGAGGAAAAGGGAGAAGGAGAACATAAATTTAAATCCAAAAAGTGAAAGGGGATGATGTACCAAGATAGAAATATGGTTATAACTCTTCTTGTGACTACACTACACATCATTGAAAATCTAGAATACACTAGTCTAGACTCTATTCTATCTCTAAGGAACCAAATGCAGGTTTGGAACTAATGGAAGTGTTGAAAGGAAAGATATTTCACTATGTAGCAATTGCTAACCAACTTAACACAACATATGAATCAAGAAAATAGAAAGGAAATGTTCACTACAAGGAAAGTACATGCACTAGACAACAGAATGGCTAGAATAGCTAAGAAAATGAGAAGTTTCATTAATGAAAGGAAAAATTGTAGAGCATAATGTTGCTACAAAATACAAATAGTGAAGAACTCAGAAAAAGTATTTACAACTTGCCTTTATAGATTAGGAATAACTCATATCTAAACTACAGAGTTCAAACCCTAGCCAAAGTGGAGTTGAGTTGCAAAGAGAAATAAATGAATATCAGAGTAAAATATGATCTTGAAATCAACTTGTTGTAGTGAAGTGATAGGAAGGGAAAAATAAATACACCTAGTCATAAGAAATCAAATCTCATGATATTTGATCATTACAATCAATAAAGAGGCATGGAGATGTAAAGTTGTCATGCAAACAAGGCCAAAGAATGCTAATCAACGTTAAACAATAGTCCTTGTAATGTGTCATGGCCATAACAAATGAATTCGTACTGCTATCAAAAAATGTGTGATGGGATAACACACAATGTTAAGTCAATACGAAATTACAAAGTTGAACTGCACAAAAAAAATCAGATCTAACCCAAAAAAAGATGACCGTCGATGTAGATCCTCTTGTTGAAATGGATGGCCTAGATGCTACAAGAATTTGCCCCAGTGAATGAATAAATCCTACCATAGATCAAGATCCTCTTCATAAAAAATAGATGATTGAGATGCATTCATAAATATTCAAAGATGTGTCCAGATCTAAAGGCCATCACATCTTCACAAGAGAAAAAGGTAGCTATGCAAAAATACAAGAACTATTGGATCAAAAGCCACCTAGCATAAGAAGAATTTTCCATGTGGCATGAATCTATTGGTTGACACATTCCAAAATGCATGGTGAAGGAGGTAGAAAGTGATTTCACAATTTTATGGAAGCAAAAGGTAAGCCTTCTAAAATAGACAATTTCACTATTTTGAAAAGAGAAACAAAGTCATTCTCCAAAATGGTGAAAATGGTTAACACAAAATGTTAGCCTTGACAAAAGATGTGTGTTAACCTACAACTCTAAAAATGTAGAAACTGAGTTTAGTCACATGATGAAAGAACCAAGCCAACTTAGTTCATGAAGAGACCAAGTTAACACGAAATTTTTACTCCAACCAAATCACATGTTTACCCATAACAAGAAAAAAACCCATTGAAAATACCTCTGATTGGTTATTGATGTTGGGTTGAATGTGGGGCAAAAATGGCCAATAATAACCTTAAGAGAAGGGGGTTCTTATTTGTGAATAGGTTTGTGTTGTGCAGAATGGAGGAGGGGACTATTCCTCATTTGTTGATCCATTGTCCCTATAATAGGGAAGTATTGCTGGGCATACTGCTTAAATTTGAGGTCTAATAGGTCTTTAATGATAACCTACAATAGTTCAGTCTAGGTTGGGAGTATCTTGCTTATCACCCCCTCATTAGAATGTTATAGAAAGTGATCCCCCTTATGTTTTTTGGTCATTATGGAAAGAAATAAATAATTATATCTTTAGGGATCGACATTCTCCCCCTTTGGTTACACTTCAATTAATCACCAACCTATTACATAATTATATCCCTCACTAGAGATAAGATACCCCCTTCGACCCTTAATAACCTTAGAGTGTGTTATTGCAGATAATTGGGGAGTTAAGGAGCTAGTTTCTAGAGTTGATATTTCTAAATTTTTGGCTATAGACAATGGGTGTAATGGAAACTCCCACCCCCACTTTGGTTCAAGTTTAATTTTTGATGGATCCATTAGGGGAGTCATGTGACCAAGGGTGGTTCCATTAAAGATGACCATGGAAATCTTCTGATGGCTTATACTTGTAAGTGTGTTGAAAATAGTAGTAGCTTTGGTGAAGTTATGGGTTTGTTTAGGGGGTTAAAGCACATCAACTTACATAAAATTCAAAATTTGGCATTGGAGGGAGATTCACAACTTATTATTGAATCCCTTAAAGGAAGCAATAAAGTTAGCTAGAATACCTCCCAAATAATTAAGGATGCCCATATGTTTATCTCAAGACTTTGGGAAGTGTCCATTCAACACATATACCATGAGAGAAATGAGGTGGCAGATGCTCTGGTGGAGATGGGTCATGCAATGACTCATAGATTTATCTAGGAAAATGGCAATGACCTTCCAACTCATTTTCAAGTCCTAATAAATAAGGATTCTAAATGTTTATGAGATTGTATAATCTTCTTATTAAATTTTTTGTTTGGGTGGCTATCATTACTTGGAGTGGTTTGATAAAAAGTGAGAACATTGTCATTAATTGTGATGGGATCTTGATTGGCTTGAAAAGTGGTGATGAAAATGGAAGTGTTTCTTTCCTACATCAACATGTTGACTTTCACAAGATTTGGTGGATTTTTATCATATGAAAAATGATGCGTACGAGTATCAATAATGAAAGGAGTGATGTTATGAATAGAGAGAAAAGTACCAATGATCATTATGATTCTTTGAGCAGTGTGCTAGTTGCACGTGGCATTATTTCTTGGTGTCTTTCCACTCGAGTTTATGTAGTTTTATTTCCTTAGTTCACAAGTTTCTATGTGCTCTCTCTAGTTTTCCTAGACTTTATTAGATTTTAGTTGGGGTTATGTTGGATATCTCTAATGATTTTTTATGAGGACTTGAGAAAGATTGGGGAAATGAATCATAACTCTGTTCATATCGAGTCGATATCCATTGAAAACTACAAAGAGTTTTCTTGGACTTACCTAGAAGAGGGTGGTTTGGAGTTATTTATGCAGGGTATTGAGGGATATGATGAAGCAAACTCTATGGAGTTTGTTAACTCTTAGAATAATAGATGTGTGATTATAAATGGGAACTCATTTGAGATCAACGAGGGTGTCATTGCCAAGGTTGGTGATTTCTCCTTGGGGGGCCATAAATGGTGGAAGAAAATACATGTCGTAGACGATGCTAGTCTTAACCAATTTTTTCAGCCTAGTGAATGTATGGTATGCGATTGTGGTTTTTTTTTCATAATGTAGTTATTGGATCCCTAGAAAGAAGTATGATATGCTATCATGAGGTATCTCACTTTAGAGGGTAGATTTCAGATTTTCTACTACTACCACTTCCCCATTTAAACCATTTTTATCCTTCCCATTTTTCCTCCCACATTCTATGGAAGACAACATTCTTAAGATTAGGGAGAAGATTAAAAAGGTAAAAACCTATAATATCCTACACTGGGCCTTAATGTTTAAGCTTTACAATTTCCATAAGAACCTTTTTCCAATTCAACCTATCAATTTGTAGGTGGTCCTTCCTAATCTGGCCCTTTCTACCTCTACCCCTCAAATATCTACTGAGATGATGTCCGTAGTGGAAACTAAAACTATTAAACCCACCTCACACCATATTATGAAGAAAATACAAATGGAGTAAAATATCCAAATTGTGGATTCAAATGTTGAAATTAGTTATGATAGGTGGAGATCCTTGAGAAATAGGAAAAACATGGCTAAATGTGGACATTAGGCCAAAAATTTAGAGTCCCCTAGCTTTGACTCTACTAGAATCAGTAAATGCAAACATTACCAGAAAATAGAAGAGTAAGAGTTCCAAAAGGAAATATGCTATCGATGCGGGGGAATCTGTCGTTAGAAATAGGAATTACATGGAGGGGGCATGAATCAATAATTTACAAACTTTAGTCAGTAACTAAATATTATTTATTACTTTGAACCATACATAAGAAAGTAATAAATTAATGCTAAATAGTAATAATAACCATGCACACAGATAACTCATAACACCATATTTGTTAAATAGGGAAACCCTAGTCAAGGGAAAATCCTAGTGGGGATTATACCCACTATATAATATACTAATATATATATTCCTTGATAGAGGATGGACCCTATTAGGAGCCAAAGAGTGAATTTAGTATAGAGAGTCCTTGTTAGGAGGCTTTCAATGCCAGTTAGGAGATTCCAACCTTGTTAGGAGTTGTGCCAACCCTATTAGGAGTTGTAATACATTAGATACAAGATGAGCCCACTACCCAAACATGCACTTCCAATTACAAGAAGAGCTCACTACCCAAACAAGTAATTAGACTTCAGGTATATATATGCTTGATCTCAAATCACAAAATATCTTCTCAAAAACTTTGCATATATCACTTTCCAAAATGTTTGCATATCACAATAGCATACAAATACTGCGCTTCTCCTTTTTTTCTCTTCCCAAGATGTCCTTTTCATAAATACTATGCCTTTCACAAGTTAATGCTAGGTCAGCTAAGACTTTAATGTGCTTTTCCAACTTAGAGTAAACATCTAGGATGTTGGCCCTAATTGGTCAAGTAATTATTTTGTAAACAAAATAATTCCTTTCCTTTAATTCCGCTATATTGTTTCATTGATAAAACACAAATATCTCTTTTTTGTACCATCTATATTGACTTTTGAGGTTATAAACATCATCATCAACATGTATATTATCTCCATCTAACTTTGCTAGTCATAATATGACGTTTGTAACAAGTTACATACAAAACAATACACTATTGTAAACCAAATTCATACTTAGACAAATTTCTAAGTACCAAAAGCTAAGTATCTTTATTTATGAGGTTTCCTACAAGAATGAACATCATGTGTTGCCATAAATGACAACAATTACATATCTTTATTAGCCAATTATAAACAATCTCCCCCTTTGGCATTGATGGGAACAAAATAGGGAAAATTGGTTAAGTAACAAAATTGTGTCAAAAACAATACAGTAACATTACATTAAACATCTACTACTACATATGCTCCCCCTTACAATATGCTTTTGTATGTTACAATTTTATCTTCTCCCCTTTACCTTATTTCCAATTTTCTTATGGATTTTCTAGCCCTTTGATGTCAGAATGTCAAAAACTACTATCAAAAACTCTGTAAACATCTACCTTAAATTGATAGTATATTCATGCAATCATCAAAACTTTCCTACAATTTTTCATATCTTTCTTCCATGTATCCTTCGCTGATTTAGTAGAGGTGAGAATTACACATAGAGCATATGATGCAATCTCAACTACATTAAGATTGGAATATAAAAAATTAGAATAAGTGTCCTTGGCTTTGACACATTCCTCCAACTGTTTCTCTACAACAAATATTTTCAGAGCAATAGACTCTCTAAAATCTGAAAATCTTTTCAAAATTTTTTCCTTTCAAAGTTCTAGTTTCCTAATATCACTATGAATACTGGCCACTTGTCCTTCAAAGTCATCAACTTTTCTAAAAGGATGATGTATCTGGCTAGATAGAGCTCTAGCTCACTCATTTTACCTTCATTTTGACTATCAATATTCTTTTTCAACTTGTGAGATAAGGTACACTTAACTTACTATACTTTTCCATCCTATTGACATTTTTGAAGTTCCGTGATACAAGTATCAAGACTTATCAAATTGTTAGATTAATGTTTTGATAAATAGTGCTAAACAAGTTAGCATCATGTGAAATCTATGCCTTAGATTCTACAACATTCAACAAATTTGTAAATACTTCATCAAAAGATTTTAGGACTACTTGTGCCCTCTATTCAAGATCTGCCTTTGTATGGTGGACTACTAGAGTACTATGTAATCTGTCAATAACCTCCATCAAGGTTCTCTGTAGACTCTTCACTTCCCTTTTTTTCTCAATAATTTTTGACAAAGATGAGATCAAATCAGTTTGATCATCATCATTAGTTGTTAGTCTAGCAAGAAAAAGTGGAGTAGATGAACTAGACAGTTTAGTTTCATCTCCCCTTTTCTTCTTTTCAGCTGCCTCTTTGACTCTTCTCTCTTTTTTCTATCTTCTTTTTCTTTTCTTTCTTTTTCTCTCTTTTCTTCCTCTATTATTTTCTTTGTATCTTCCTATACTTCTCTCTTCTTATCTTCCTTAATTCTTCTCTTGATTTCTTCTTCAAGCTATTTCTACTTGGCTTCTTCTATTTTCCTCTTTGCTTCCTCTAAAAGCCTTTTCTCCTCTTCAATTTCTTTTAATTGTTCTTGAATATCCTCGGCATCGAATTTAGTTTGTTCTAAACTCTCAAAAGGGTTAGTATCTTCAATGTTAATGGTAACATTGGTCTCATTAATCTACATTGTGTCACCACTTACTAATACTTTAGAGGTTCTAGATATTGGTGAAGGTGTTGCCTTAGATTTTGTCATCATTTGACTTATCGCTACTGATGTTTCACTTCTTATTTTGTCCTCCTCACCCACCATAAAAAGAAATGGTCTTACTTTGTTTCTTAAGTAAGGTGTCAGATTATTCAACAATCTCTTGACTTCTTCTTCATTATCACTCTTACATATAGTCCTTATCATAGACTTTTGAAGTTCTAAGTCCTCGTCTCGAGCTAGAGCCTTCTTTACAATGAGTTTGTCATAGACTTTATGATTTACCATGCCTTCAATATCCTTTAGTTTTAGATTATTAGCTATTATATATCTCACAGTAGATATATCAATATGATCTTTTTCAATATCATTATACAAGTCATAAAAAAATTTCATCTAAAAAAATTCCCTTCATTGACAATGGCTAAATTTATCTTCTCTATCTTCAGCTTCTAGGGTTGTCAAGCTTTTCTTGTTGATTGTTTAGAAGTAATTACTTTCTCTACCTATTTAGCTTCTTGTTCTTCTTCACTAGATTCAACAATTGTCAACAATGCATTTTCTCTCTTTCTAGGTCCAATACCTTGTTGCTTGACCCTTTTTGTCTTGATGGTCACAACTTCCAGTAATCTTTCTGATTTCCTCTTCAACTCACTTGGTTGTACATTTGACACTACAACATATGGAATGCTTTTTTCTAAAGATGTCCCTACAATAGATACTAATAAAGGTTGCACATATGTTACACCTTGCTTCATAGTATGCCTAATTGCTTGTGACTCACTTTAAGTCATGCTAGCCTCTGATAGAGCTTTCTTCATTATTGTTTTTATCTTCTTGTGAGATGATTTCTCTAAAGATGCCTGATGAGCTCATTGGGTAATCTCATCATAAGTTTCAAATTTATACTCAGCTTGATCCTTCTTAGAACTCAACAATAAATCAATCTATTTGGCTACTATATCATCACTTATCTCATAACCTAAGGGATTGGGGAATATTTCCCAAGGTTCTATTGCTTCTATCTTCTTGTGAGATGCTTTCTCTAAAGATGCTTGATAAGCTCATTGGGTAATCTCATCATAAGTTCCAAATTTTTACTTAGCTTGGTCCTTCTCAAAATTCAAATCAATGTATCCAACTACTATATCATCACTTATCTCATAAACTAAGGGATCAAGGAATGTTTCTTGAGGTTCTATTGCTTGAATATAAGTAAAATCTATATCAACCATAACACATATGTCTTCTTTAAATCTTTCTACAATTGCATTGCAATTCTAAATCTTTGTCTCATCTCATTCTGAAATGTTTTCATTATCAAGTTCCCACTATCCAAGATTTTATCTGTTGGATGTCTTCTACATACATCGGTAATCTTCTCCATTGCACAACTCTTACTACTCATAATCTTTGTGACTGACAAATATGGAAATCTCTTTAAGTACATGAAAAAATAAATGATTGATTAGTGGCTGAAATCTAAACACATCATTCTTAGTCCTTTTGATTTTCTCTAGGTTCTCAATAAGTTGCATTCTTAGAATTTCACTAAGATTAATTTGTTCCTTCTCAACACATATCTTGTAGGATAAATAGATGAATCCAACTAACAATTCATCAATCTTAGAACTTACACATATAGAGTAGGCAATGATTCTGCTTAGGAATCTTACATCATCTTGTTTAATGGTGCTAATCACCATGGTCTTCCTAGGTAAAAGCACAAACCTATGTCAGCCTTTTGTAAAGGAAAAGGCTAACAAAAGTATAACTGTTCACCTTCAATAAAATAAAATTGGTACTATTATTTTGAAATTTAAAATGAAGTAAACTAATGAAATGTGTAGAAATGGATGAAGTTTAGGATTATAATTTTTAATAATTATTTGGAATAAGAATTGATATATTTTCCTAATTTTTATAGATAATTTTTAGTTGTGGAAAAACACTAAAAATTAGGGGTCTAGTTCCCACCACAAAACTAGATGTAAATAAACTTATTTCCCTTTGATCTCAGACTATGTAAGAGATAACATATATAGCTAGAACAATCAAAAATAAAATTAGCTTTAGACCTATATTTTCACTTTTGTAATGATTCAAATTTCAACTTGCCTAAAATCGATAGTTTTCATCTCCCACCACATTTTTCAAGACAAATATATTCTAACCAAGAGAAAAATTAGACATTCTAAAAGAGGACTCTCTCCTCTAGAACATCATATAATTTTTATTTTTAAAATATGATTTAATATGTTTTTCTTTCTCAAAATTGACATCTTTTCGAGTGTTAAAATACATGCTTGTATAATTTTTTAATTACAATATACTATATCTAATTAAAACACTATAAACACTATATGGGAATATTCTTGACTCTGAGCTCTCTAAAATGGCATTTATATGTTATTAAAAATATATCATTAAAAATAGTGAGAGTTATTGAAATGCCACTTTTTTAAAATAATTGTATTTCTTTAGTAATTGGATACAAACTTGTATAAAACATACTATTGGAAAAGTGTGAGACCATATGTAACTTAGCTAAAATAAATTTATCTAGATCATATGTTTGGACAAAATTGATTTTTAAATAGAAATACTCAAATTTAGTTGTTCTGATAAGTCAGCCTAAAAGGTGACACAACTTTGTACTTTTACTGTTCCATTATAAATTGCTTTTGTGTAGTTCTCAACCTTCTTCTTAATAAGTTTCTCACCTATCTAGGTACACTGCCTTGTTTGCTAAGAATAGTTACCTCATGTATAAGGCTAGTTGAAATATCAACTACATTATCTTCCATCCACAATTTTGCATCATGAATTCTACTTAATATGATCTGTGTCCAATTCTTGGTAGAAATGATATTTGAACAGATCTAGCTCTTTCAAATGTTCAAATTCAGGCTTCATAGTCATATCATGGGTAAAGACTAATTCTATATCTTTATTCATATACTCACTCCAAATAGATTCAAACTTGTTGTTAAGATAACTTCCTACATCTTCCAAATACACTACATTGTTCATTGTAATGGATAATGCAGAACTAGGGTTTCCTTCTACAGGTTTCATAGAAAAATTCTTCAATTTTTGTCTTTCCTCATTCTCAACATTATGAATTACAGACATATCTATGGTTCTAACAAATATAAACTTTATTGAAGAAATTCTATGAATAAATGATAAAATTCCTCTTTCTAAAAATAGAATTTACTTCAAAATCAGCTTATCAAGTCATTTTTGGGTGTTCTATGCTTCAGATGTAATTACAATGAAGTGGTAATCAAGTTTGTACTCCATTTTATTCATCAATTCAAACTTGCATTAATTTTGTCCTTCATAAACATGAAAAAGTTGTCAATTATATTTTGAGATCAAATATTTGCTCAAGACCTTTTATCTAACCTTCAGATGCTACACAAGGTTTTTCATAGCTTCCTTCCATCTTGATAATGCTCCACAAATTTTTTCTCTACAAAATTCTCAATAAGAACATAGTTTTCATCTTCTGCTAGTTAAATTTCTCTATAATAATAGTAACTCTTAATTTCTTCATAACAAGTCCCAATAAGCTACAAATTTCAAGAGAGATTAGATACATTCTAAACTTATCGTGATATACTTTTTCCCAACTTTGCTACCCATAATTCCATCTCTAAGTGAAGTTACAAATTTTGGTGCTATGAACAATCTTAATTCAACTTAGTTGAATCAAACTTGATTATTGGTTTCGATCTTCCTATCTCACCATCTTCTAACTTATCCTCTGAGATTTCTAATCCTTTAACAAGTGCCTCATTGAGTTCTTCTCGAAGTTCACTAACTACATTTCTTTGTCCTCATTGTGTTAGTTTCAAAGTTCTTTTCATGGTTCCTTCTATCATTTTTTGTGTTTCTTTCATTGTTCCTTTTGTTTCTAAAGTTTCTTCCATTGTTCCTTCTGTCTCCAAAGTTTTTCTCCATTCTACAATACTTTTTTGTATATGCAAAGTTATTGCATAACTAACATACTGGAGTTCTAGGATTTTTTTCATCAATTGGTGCAAGACAATTCTAATTTATGTGTCCAAAGTTGTTACACTTATAACACATGATTTGTCTTCTTTCATCATAAGGTCTTCCTTCTCTTGATGTCTTTTCATTAGATCTTCTTCTATCTATGGGGTTAGTATTTCTAGACATTCTACTATTCCTTCTACCATTATCATATTTAGGTTTTCTACGATCAATTTCTTTATGACCATACTATTGGGATTAAAGATAGAGTAACTAAGAGGGGGAGGGGTGGGGGGCGGGGGTTGAATCAGTTACTAACAAAAATTAACCCACAAATCCCTTAGATGTCTTAAAGATCTAGTTACTGCTGATACTCGGTAAACAAATGTTGTAACTCGATAAATTAAATTATTACTTATTTTCAAGCATTCATGCATGTAACTGAAAACAAAGTGAACACAAGAGACACCAGATTTAACGTGGAAACCCAATATGGGAAAAACCACCAAGTAAATAGTCACCAATTTTTCACTCTTCTGAAGTGAGCCCTGTTTGGAGCCAACCCTATTAAAGGTTACAATACACACTGTTAGGTGTGACCTTGTTAGAGGATTTAATCACCCTGTTAGGATTGGCCTTGCTAGAGGTCTTTAGAACAATTCAACTAAACTATCACCTTGTTAGAGGATTTATAAAATGGTTGTCAAACCAACTCTGTTAAGAGATTTGAAATCACTGCCACATTGGTTAGAAAGCAACAATGAATTGACTTGAACAAAATGCAACTGAATTTGCTGGCTACAGGTTTCTGTTCAGCATTATTAGATCTTCCTTGATCAAATATGGCTCTACTGCTCCTCAATGATCTCTGATCATCCTTCAAATTTGCTTCCATAATAATCAGTCCTCATATCTCAATAATTCCATACTTCCATCATACACACACTTAGAATTCGCAACTTGACCTGTTACTTATACCATTTAGATTGTCAAGTCGTCCCATTTACATGTTACATTTACCAATAAACCATACATCAGTCAGCTACAGATATTACTCTGAACAAATAAATGTTATTTCATAAAACAGTGAAATCCTTTACTGGCCGACCCTACTCGGTAAATACTACTTTCAAAAATTTCCTAAGTTAACCTTCTTGACTCGGTTAACATTTCAATATCCTTAAAATTCTTTGGCTACCGAGTTTTCTTGGTAAGAACTGAATCCCATGGTAAGAACTGCTTCTTCCAAATTACCTTTGATGACCTAGTGAGCTCGGTAAGAATTGCTTCTTCCAAATTACCTTTGATCACCAAGTGAACTCGGTAAGAACTATTTCTATCACATTTTCCTTGATTACTGAGTGATCTCGATAAGAACTAAATTTCTTTGATTACATTGAAATCTCGGTAATCAACTGTCTACTCGGTAGACACTGCAAACTATCTTTACTAACCTTTTGGGCTTGGTAGACACTTTTTATTGCCTTGCTGACCTTTTGAGCTTGGTAGACACTATTTGACTACTGATATGACATTTGTGTGACATCAAAGACAACACACAATTGAACAATTGTATCCAACACATACAATGACAATTATGACAATAAAAAACATGATTAAATGACTTATTTATACAATCTCTTTTCATATGACCTATTTCATTACATGAAAAAAACTTATCTCCAAATTCATACCTAGTTTCCTTAGGAGATTCCACTTGCTTTGGTTGATCCAAAATCTCAACTTCCTTGTTTTGTTCAAATTCTTTAGGTTTATCAAAAGATTGACTAGATTCAATCTTATTATTAGATTTAGCTTTTTCTTCAGATCTAATCTATTTTCACGTTTCTTTGCAAAGATATTAAATAGATAGCCAAGGTCATTCTTATCATAGGTAGGTCTCTGTATTGACATAGAATCATCAAGTTTTCCTCTGCTAGAATAGAGATTCTCAAGTTGCTACTTGCACTGAGTTAGTTCACCTTTCACAATAGTGTTGTACTCATGAAGTTCTTTATGATCTTCTTTCAATGTTTCAAACTCAGATGTCTTCTTCACTAGACTTGCTCTAAGATCTGTATTCTTAGTTTTCAAATCAAATTCAACTTTACTATGATCATTCCTCAAAGTCAACTTTAGATTGGTAATCTTTAATTCATGCTTCAAGATCTTATACTTTTTCTTCAGCTTTGAATAATCATCATCTCTAGTTTCAGATTGAGTAGATTTAGGCTTGGATTTGAGATGTTCAATCTTATCCTTCAATTGTCGAATATATACTTTGGAGTCCTCATATCTATCCTTAAAATTATCTCTTTCTTCAGTAAGGAGATCAATTTGTTCAAATGCCTCTTCATAGTTCTTCATCAATTGTTCCATATCCATAGGGATTGTTGAGCTATTGTTTTGCACAATACTTAACGGTAGGAATCCTTTCGAACTCCTCTCTTGAAAAGCTGATCTAGGATCAACTCCAAGGTTCCAAGTGATCTTGTGACCTACTCAAATCTTCTCAATTGAAGATAAATGTGAATGTTCACGAGGAGGCCTTTGGTGGTTCTAATAACTTTGAATAAGATGTAGAATATGTTTGCTACTTCAAAAGAGTAAACACAAAAAAAAAAATGTATTTCTTATTTTTTTTGTTTTATGATGAATGCAATCTAACAATGCAACTATATGAATTACTAATTTTAACCAAGGGGTTAGCAAAGAAAATAACTAAGATAAGGTGACAAGAAGTTTAAGAAAATAACATGAAAAATAAATCCTAATAGACATAAACTATGGAAACCATGTGTTTGCGAGTTAAGCTTTCAAAAAAGATTAGTGGGTAACCAATGAAAGTAGGAGCAATGCTTCCTTAATTCAATTGATGCAATCATCAATGGGAATTCAGTAACTATAAGATGTTTCACTTTTTATCAAATTGCAAGGTGATAGAAAGTGCCCTCATGTGAGACAAAATGCTATGCAGGAACAAGATGATGATCTCTTCTCAAACTAAGTATGTCAGCGGAATTTGTTAAACCGTAGCAAACACCAGAATTAAAAGATCTCACAACCACAAATAACATAATAAACTTTTGGCTCAATCACATTCCATGAACATATATTCACAAAATATAACACACTTAGGCAAGAATCACTACACTCCAAATATGAGCACCAAAAGCATATATTATTTCAAAATAATGGTTGCCTCAAATGCATATTACATTCCTAAATTTATAAGAAATATTCTTTTCAATTTGTGTTGAGAGTGAGAGATATCTTTAGGAAATCATATGCTTCTAAACTAATAAAACAAATCTATTTATGTACATACTGACTCTCTAACTAGTGCTTAGTAGGACTCCATCCATATTTATATCATTGATTGGATACATGAGCCTTTACATGTATTAAAAAAAAGAAAGCATAAGAAAATAAGAAGAAGAGAGCCTTCAGTTGATGTAGGAGTGACTAGAAGTGGCAAAAATAGAATCTCCATCTTCACTAGGCATCCGTAGGAGTTAAACTGTCATCAGAATGAGTTTCTAATGCATGGAAAGCTCTATTTTAGAACCGATAGTTAACTGTTAGTGCACCTTTGAGTTCTTCAAAATATTCCAGAAAACTACTAAAAAAGTGCACTTGCACACCTAGCACACTTGTGCACCTAGCACACTAGTGCACCTAGCACACCAGTGCACCTAGCACACCAGTGTAGCAACACACCAGTGTAGCAACACACCTTGGATAACAGGCTCCAAAAATGTAAAATTTTACTAAGTGTCAAAATTGAAATTCTGACATCTGGGTTTTTTTCCCCTTTATTCCAGAACTATGTTTGGACATTTGCCCTTGAATTTCTCTATTATGTCAATGATCTAAGTTGCATCCAAAAAATCTAAAGTATTATATTTATCCTTTACTTTTTGCCTGTAGTTATCCACTTCTATACAGGTTTCTACAAAATCTCTGAGTTTTGTGTCAAGCTCTAATAAAGCTTCTTCCATTATGAATGCTTGCTAGATATCCTCATCATTAGAAAGTTCATCAAAAAATTTATAAAATCTCTCAACTACTACCTGCACTGGTATAAGATTTTCCCATATATCATCTTCAAAAATGTCCAAACATGCATCACTATAATGTTTCTCAGCTTTCAAAATTTGCTATTGGGCTTGGTCCTTGAGCCTATGAATCTTTGCGTGTAATGTTTCCAGTACTTTATTACTATATGAAGTCTTCTCTATCCAATCATCTATCTTATCTAATTCCTCAGATGTATATACATCCATTAGCATCTGAAACCTTTGGCTTTGATTGCTTGTAATGCATATGTCTTTCCGTGCTAGGTATGCACTTCATCCATTAAACCAAAATCTTGATTCAAAATTACCACTAAATTTTTTGCTTTCTCCTGCATAACATGTAATAATTTAAGATTTCCTTGAATGATCAATACACCTTTCTGCTCAAAAATTTCTCTCCATTGCTGAAAATCTCTCAAAAATGGGTCCAACTGCATCGCACCCCTATCTCTTCTTTCAATTACCGCATTTAAATTTTCCTCAGGGTTTGTGGGATCCAAGGGACCAACAACTTCACTCAAATATCTATTTAGGATTCTATTTTGCTGCCAAAGTGTTATCAATTTTTCCCCATCCTGCTCTAAACTTTTGAACACTTCCTTCATCCATGTTATTACCATCAACTTCATAGTTTCCAAGGTTGGCTTCCAGAGCATAACTTCCTAGATCTGATAATCCCTTGGAGTCAATTCTTCAATATTTGATTGTGGAGGAGGGATAGCTACATGAGAAAAAAGGTCTTAATTCTAATAACTCATAACAAAGGCTAGTGCTCGCACATCCTTTGGAGGTGAATTAGGCTTCCTTAGAACTTCTATCAATTCCATTCTATCCTTCTCTTCAGTAGTGAATTAATGTTTCTTGTTTCTTATTACTTTTTTTTGAGCCACCTTAGGATATGCCATACCAGGGATTTACTTTTAGAGGATGAAGGAGTTTTCTCATCTATACTCTTTCCCTTATCACTCCTTTTTGGAGTCTTCTCCTTCGGTGAGATATCAACACCTGGAGTCTCTATATCTATGGAGCCAATAGTTCTCACCTTGATGTCTTGGGAAGTTTGTTGTGGTTGTCCACTTACCTATCCTTCTTCTGAAACTTCATTGGTGGATACTTATTGTGGCTCTTCTTCATTTCTCTGTTTGGACCTGTTCAACTTCTATACCTAAAGGAAGAGGGGTAGCTAATCCCTTGACTACAAAGAATGTGACTTGTACTTGGGATACTGAAACTACCTTGGGTCCTTGTGATTCGGGGGGTATCTGACTCCAATCCTCCTATTGAGGTTGATTAGTTGGAGTGTCTCTTATATTATCCTCAACCAACTCAGTACCCATGGGAATAAAGTCAAAATTTAACATCTAAAAGACATCAGTGCTCGTCATACCCTACTCATCTATCCATTGTTGCATCTCATATTGCGATGTTGTATTTGAATGGGTTCATCAAGGATAGATGGTGCTGTAATCATGGAACTTCTTCTCCATTCCTCCTCTATGGCTCTGGCAAGCTGAGTTCTCTTATTCAAAGGTAGATTGTCCTCTTCCTCCTCATCACCCTCTTCTTCTACTTCTTTAGGAATTGGTTTGAGAACTGAGGGGAAAGGAATCACTTTCTTGATCACCTTTTGCCTCCTCTTTACTAGAGTCTTAATCTTTCTCCTTTTAGGTGTAGATTGGGAGGCTTTCTCTATTTGTCAAGGTGGGGAAACCTCTTGTTCTTTAGTTTCTATTTCCCCTTGGTTTGGTGTAACTAGTGGTACTTGGGGATTATCTTGGGCTTGTGCGGCTTCTACATTCTTTGGCCCTTTATGTTTTCCTCTCCTTGCTATGGAGGTGTTAGAATTTCTCCCTCTTCTAGTTTAGCTTGTTGAGGAGAATTCATCTTCCTCTTGCCCTTATCTTTACCCTTTTGAGCTTGATAATAACCAATTGGCCTATCAAGTTGGTGCACCATTTCTAGTCTTATTGGTGACTAGGCTATAAACGTAGGCATGGTGACCTTTGCTCCTCTACCTCTAGCTGGATGGGCTTGTGCATGGAAGATCACTTTTTAAGGAATTGGGTCAAGTTTGAAAGGTCTATTGACTCAATTGTTCATCAATTTGATGACGTGCCTTGCCCTGTGATTAATGTTCAAGTTCTCTTCTTTATCAATCTCAATATTCATAATAGGTCATTCACCAATCTTATCTCTATTGAATAATGGATCAAGCAACTCCTCTGTGTCCTATTTCACTAACTTCAATGGAATATTTATCTTCAAAGCCTTTTCTAACAAATAGAAAGTCATCCTACAATAATCCCTTATGTGGATATCATAGTCATTTGTCACATTCATCTAGTGATCTTCAATGCTCTCTTCATGCTGAAATGATTTCCCAGCTAAGTGTTGTACTCTTCCAATTTTGTCAAAATATGGCCTGGGAGAGTTATACTCATCCAATGAATATTGATCCCATTCACATTCAAAAGTTGGAATATCTTGTCTTCGATCCACCTCTAAGGGTCCTATAGTCATAGGCTAGGTCCATCATATTTTATGTCACTTTCTAACTCTGTCATAGGCAGACAAGAGTTGTCAGGAAATCTCTAGGAGAATTAATCATCACTGGGATACCTAGGGAGCTTCTTAGGGTTGATAGTTGTACCTACTACCCTTAAATATGTGAATGTATGAAACTGGATATAATAAGCTCTGACTAGTGATATTTGTGTAGCTACCTCCTTTGATATTCTCTTCACATAATCCCCTTTTATGAATTGGATTATTATAAAGATGAAAGCATCATTTACAATTCTATATTCTTTTCTTTTCTCTGAAAACCTCTTCTTCAATATTTGAGGATATACAATATACAACCATGCATTTGCATCCTACATGCTACCCCTCTTGTAAAGTCTTGGATAATCTATCACCCTTGTGGCTAACAAGTACACCAAGTATGATGCCATGTAAAATTTCCTGTTGTTCTTCATCACCACTAGCTACTCACCCAAATTCTCATTGAGAGTAGTAGCCCAATCCAGTGGCATCTCTACTTTCTTTATTATTGAACCACCTCACAATAGGTGTTCCATAGTCATGCGCTAGGCCTGGCTTAGGAATAATCTATTCATGCTAAGGACTACTTTTCCCCTACCATGAGGTGCATTTAGATTGTCAACCCAAGGACATATACATGAAATGGTCGGCACAGTATGTGCACTAGGTACTTTGATGACTCATTATGCTTGTGCTGCAGGAAAGTAAAAATGCAAAGGAAGGAAACTACACTACTGCTATGGAAAGGAAAATACTGAATCTATGAATGTTGAAAACACAATGACAAGATAATAGAGATTCCATCTTGACTCATCCACTAGACTGTTCTCGCAGATGCTGCAGGAACGTTCATGAAGTGTGATGCTTTAGGAAGGAATTAACTAGCTACGCCTTACTTAAAATACTACTAATGCTAGTAAAATGAATCTATTCTATCCTAATCTAATCCACCTTCCAAGTGGGCCCCCTTGGTTGGCTTCTCTAATCTACCAACGCAGGATAGAAGCTAAAGAGAACTAATTCATTTCATTAATCAGTCATTACATGATTCAGAATTGTAAAAAACAATTGCAACAAACTGTGAATCAATGTTCTCTCTTACTCGATAAAACTTATCAAAAACCAAAACTAAAAACTTCACACACAGGAGTCGATCCCGACATATATAGGGAATCTACTCTTTATTGCATAACAGAAAAGTAACTATCCTAAGTTAAGTCCGCAGGAGAGAATGTAGGAGAACAACTGAAAGCGAAAAGGAAAGATAACAGAATTGAGGAGGGAGCAATGAAGTCTCAGCATCCACTTGTTACAACATAAATGCAGAGAAGGTAATGGCTTGTAAAAGCTCCTCCTTATTCACTGCCATGTTTCCTGGAGTGGTTATAACTTCCTTTTCGTGGTTGTTCCTTGATGCTCATTTCTCCTTGAATGCTGTCGACAACCAACTTCTGGATTCTTCAACTCATCCTTTAATCCTTATCATCAGGTTAGTTATGATATAAGACATATTTGCAAATAAACATCCATCAAACTAAATTCAAGCATAAGAATGCACATTTGGATATTTATATGAAATACTGCATATTAGATATAATTTAGACAAAAGATGACATAGTTTTTCTACCCCATAAATCATCAAAGGTTTATCAAACATAGGCTTATAAGTGTTAAAACAAGGATAAACGGAGTATCACAAAGTATCTTAAACATAACAAAATAAAAGCATTTTTTAGACTCATCATCTGCCCCCTGCTAAACTAATGCTTGTCCTCAAGAATTACACTTCTTTGTCAAATATCTGAACTCCCCAACTTCTGTCTTTCCCTTTCTACTGCTCTTGAAGGTGTAATAGAATCCTTTGGTCCTTTCCCATACTTCTCGCTTGTGGTCTTCCTACAACTTATCAAGTTTGTCAACATCAATATGATACAGGGGCCATAAAAGCATTGGAGGTTGAATGGTCAAAGGACACCATAGCTCTGGCCTTAGTTGCTTTCCCAATTCTAAATATTTTGGAACTCTATATAGTGCTACTTCCAAATTAATAGGATTATGCGGCTCTAATTTCTTGAGAGAATCAGGTAACCGTGCCCATCTACCTCTTACTCTGGTCATAGCTCTCTGGAATGTAAAGTAGGGCAAGTTTTCATATTCGGCATACACTTTGGCTCTAGCAGCAAATACCTTCTTTCTAACTTTTGGATTACTCTTCCCATAGGTTAATGTAAACCAGTCTCGAAGCATTTCTTCTAGTTGTTTACTTTCTGCCCTCAAGGGTAAAGGTTTTGTTCTCTCCTCATCTATGTAATTAACCAGTTGTCTGTCATAATTCACCTCATTAGACATCCATGACATTAAAACTTTCAAATGCACATCTCCTATATAGAGCAAAGGATTCCACTTAGTTTCTGCAGGAATGAGAAAATTATGAATATACAACTCACACAATAGATTTTTCTGCCATGGTGGTAAGGTTTGATACAACCCATAAAACTGTTGTGCGGTTTTGAATTCTGCATTTACATTTCTGAGGGTTAATATCAACTGAAACAAAAGATATTGTTCTTTCAAACAAAAAGCATATACTCGAGAAGGTGGTCTGCAAGCAAGAGCTTGATCAACTAATTTAAGTGCATGTTCCATGTGCTATTTCTATCTTTCTAACTGTTCTTTCAATTCTTCAATCTCCTCATTTTGTGATGTTATGATCTTGCTCATTCTTTTCTTCTCCTCTTTCCATGGTGCTTCAGCAAATAAATGCTATCCATATAATTGGAAAACAATTTTTTGCAAGGTGACGACACTGTTATCCTCTTCATAATCCTTTTTCTTTTTCTGTTCCCACCATAGATGTTCCACCAAACTATTGATCCATGTTGACTTATATGGGACTAAGGCAGTATTCAAATCATGACATTCAGGAACTACTTCATTCTCATGGCTTGAAACACCTGGTAAATCCATTAAGGTTTCATTAATTTATTGCTCACATGCTGCAGGAGGATTACCAGAAGCTTCTGTCATCTTAGTGTGAAGGGGAGAATGGTCAAAAATTATCTGCACAGGAGACTCTGGAGCAGGTGCTTTAGACAATATAGGATCTTTGAAAATCTTCCCTCTCATTCTAGGGCTTCTCCACAAAGGAGTCTCTTCTTGTACTACTATCTTTTGCCTACTTTTTTGTTTTGGTATCACTGCTGTAGGATTAGTTTCTACAGGAACCTTCTTTGTTTTCTTCTGTTGCTTAATTGTAGGACTAGGTTTTTGTTGAGCAGTAGTTTCTTCTGGTGACTTTCGTTTCCTTTTAGCTTTACTAGTAGTGGGTTTAGGGATGTCCTGTTCAGGTGGAGGCACATTCTTTTGAATGGAAGCTAATTCTGGTTCAATCTCTTGTGCGTTTTCTATTTTAGCTCCCTCAATATTTTGTTTTGCAGGCTCACTACTGGGAACTACGTTTTCCTCACCCTGTCGTTCACTAGGGTCAACTTGGGGTTGTAGGGTTTTAAATTTCACAAAGTCATCCCATGTCAAAGGGGATACATCCCTAAGAGACCTTTCTATTAACAACTTAATCAAGGCATGGTGAGTGATAGAATTATCTTTCCCTTTTTGAGTCTCTTCCGCACTAATACAGAGCATATTATACAAAAAATTTGGAAGATTCATGGCAATATTGTGCCTTGTACAACTAAACAACTTAAAATGGTGAACATGTAAGTGAGAAAATATGCCTTCACAAGTGAAATACTTGATGAAATGTATTGCTAGCTCAGGGTATGGAGGCGGCAAAGACAATCTCTTGCACCCCTGCTTTGTAACATCCAATGGAGGGTCATGTGGGGTAGTGACTATGTAGTATTATATATAATTAACAAAATCTGAAAACTTATAAATGAATAATAGTTTGAAAATGTTTATACCTGCCAAGTGGATTGTCACATGCTCCAAAAAAAAAGTGGTAGAAATAATGTAAATGACAGCATCCATCAACATGTGCAGATTTGATTGAAAACACAAAAACTTAATTATGTAGAAAGTGAGTGGATGGAAGATTAAGAAATGGAGTGGGGTGGGTGGATGAAAGATTAAGATATGAATGGAAAGAAATATCATGAAAAGAAAATGGACTTTATGCGAACATAAAGTTATTATTATGGACATGCAAATTAGAATTAATGTTGAAGAGGAGCAAGCGAAAATTTTTCACCTTCTGCTGCAGGAAGAGATACTTGAGTTGTTGTTGGATCCGATTGTTCAAACTATTGCATGAATTTGGCATTTGTTTGAGGTTGTTTGTAAAGTTTAAGTCGATGACTATTGATTAGCATTTTGAAAGGCACATCATCAATTGTGGTTAGTTGAACTGTTCCATTGTCAAAGACATGGATGATTTGATATGGTCCTAACCATCGCGTCTGTAGCTTCCCTGGCATATCCTTAAAGTGAGAATCATACAATAATGCCCAGTCATCAGCTTTGAACTGTTTGTTGAGTATATGAGAATCATGCTAGTGTTTTCTCTATTTTTGCACCAGTTCAGTGTGTTCTAAAGTGGTCTTGTGCATTTCATCCAAAGAATTAAGATGCAAGAGGCATTCTCTTTGTGCTGCAGGAAGATCAATATCTAAGGTCAAGGCTGTTCTTAAAGTCTTGTGTTCAAATTCAATTGGAAGCATTTCCACTTTCTCATACAAAAGCTCAAATGGTGTGAATCTGGTAGTGGTTTTCCAAGTTGTTCTATAAGCCCAAACAACTTCTTGTAACTGGCTGGTCCAATGTCGATGATGCAAATGGACTGTTTTAGTTAGAATATTTTCCAGCTCACAGTTGGTAACTTTTGCTTGTCCATTGGCTTGTGGATGATAAGGACTGAATCTGTGATGCTTGATGTTATACTGTTTCATCAATTCTGAAATTAGGTTGGAAGTAAACTGTGTACCTTGATCAGTAACCAATTCTTTAGGAACTCCATAGTGTGTAAAAAAAATTTCATATAGGAATTCGACAACTTTTTCATCATGAGCATGCTTCATATCCTTAACCTCAACCCATTTGGTTAGGTAGTCGGTACAAACCAGAATATAAGACTTCCCATTGGATGGAGGATCAATAGGACCGGTGAATTCCATTTCATCTATTTTGGTTGGGCGACCCATTCTTTGGCATTGGTCACACTTCCTTGTATAATTGATTGCATCTTTATGAAGGGTAGGCCAATAGTAACCAGTGGCTAAGATTTTGAAAGTTGTTCTTTTGGCTGCAAAATGTCCTCTGCAGGGCTCATTATGACATGCATGCAAAATATCATATGTCTCATCTTCTCTTACACATCTGTGCATAACTTGACTAGGTCCAGTATAGAACAAAAAATTGTCTATCCATTAGAAATGGAAGCTTTTCTGTATGAGCAGCTTTCTCTCCTTATAAGAAAAATGCGCTGGTGTCTTATTAGCTGCAATGTAGTTACCAATATATGCATACCATGGAACTTTAACAGCAATGTGAAACAAATTTTCATCTAGAAATGCATCATCTACCAGAGTAGTATCAGTATCATGATGATTGATTCTTGACAAATAATCAGCTATGAAATTTGTTTTTCTAGGCTTATCCACTATGGTTATGTCAAATTCTTGTAGCAATAGTAACCATCTTGCTAACCTACCAGTTATAGTAGGTTTGTTCATGAGATATTTGATTGTTGCATGATTAGTATGAACATAGATAGGATAACCTGTGATGTAATGCTGAAATTTATTTACAGCATAGACTACTACTAACAATTCCTTTTCAGTCACTGTGTAATTTAGTTCTGGGCCATGAAGACTCTTACTGATATAATAAATGACATTCTCCAGATTTGAGTGTTTCTGTGCTAAAACTACACCTATGGCATAATCAGAAGCATCTGTATATATGTGAAAAGGTAGGTTCCAATCAGGGCCTTGTAAAATTGGGGCTGTGGTCAAAAGTTGCTTAAGCTGTAGGAAAGCTTTATCACACTCAGGTGTCCAATCAAATTCAACTTCTTTGGTGAGCAACTTGTACAAGGGACTGGCTATTTTACCGAAGTCTTTTATAAAACACTTGTAATATCCAGCATGTCCCAGAAAAGATCTGATATCTTTTAATTTAGTGGGTATGGGTAAGTTTGAATTACCTCAATTTTAGCTGGGTCTACTTGTATACCTGCAGTAGATATGAAATGACCGAGTACCACACCCTCTTGCATGAGCATGAAACACTTTTCACTATTTAGTGCTAAATTATGTTCTTGACATCTTACCAAAACTTTTTCAAGATTTATCATTGCTTCTTCAAAAGTAACTCCAAATGTTGTAAAGTCATCCATATAGATTTCCATACAATCATGTGATATATCAGCAAAAATATTAATCACAGCCCGTTGAAATGTTGTAGGAGCGTTACAAAGACCAAATGGTAAAACAGAGTATGCAAAAGTACCCCATGGATAGGTAAATGCAGTTTTGTCTTGGTCTTTAGGAGCAATACTTATTTGATTATAGTCACTGTATCCATCTAAAAAGGAGAAGTACTTCTTTCCAACTAGTGTATCCAAAACTTGATCTATGAAGGGTAAAGGAAAATGATCCTTTTTAGTAGCCTTATTCAACTCCCTATAATCTACACAAATTCTCCATTTTCCTCCTTTCTTAGGTACTATAACCAGCGGTGATACCCATTTACTATCAGATATAAGATAGATAAAGCTAGCATCAAGTAGTTTCTACAATTCTGTTTTGACTATTTCTCTGAGGCTTGGATTCATCCTCCTCTGAGGTTGACGAAGTGGTAGACAACCTTCATTAATGTATATCCTATGGGTACATAGTGTAGGGCTTAATCCTTTCATATCACCATAATCCCAAGAAAAAGTCTTCTCATGCTTCTGAAGCAATTCTTTTAATTGTTCCATCTGTACAAATGTCAATTTGGGGTTAACATGCAGTTTATGGCCTTTACTCAGTTCAATAGGAATAGTGGATTCTACCATAGCAATTTCAGAGATTGGGCTTCCTTCTAATTCGCAGGGAAGTAATGAACAAAGATTTTTAGGTTCCTTAAGTAAAGTAAAACTTGTATCACACTCCTCATATGTAATCAATTCTAATACAGAGCTTTCAGACACATCTTTTCCTACCACACAAGTGTTGGTAAGGATGCTCTGGATTACTGAATCTTCTTCTTGCAACTTTAGAAAAGATTGCCTATGTAACATCATAAGTTGTACTATGGAATTTATCTCTTCTTCTTCATCTCCTAATTCTGGCCAAAAAGATGTACTCAAATCTGGTAATGGTTGTGCAGGAGGATATAGATCAAATTGCTTGGTTGCTTGGCCATTTGATATGGTCATATTCCCTGATCTGCAATTTATGTTTGCATCAGCTATGGCCAACGATGGTCTACCTAGAATGATAGGATAGCCAGATAGGTTTACTTTAGGGGACAAAATCATGAAGTCCGCAAGATATTCTAGGGAATCTAAGGTCACAACAATATTTTCTATCATTCCATCAGGAATGACAGTGGAACTATTTGCAAGCTGTAGAATAGTTGGTGTGGGCATTAATTCTTCTATTTGTAACTTCTTCGTGGTTTCTTTAGTCATCACATTTATAGCGGGTCCCAAGTCTATTAAGGCATTTTTAACAAATTGACCATTTATGCTGACACTTACTACTGGACTCCTTGGGTCAGAATATTTTAGTGAAATCACTTTTCCTAACATGATATCAACTAAGTGTCCAACAACATGAACTGTGGTAGGATCCTTCTTCTTTCTTCTAGGTTTCTTTAGACAAGCTTCCCTTATAGCTTTTCCATAACCAGGAATGTCCTTAATAGCTTGAAACAAAGGTATTTGGACATGCATATTCTTCAACTGATTAACAATGTCAAAGGGTTTTTCCTTCTTTGTTCAGGTTCCTTTTCTATTAGTTGGTCTGGAAAAGGAGGCTCTACTACTGGTTGAATTGGTATTGGTATGGTAACATTAGTTGGGTCAACAGGTTCATCAACCAAAGGTTCTAATGCTGTAGGAGAGTCTGATACTTCAGTTATACGAGGTGGCTTTGGTGCTGGTAAGGTCGTTCTAGATCTCAAATGTATATCTATGACATCTAGGGCATAAGCAGGGGTACTGCTGGGTATCAACACTATACATGGGCTATTGTGGTTGACTATTTGGATTTGGCTGAGGTTGTGCAGGTAGCTGTGTTTGTTTTTGAGGTCCACTATTTGCAGGTGGTGGCATTAAAGCAGGTTGTTGAGCTGGAGGGGGTAATTGTGGAGCACCAATATTTTGGTTAGGCCATTGTTGAGATCTCTTCCATTGGTTTGGAGATTGCCAATTCCCTTGGGGTGGTTGCCATTGGTTCTGCTAGTTCTGGGGCCATTGGTTATTCTACTGGTTAGGCCAAGGTTGTTGGGAATTTTGAGACCATTGAGACTATTGTAGGTTATTTTTCCCAGCATTATTCCAATTGGGTTGGTTTTGTGGAGGACCTTGGGTATTGCAGGTTTGCCATTGATTACCATATGAATTTGAATTTTGCAAGGGGTCTTGAGGCATACCTTGACGTTGAGCCCATGGTCGGCATTGAGCAACAAAGAATACTTGCTCATCATCCCCATCTATCTTTACATATCCAGTTGGAAGATGCTGGTTCTCCATGCTTGCAACCAATTTACAGTGGAAATCCTTCTTTTGCTTTCGGCAATGAGGATAGTACTTAGCTAGTTGTAACTTAGCCTCTACTTGCTTCTTCTTTGCAGTCATTGTATCCAATTGTGTAGCGACATCATTAATGATGTCTTGTTTGAAATATGACAACAAATTAGATATTTCAAGTTTTGAAATGCCTTGACTAATTCCTTTTGTAACCATAGAATGAGGTCCTCGAACTTTCTTCATGGTTGACCTTGAGTAGTTCTGACATATCTTTTTGAGGTCATCCCATTGAGCTTGATATACATCTCCACCTGCCATTAGGTCCAATGCTTCCAAACAGTCTTCATTCACTCCTCTTAGAAAGACTAGTTTTTGGGAATCTTCAGACAATGTGTGCTGAGGATACTTTTGTAGTGTGTATAAAAATCGAGAAACATAGTCTTCTAATGTCTCTTCCTCCTTCTATGATATCCTAAAGATATCATCTCCTCTTGTGCCATATGCTTTGCAATATTCTTTATATTTTTCCAAAAACAAGGCTTGCATTTCATCCCAATTCGCAGTTGCATTGGCTCCTAAGCCCATGAACCATTGTAAAGCTGATTCTTTCAATGAGGCTAGAAATAATTTAAGCTTATGGGCATCAATGTTGTAGTCAAAACTACGACAAAGGATGTCAAACTCAAACAAGAAGGTATCAGGGTCTTCAGTTGCAAGGCCATAGAACTTCGGAAGAGCAGTGGGAGGTATATTCTTGAGATTGCCATTGGTTATGAGACTTGGAAGTGGAAATAGAAAAGTGGGTTGTGCCATGACTGGTGGGACTGGATTATGAGGTTGCTTCTGAAAAGGAATGTTAGGCACTGGATGATTAACAACTGGTGGATTCGAGGTAGTGTTATCTAGAAGACTGGTCAATACTTCAGTGAAAGGTTGGAGACCAAATATATCTAGGGATTCAGCTCCTTATGATGATAGTGTGGGGAAAATAGGACTTGCATTTTCAAAGGGCAACTCAACCTCTTCTTCAAATTCTTCATTCAAATTAACAGATCTTTGTGGAAGAAATCTGCCATATTCATCTCATCATCTTCCTCTTCGATGCATGCAACTAAAATTTTCACACTGGTAAAAATAACTTAATCTAAAAACTATGACTCAAAAATGCTCCTAGCTTGACACCATCCCTAGTAACGGCGCCAAAAATGAACTGCCTCACAATAGGTGTTCCATAGTCATGCACTAGGCCTAGCTTAGGAATAATCTATTCAAGCTAAGGACTACTTTTCCCCTACCATGAGGTGCATTTAGATTGTCAACCCAAGGACGTATACTTGAAATGGTCGGCACAGTATGTGCACTAGGTACTTTGATGAGTCATTATGCTTATGCTGCAAGAAAGTAAAAATGCAAAGGAAGGAAACTACACTACTGTTGTGGAAAGGAAAATACTGAATCTATGAATGTTGAAAACACAATGACAAGATAACAGAGATTCCATCTTGACTCATCCACTAGACTATTCTCACAGATGCTGCAGGAACGTTCATGAAGTGTGATGCTTCAAGAAGGAATTAACTAGCTACATCTTACTTAAAATACTACTAATGCTAGTAAAATGATTCTATTCTATCCTAATCTAATCCACCTTCCAAGTGGGCCCCCTTGGTTGGCTTCTCTAATCTACCAATGTAGGATAGAAACTAAAGAGAACTAATTCATTTCATTAATCAGTCATTACATGATTCAGAATTGTAAAACACAATTGCAACAAACTATGAATCAATGTTCTCTCTTACTCGATAAAACTTATCAAAAACCAAAACTAAAAACTTCACACACAGGAGTCGATTCTGACATATATAGGGAATCTACTCTTTATTACATAATAGAAAAGTAACTATCCTAAGTTAAGTCCGCAGGAGAGAATATAGGAGAACAACTGAAAGTGGAAAGGAAGGATAACAGAATTGTGGAGGGAGCAATGAAGTCTCAGCATCCACTTGTTACAAAGTAAATGCAAAGAAGGTAATGGCTCGTAAAAGCTCCTCCTTATTTGCTGCCATGTTTCCTGGAGTGGTTATAACTTCCTTTTCGTGGTTGTTCCTTGATGCTCGTTTCTCCTTGAATGCTATCGGCAACCAACTTTTGGATTCTTCCGCTCATCCTTTAATCCTTATCATCAGGTTAGTTATGATATAAGACATATTTGCAAATAAACATCCATCAAACTAAATTCAAGCATAAGAACACACATTTGGATATTTATATGAAATTCTTCATATTAGATATAATTTAGGCAAAAGATGACATAGTTTTTCTACCCCATAAATCATTAAAGGTTTATCAAACATAGGCTTATAAGTGTTAAAACAAGGATAAACGGAGTATCACAAAGTATCTTAAACATAACAAAATAAAGGTATTTTTTAGACTCATCAATTATCTCAATGGAATACACCATGAAAATGTCCAGATGCCCAGTTGCCAGAATACCCATAACTCTACTTAAGAATATGATTGAATATCCAATATCCTCCTTCATGTACCCTCTTGTTATGTCTACTTTTCTTGCTTTCTTTCCCAGAGGATTCTTCTCTATAAGGTATTAAGACTAGAAAATCTTAGAGGCTTTATCAATGTGCTCCCGATACCATCTCTCTACTTTCTCATAGGTTAGTCTAATGAATTGATCCACCCTTGGGAGATGGAACACTTTTTCAATGTTCTTGGATTAGAGATCAAGAATGATCTCCCCCATTATGCTCTTGACTACCCTCTCTTCAGGAACAAAATGTTTTGAGAGTGTCATGATTAGTTCTAAGGATTGTACTGATACTAGGTGTGATGTTGCATTAATGAGCCTTGATTAGATCAATGCGAAGATCATCTGAGACCTCTTAGTTGGTTTGTTGCATAGTTTCAAGAACTCACCCAAATCTGTGTGACACAAATGTGTGTCTTAAATCTCAAAATACTCATCCTGAAATCATGATTTAGTAGAAACACCCTAAAACTTGAATACTACTAGTTTTTTGGTAATTTTCTCATGAAGGGAGGATGATGAAGATGCCATCGAATCTACAAAAAAAAATGTCCATTAGTTCAAAATTGAAGGAAAAATGATTAATTAGACCCTAATACTATCTCAAACAAAAAACCTAGAAAATATGATTACTTGAAAAGCCTAAAAAAAACTATTTTAAAACCCTAAAATATAGAAAATAGTACACCTAGCGCACCTAACAGGTGTGCCCAGTGCACTTTTTGTAAGCAATTTTTTATTATGTGTTGCGCACTAGTGCACCTCATTAGGTGTGCTAATGTGCAACCCATGTTTAAACTTAGGTGCAAAGGTTTTAAAGGTTTTAAGGTGCACATCAGTGCACCTAGTTAGGTATGCTAATGTGCACCTTAATTAGGTTTTTGTTTTTCATTTGCGAAAGGGGGAGGTGTGCAACAGTGCACCTTAATTAGGTGTACTACTACACACCTCAATTTAGCTTTAACACTTGTTTGTTTGTGCTTATGTGTAGGTGGTGGAGGGCAGATGTACGCTTGCTTGGTATGAGGGACGTGCAGCGAAAACTTTGGAGAAGAAGACAATGAAGAAATAATGAAGGAGAAGGGGGTGGGAGCTATATAGGCCTTAGAAAATTTTGATGTTGTGCAGGTGCACAAGTGCACAATTGTGCATCACCAAAGGTGATATGCCTCTTCTAATGTAATTTGGCACACTAGCACACTAGTTGAGGTGTGCTGGTGTACCTTTTTTTGCAAAACAAGCCTATTTCCTCAAAAACTCTTATTTTTGTCAAATGGGTTTTTCAGTTGGGACCCGAATGTGAACTAGGACACTAGAAAAAAAACTTCAAAAAAGGACTTAGACCTTGGACTAGGGATCCAAAAAGCTAAAAATAAAGTAAGGGGCCCCCATTTCTAGATGAAATGGGGCATGTGTTGTGAAACCACAATAGGGATCTTACTCAAGTTGTTAATCCTCTTCTAAGTAACTATGCTCTGATACCAATTGTTAGAAATATGAATTACTAGGGGGGGGGAGGGGTGAATTAGTAATTTACAAACTTTAGTTGCCAACTAAATATTATTTATTACTTTGAACCATACATAAGAAAGTAATAAACTAATGTTGGAAAGTAATATTAGCCATGCACAAAGATAACTTATAATGCCATATTTTGTTAACTAGGGAAACCCTAGCCAAGGGAAAACCCTAGTGGGGATGATACCCATTAGATAATATACCGATATATATGTTCCTTGTTAGAGGATGGACATTTTTAGGAGTCAACAAGAAAATTTAGTATAGAGAGTCCCTATTAGGAGAATCCATCCCTGTTAGGAGTTGTAGTACAGTAAGTGCAAGATGAGCCCATTGCCCAAATATGTACTTCCAATTACATGAAGAGCTCATTGCCCAAACAAGTAATTAGACTTTAGGTATATATATGCTTGATCTTGGATCACAAAATAGCTTCTCAAAAACTTTGCATATATCACTTTACAGAATGTTCGTATATCACAATAGCATACAATACTACACTTCTCTTTTTGTTTTCTCTTCACAAGATGTCCTTTGCATAAATACCATGCCTTTTCACAAATTTTTGCTAGGTCGGCTAAGACCACAATATACTTTTCTAAATTAGAGTAAACATCTAGGATGTTGGCCCTAATTGGTCAAGTAATTATTTTGCAAACAAAATAATTCTTTTCCTTTAATTCTGTGACCTTGTTTCATTGGTAAAACATGAATATCTCTTTTCCCTACTATCTATATTGACTTCTAAGGTTATACACTTCATCATTAACATGTATACTATCTTCATCTAAATTCACTGCTCATAATATGACATAAATAACAAGTTACATACAAAACAATACACTATTGTAAACCAAGTTCATATTTAGACAATTTTTTGAGTACAAAAAGCTAAGTATCTTTATTTCTAAGGTTTCCTAAAAACATGTACATCATGTGTTTCCATAAATGACAACAATTACATATCTTCATTAGCCAATTGTCAACAACTGCTAGTGAGAGAAAGGGTGAGGATAGTAGTCATTTGATCCCCCTTCCCTCTCATGTCTTTGATACCCAGAAGAACCATACCCTAGATTAAATGCTAGGGGGGTGAATAGGGGGAGACTCTCACCTCCCCTTTGTGGCTAACTAATAAAGTTAAGCACGAGCTTATCAAGGTTTCCCTATGACCCCTTTCTACTAATAATTAGAAGAATTTTGAAGGGTAGGGGCTCATTAACAGGAACTTTCAAAAGATAGAAGAGAGATAGGAGATCTTGGAGAAGAGGTTCGATGAGGTTACTAGGTTTGTAGTTAGGGTGACCCATTTGGCCACATCTAGTCTCCACCTTCTACATTCGAAAAAAGAAGGTTTCACCTCAATGGTGGTAGTGGACACCATAGGCCCACTCTACAATTCCTAACCAATGAGTAGCTTCAATAACTATTGGATAAACTGGAGGGGAAGGAGGAGAACAAGGAGAATTTGTTCTCCTTTTGTTTCTAGTTTTGATTTTTGTTATGTTAATCATTTAACACTTGATCCTTGTGGGCATTTTGTATGGTGATTTCATGGACTCTCAAATATTATGGTTTATGTATATTTTATGTTACACACTATTTGTAGTTTTCTTGCTATACCTTGGGATACTTTAATGTGGGGATTTTTGAAATTAGAAAGGGGACTAGGTTAAAGTTGGTCTCTTTTGACTTGTAGTTATTCTGCTGCATTTTGTTTTTCTGAGTCAACCCTTGTTTCTTGGTTGATTTTAATTTCAAAAACTTTATTAAGATTTTATTAACATAAATTCATCTTCACTTACTTTTTATTTTTTAAATCATTTTGTATTTGGAAATACAAATTTTTAAGTTCATCATCTATGCATCCCTATTTTTGGTTCTTTTTAATCATTTCAATCTTTTCCTGAGCAATTTTCATCATCTTTATTCTTTCAAAACAAAATCTCATTAAAAACTATTCTTTCAAATTCATTTTCTAGCTAAAAGAAATTGTATTTTATTTGAATATGAAAATTCCCCCATGTGCCCTAGTGCAGGAGCACCTAGGTAAGGCTAATTGTTAACCTAGGGTTCCTAGATGAATTTTGTCTTGTAGTGACCTTATCCAAGCCACTAGGATAATAAGGGGGCTCATGAGTCATGGATTATGGTTTAGCCATTAGCAGGTCAAGTTGGGTCCTTAGGACCATGCAAGAGCACTTAATTCTCCAAGCTGCCAGGTAAAGTGCAAGTGTTATCATTTTTACTAATATGGATATTTGTGCATCTGGAGGGATAGATTGGACAAGGAAGAGATGGAATGGTAGTTTCATGTCCTATGCGACATATTCAAACATTTGTCAAAGTTTCAGGGGGATTTGACCAAGCCTGGTCAATGTGGACAAAAAGTTGGGATGTTGCATGACAACTTAGCAAAAATTCCAAAAGTTGTCATGAGAACTTTTATTGCAAAAAGTTTAATTTTAGGTAAGAGGTTTCATAAAAACCAAAAAGATGTTGGAATATGAAGAATGAGTCCAAAAATTGCAAAAGTTGTCATGAGAACTTTTATTGCAAAAAGTGCAATTCGAGTGAGAGGTTGCTTAAACACCTCAAAGTGGTTGGAATATGAATAATGATTCTATATAATTCCTCCTTCAACCTTTAACAAGGGTTGGATGGCATTGTGAAGGAATTTAGTTGAATGAGCAAGTATGTTTCAGGGTTAATTTTGTCACAATATGGGTTTTTAGCTTCTTGAGGACATTTGATGGATTGAATTCTATGTTGTACCTTGTGCATGAGTTTTTAGATGTAGTTTAATAGTTTTGTGTGTGAGTAGATAGTTTGTGGGATCCATTTCATTCTCTTTTTGTAAATATTTTGGGTTTTGCTTAATTTTTGTCTTAAACCAGGTAGTTTGGGAATGGAGTCTTAACTCACCTTTACACCATGACAATGGTACGATCTCTTGGAATGTGTGAGAAGACTTCTTGTACTATAATGATGCAAGTGCATGGGCCCTTGAAAGAAATTTTGGCCAAGTTATGTTGATGCCCTAGGCAAGCCAAGAGAGCATGGTTAGGGATCATAGTGATGGACACAATAGATAAGGGGATTGAATGCCATAATTTCTTCAATCTAGGTGGATGGGGAGAAGAATATGAGAGTTTAGAATCCATATGAAAAAGGAGGCCTTCTAGAGACTTGTTTTAATGGGATTTTGAAAAAAACCCTTGTGTTTTCAGTGAGTAAATTACTAAACCCTTATTTTTAGGCTTAAAATTAGTATTATGCTTTACAGATAAGTTGGAGAAATGAGACCAGGTGAATCCTAAAGATCTCCCAAAAGGGCATCCAAATATGAAGTTATTTTTCCACCTCTTTAAGACTTTTTCTAAATTAAGTGGGAAAAAGTGAGTTTGGAGGCCTAATTCCTTATAGCCCTTTTAAGCCTAAATTGGACCAGTTTCCTAGAATTGATATAGATTTCAATGGGATTTTTTATGGGTGAGTATTGTAATGGTCTCAAAACCCTAGGGACAATCCTCTCCCTTCATGTTGAGTACATTGTGGCCATATGAGGGAATTTGGTATAGGTGAGCCATTAGAGTGTCTAAGGAGCATTGCTAGAATGAAGCTAGGTTAAACATTGGTGTAGACAAGTTGAAAAGGGAAAGGATTGGAGTTTTGATCCTTCTAAGTTCGATGTAATGTGAGGTGGGAGAATCCCCAAAGGAGATATCCCAACCTCCAACAATATAACCACATAGCAGAAACACAATAACAATGCAAGATATGAAGCCAAGTCACAACTCTTTATTCAAAAAAGTAACTGATTACATGCAATGTGTTAGGCTATAAGGCCTTCCTCATTACGGCCAAATACAAAGCAAGTAATAGTTCTGCAAGATCTCTCAAGATCCAATCCAAACCCTAGCTAGTCTAGATCCACACTCTGGTAGAAACCTCCAAGATCTCAACTTGTGCTCGCAAGCCACCAAACAATCTCCTTATTTCCCAAGCCTCAGCTACTAGCTCTCTTAAAAATTCACTCCTCCACCACCTCCTCTTCTACAAGATGGAATGAATAATCAATCCTATTGTAAACTACATCACATTTGGCACTTTGTCCACAGACTTAAAAAAAACTTGCTCTTCAACTACTCCCCACACTCACTCTTCTTCTAAGTGAATGAATAATGACTAAATACTTCACCACAACCCCTACTTATACCAGTCTAAGCCACAAGTTGGCCAGTATTCTACAAATTAAATATCCCTTACATTAACTACTTGAAGAGCCACAAGTCAACCTCCAAAAGGAATTAAATACCAAATGCCTTTAAAGGCTTACAATAATTATTAAATACATCAAAATTAACTACCCAAGACCCAAATAGGTCCACTCAATCCCACCAAAATCCCTTAATCATGCACAATAACCAACTACTCCATGATGCTCCTGCATCAGAATCCCCAGGTGTGAAAAGAAAAGTGCATCCCACACTTTGATGCCCAATAAAAAATCCACAACTATCTTCATCTTCACCAAAGGCTTCCACTCCAACAGTGACAAGAAAACCAAAATGCGAATTATCAACATCTACATCACATTGTCAAACACATGAATCTCAACCATCCAATCAACATGCTCACTCCTAGGAACAAACTGAAAATAAGACTTCATTAGAAAACCCTCATCCACATCAGTAACTAGTGAATCCACACCAGTAATAAAAAACTCCATATTAGCAATAATATGTAACCCTTGAGCAACATATGCCAAACTCTCAACACCAATCATCTCATTGCTCACAACAAGATGCTCTACAACATACAAGTCACCACCAATAACAACTAGATCATCCATGACTAAGTGCTCTACAATCTCCATGTTAGACTCAACCAACTGATCATGAAAACCAATCTCCATCCCAACATCAACAAGGTTAGGGATATCCTCAAAAATAGCCTCAAGTTGCTTTGCAGGTTTTGTATCAGACTCCACAAATTGATCAAAAAAACCAATCTCTTTTGCTTCAACCTTGTCATGCCATCTTCTCTCATGAACAAGTCTCTTAATTGACCAAACAACTCTCTTCCAGATTGGTAGACTCCAACTCTAGAGGCATACAACTTCCTTCTTTTGTTTCTCAACTCTTTTAGAAAAAGTAGCATCTACAACAGCATCCACCCGAGCTATTGTCTCATTAATCCTCCTCTTCACTATATCATGAAGATTTGCAATCATACTAGGGTCCAATCCTCTTGGAGCCATCTTCCAAGATCTTTACAAATCCTCTACAACAAATCACCAATAGATCAATCTTCCCGAACAAGATCAACCTTCCATCTTCACAACCATAGATCCATTTGTATGTCCCCCCAAGGTCCTGGTGCAAACTACCTCAACTTCAGCACTTAGTCTACACACTCAAGAACAACCTTCACTCTGATACCACCTGATGTAGCATAAGGCAGGAGAATCCCCAAAGGAGATGTCATAGCCCCCAAAAATAAAACCACACAATAGAAACACAATAACAATGCAAGATATGAAGCCAAGTTACAACTATATTCATAAAAAAAAAACTGATTACATGCAATGTGTTGGTCTATAAGGCCTTCTCGGTTATGGCCAAATACAAAGCAAGTAATAGTTCTGCAAGATCCCTCAAGATCCAATCCAAACCCTAGCTAGTCTTGAACCACACTCTAACAGAAACCTCCAAAACCTCAACTTGTTCTCACAAGCCACCAAGCAATATCCTTGTTTCCCAATCCTCAACTACTAGCTCTCTTCAAAATTTTCTCCTCTACCACCTCCTCTTCTCCAAGATGCAATGAATAATCAATCTTGCTGTAAACTACCTCAATTTTTGTATTCTATCCATAGACACAGGAAAAACTCACTCTCCAGCTACTCCCCACACTCACTCTTCTTCTAAGTGAATGAATAATGACTAAAGACTTCACCACAACCCCTACTTATACCTATCTAAGCCACAAGTCATCCCAATATGCTACAAATTAAATATCCCTTACATTAAATACTTGAAGAGCCACAAGTTGGCCTCCAATAGGAATTAAATACCAAATGCCTATAAAACATAACAATACTTATTAAATACATCAAAATTAACTACCCAAGACCCAAATAGGTCCACTCAATCCCACCAAAATCCCTTAATCATGTAGGATAGCCAACTACCCTAGGATGCTCTTGCATCAAAGTTAGGGTTAGTACAATAACCCTCTTAGGCTAAAGAAGAATCTTAGAACCAAATCAAGGCTCAAGGGATCATTTTTGAGATGATGGAACAACTTGTAGGATGAAAGGGTCAACATGGGAAAGTATAGCTAACTAGAATGTTATGGTGACTAAAGGAGAGCTATCTGCCTGAAGATTATGAGGTATAGTTACATAGAAAGAGACAAGGTTTGAAGCAAAAGGACTTGGATGTGGCTACTTATATAGAGGAATTCAAAAACCTATGCCTAAGGCTAAAGATTCAGGAAGAGGAAAATGTTAACGTAGCAAGATACTTGAGTGGGCTTAAATGGAGAATCCAAGAGGAACTAAGCCTATGGAACTATTCAACTATTCATAAGTGTCATCAAACAAAACTTAAGGTGGAACAGAAGAACAAGAAGAAGGGTAATTAAAACTTCAAAGGTAGCGGTAGAGGAAGAGACCAAAAATGGCATAGAGGTGGAAATCAAGGCAGAGGCAAAGATTAGAGAAATCAAGAAAAGTCTAAGCTAGCATAGTAGGGTAGTGAATCTACTTCAAGAGGAGGTTATTTTAGAGGAAGAGGCAATCAACAAAGCTCAAATAGAGGATAAACTCATATTTTGCAAGCATGAAGTGTTACACATGTGGTCAATTTGGCCACCTTGCATAGAGATGTCCTGACAAGCCTACTTCTTCAAGTGGAGATAAGAGGGTTCCCTATGCTCAAGAGGATTCCATGAGTTGTAAGGTATCTGAGCCAAATCATATTGAGTCATAGAGAGGAAAAAATGCAATGTTCAAGAAGGTGTTGATCAGATAACCAACTAAGGATGCACCCAAGCATAGGAGATCCTTGTTCAAAATTGGGTGCAAGATTTTAGGCAAGGTGTACAAGGTGATTTTAGATTCAAGCTCCATGGGCAATATCATATCAGAGAAAGTAGTGGAGAATATCAAGTTAAGGAATGTACCCCATGTTAACCCATACACGGTGACATGGTTGAACAAAGGGTAAAGTATTTTGGTGAATGAGAAAACTTTGGTTGAGGTTTCAATTACAAGCTATAAGGAAAAATTACTTTATGACATATTTCCTATGGATGCGTGTCATATATGATTGGAAAAACTATGGCAATGTGACAGAGGTTCTATCTATGATGGAAAAGAGAACTCTATCTCTTTCAAGAAGGATAGAAGATTCAAGATTCAATCTTTGTTAGAGGAAGATGAACCACAATCTAAAACTCCTAGTGTGTTGTTGAGTAGTGGAAAGGAGTTCTCTTAAACATGAAGATAGTGAATTATATGTCATTCTCCTTAATTCTAAGGATGAAGAGAAACCTAAACAAGAGCCCTTACCCAATGAGATCCAAGAGATACTTGAGAAATATAAGGACACAGTGAGTGATGGAACACCTGAACCTTTACCCCCAAGGAGAGTGATAAGTCATCAAATTGACTTTGTACCTAGTGCTTCATTGCCTAATAAGGTAGTCTATAATCTTACCCTAGATCAAAATAGAGAGGTAGCTAGGCAAGTGCAAAAACTCCTAGATCAAGGCATTATAAAGAAGAGTATCAGTCCTTGTGCAATACCAATAGTTGTGGCATCCAAGAAAGGAGGAAAATGGAGGCTTTGTATGAAGTCAAGGGTCATCAACAAGATCACTATAAGGTATAGGTTTCCCATAACTAAAATTGAAGATTTATGGGTTGTCTTGGAGGAGCTCAATAATTCACAAAGTTGGACCTCAGAAGTGATTACCATCAGATAAGGATAAAGGAAGGTGATGATTGGAAGACAAATTTTAAAACCACAAATGGACTGTATGAGTGGCTTGTTATGTCATTTGGGCTCTTAAATGCTCCTAGCACATTCATGAGGCTCATGAATGAAGTGTTGAAGGATTAAACTAGAAGGTTTGTGGTGGTATATCTTGATGATATACTCATCTTGAGTAAAACAAGAGAACACCTAGAACATGTGGAGATGGTGTTAAGGAAGTTGCATGAGGAGAAAGTGGAAATCAATATGAAAAAGCATTAGTTTATGAAGTAAGAGCTTGTATACCTAGCTAGGATTTGTAGTATCCAAAGAGTATTTGAAGATGGACCAAGAAAAGGTTGTAACTATCCTAAACTAGCCACCACCTACTACAAAAGCATAGGCAAGAAGCTTTCATTATTTAGCTTAGTTTTATAGGAAATTCATTAGGAATTTTAGTGGTATATGTGCACCATTGTTAGATGCCATTAAGGGGCGGATGAAAAATAAGTTTAGGTGGACTCCTGTAGCAGGAAGTGCATTTGAAGAGTTGAAAGAACAAGTAGCCACATGTAGCCTATCCTTAAACTGCCTAGTTTTGAGAAATTGTTTACCCTAGAATGTGATGCAAGTGGGATGGTAGTAGGAGGCATGTTGAGTCAAGAAGGTAGGCTAGTAGCCTTCTTTACTTAGAAATTAAATAAGGCTAATAAGAGGTAATCTTCAAGATTTGGATTTATATTCTTTAGTTCAGTCTCTTAGGAAATAGAGGCATTACCTCCTACTCAAGGAGTTTTTTGTGTTTACTGGCAACCAAGCCCTTAGCTACATCAATACCCAATAAAAATAAGCAATAGGCATTTTAAGTGGATAGAATATCTTCAAGCATTGGAATTCACTATCAAGCATAAGAAAGGGCAGATGAACAAGGTTGTGGAATCACTAAGTAGAAGGATTTTGACCATTCAAGAAGTTAAACACCATAGTAGTGGTATAGAGAGTTTCAAGGATCTCTACAAAGATGATAAAGACTTTTCTGAAGCCTACAAGGTATGCTCTAAATTTCAAAATCATTCTCATAGCTCTTTTGTTGATTATACCTTGCAGAGTGGACTATTGTTTAAGGGGGACCAACTATGTGTTCCTAAGGATTCTATGAGAGGAAACATTATTCCAGACAAGCATAATGAAAGTGTAAGTGGAAATTTTGACATCAAAAAGACCCTAGACTTGGTCCAAAAGTTCTACTATTGACCAAATTTGTCAAGAGATGTGACAAGATATATTGATTAGTGTGTGGTGTACATGAAGGAAAAAGGAGGAGCTAGTAATGCAGGTTTGTACCAACCTTTACCAATCCCTAATATTCTATGGGAGTGTGTTAGCATGGAATTTATTGTTAGGTTACCCAAGAAAAAATAGGGTTGTGATAGTATCTATGTTGTGGTGGATAGTTTCAGCAAGAGAGGTTATTTCATACCTTGTAAGACTACCAATGATGCTAGCCATATAGCACATCTATTTTTAAGGAGATTGTGGGGATCCATGGACTACCCATAAGCATAGTGTCAAATAGGGATGTCAAATTTATGGGTAAAAGCATAAACCTGTGTCACAAATGAGGACTCAAGGTCATGGCATGTATTCACCAGGGTTCTGTGGTATCCTTCCAGCACACTCATCCACGATGGACTCCGCTGTGAACCATGATCTCCCGGTGGTGGTGGCGATGGCGGTCGACGACCACGCCCTCAACCCCTGCGATGCAGTGGAGGCCCTCTTCCTCCCTTGTGGCCCAGCGGAGGACCTCCTCTTTCTCTTCCTCTTCCTCCATCGTCTGGTAGAGGACCAAGCGAGGCGCGGTGGCGAATGTTGGAGGGATCGAGGCTCAATGAGCTCAAAAACTCAGGCACTGCAAATGGCTCCTTTGCCTCTTGTAATTATGCCCTGTGTTTCCACATGGAATACTCGAATGCCATGGAACACACATCCGAAGTGATGAAAGAAACTCGGGGAATGTTGAATTTGTTGCACACCATTGCTACCCATGGCACCATAATGTCACCCACGATGCACATCGATGGATGATCCAGTGCTTGCAGAGTCGCTTCCATGGGCTTTGCAAGGTTCTCTCCGAACACATCTGGATCTTGTTAGTCTGCGGCTTCATCATTCTTTTCATCTTCTTCCTCGGGGTCGGACAATTTGGTGACCCCTATATTGATCCCAAGGGATTCATGGGCTTGTTTGGCTGTGGTTTGCAGAGAAGGGGCAATTGAAGGGTTGGCTAAAATTGTTATAGTGATGCCTCAGATGGCTATTCGCTTGCAGAGCTCGACGTAGGGGAAGACGTGGCCCTACTTGTGGAAGGGCGCCACCATGATATAAGTAGATCCCATGTTTATTTATGAAATAGAGAAGATCGTTTTGCTCTTATAAATAGCAATTATGTTCAGACTGGATTGGGGAAATCTTCAAGGTAAAGTTTTCTTTTTCTAGTTTGACCGGTAGATAGAGCGGTCTATAGTGATGCATTTCAATGACATAAAATTGGTATTATTATTTAGAATTGTAAAATGAAATAAACTAATGAAATGTGTAGAAATGGATGAAGTTTAGGATTATCAATTTTATTATTTATTTGGAATAAGGATTGATATATTTTTCTAATTTTTTTGGATAATTTTTTAGTTGCTGAAAAATGTTGAAAATTAGGGGTTTAGTTCCCACTACAAAACTATATGAAAATCAACTTATTTCTATTTTAACGCAGACTATGTTATAGATAACATATATAGCTAGAACAATAAAAAATAAAGACTGACTTTAGACCTATATTCTCTCTTTTATAATGATTCAAATTTCATCTCACCTAAAATTTATAGTTTTCATCTCCCACCATAATTTTCAAAACAAATCTAATCTAACTAGAACAAAAATTATACATTCTGGAAAACAACTCTCTCCTCTAGAATGTCATATATATTTTAGTTTTTTTTATATAATTTTTTTTCCTTCTCAAAATCAACATCTTTTTTAGTGTTAAAATATGTGCTTGTAAATTTTTTTAATTACAATATACTATATCTAATTAAAACACTATAAACTCTATATGAGAATATTCTTTATTTTGAGCTCTATAAAATGGTGTTTATATGTTACGAAAAATATATCATAAAAAATAGTAACAATTATTGAAACGATAATTTTTTGAAATAATTTTATTTCTTTAGCAATTGGATACAAACTAGTATAAAACATGCATTTAATAGATATTTCCAATTGGAAAAGTGTGAGACCATATATAACTTAGCTAGTATGAATTTATCTAGATCATAAATTTGAACAAAATTGACTTTTGGATAGAAAAACTCTAATTCAGTTATTTTGATAAGTCAACCTAAAAGGTGACACAACTTTGTACTTTTACCCTTATGACTCATTTTTGGAAAACCTTGTGGAGTAGGTTGGGAACTAACCTATCTTTTAGATTAGCTTACCATCCTTAGACTAATGGACAAACTGAGGTGGTTAATAGGACATTCGGTAATTTGTTAAGGTGCCTAACTAAGGAATATGGGAAAACATGGGATTTGATTATTCCTCAAGCAAAATATGCATATAATGACAATGTAAATAGGAGAATTGGTAGGAGCCCATTTGAGATTGTCTATGGGATGCATCCAAGGGGTGTGTGTGAGATTAGAGATCTTGGAGGAATGGAATATAGGAGTGGATAGGTTGAAGACTTCATTCAAACCATGAATTAGATCCAAGAATAGGTGAAGAAGACTATACAAGAATCCACTAAAAAATTGAAGGCTAAAGTGGATGAGAAGAGGAAAGATATTTAGTTTTTAGCGGGGGACTATGTCATGGTACATTTGAATAAGTCTAGGTTACAGAAAGGAGTACTTGTACCAAACTAAAAATTAAGAGAATGGGACCCTACAAATTTGGGCTATGTATGGACCTAATTCCTATAAGGTGGCTCTACCTAATGATTTGAACATCTCGCCAGTCTTCAATGTTGCAAACCTAGCCAAGTATAAAGGGCCTTTAACTGAAATAGATGTGAACACATAGGAGGTTAGAAAGGTAGTGGCATCTAATATTCTACCTCACAAGACACAACTAGAGGTAGAAATAATACTAGATTCAAGAGTCAAGAAGACTGGGTATGTGTAGGATCATGGTGTGCTGAAAAGTGGTGATCTGAAAAAATATGTAGTTTTGAAATGCTTCAAAGCATTTCTAAATCTATCCCAAATTTTTTCCCACCCATATTGATACCAAAAAAGAAAATTAATACCTTTATAAGGCCTAGTATATCTTTGGATGCCAACCCTACATGGCCAACTTCAAAAACATCCCGAAAACGTGTTTCTGGCCTATTCTTGTGTGTTTTTTTTTACTTCAAACATGTATCTGACAACTATTTTCTTATCCAAATTTCATGAAACCAAAAGGGTTTCTTAAGAATGCTTGTAGATTTCCATAAATGTAATATTTGTCAAATTATGAGTGAGTAATTAATTATCACTTATTTTCCAATGGAGTTACGTATTAATTGTTGATTGATGCACTAATAGAAAAATAATTATAACTTTCAAATAGTGCAACATTTTTGAAATCTAAAAGATGTATCACATTCTATGGTTCAAGTCTATTGTAACTAAATTTTTTTTTTGTAGAGTTTTTAATTAGTTGAGGTGGTTAGACACGAGAGTTTTTTATTCCAAAAAAAATATAGTAGAAAATTCATAATTAATTAATTATTTAGAATAAAAAAACTAAAAAATGTGTCACACTGAGCATGAGTCTAATTATTATATCTAGAATCTTATTAAAAAATAGTATCATTTGAGTTTGATTAGGGTGGTCAGACATACATCTACTTCTTATTTTTGTCCTAAATTTTTTGTACTATTGCATTAAAATTCAAAATTTTGACCAATCAATTTTTATTATTTTTAGATAAGGCCTAGAATTTTAGAAGCTAAATTCAATTTTCTATAATTATTTTCTCTCAACTTTTGATATAAAGTTCATAACAAGTTGAAAATTGCATGTCAAGTTGACATAACCCTTATTTTCTAATTTTGCATTGTCATTTAAGGGCATAGTTTGGTTGACCATGTTCCTACACATATATACCCGACCACTAGACACAAGGTGTACATGGAACACCTCATCAAGTGGAAGGACAAGCCAGAATCAAAGGAAACATGGGTTGCAGCTATAGATTTCAAGAAGGTGGGAATAGCTAATGACATATTGTCCATAGGGGTCACATGATTTTCTATTGTGGGGAGCACGGTGCAAGAGCACCTAGGTAAGGCTAATTATTAACCTAGGGTTCCAAGTTGAGTTTTGGGTTCCACTAGGATAATAAGGGGGCTCATGAGTCATGGAGTATATTTTAGCCATTAGGAGGTCAAGTTGGATCCTTAGGACCATGCAAGAGACTTATTTCTCCAAGTTGCTAGGTAAAGTGCAAGTGTTGTCATTCTTGCTAATAGGGAGATTTGTGCATTTGGAGGGATAGATTGGATAAGGAAGAGATGGAATGGTAGTTTCATGTCCTAGATGACATATTCAAACATTTTTCAAAGTTTTAGGGTGCTTTGACAAGGCCTAGTCCATATGGATAGAAGGATAGAAAGTTGTCAAGTTGCATGACAAATTTCCAAAAATTGCAAAAGTTATCATGAGAACTTTTATTGTAAAAAGTGCAATTCGAGTAAGAGATTTTATAAAAACCTCAAAGTGGTTGGAATATGGATAATGATTTCATATAATTCCTCCTTTGACCTTGAACAAGGTTTGGATTGCATTGTGAAGGAATTTTGTTGAATGAGCAAGTATGTTTCAAGGTTAATTTTGTCACAGTGTGGGTTTTTGGCTTCTTGAGGGAATTTGTTGGATTGGATCTCATACTGTACCTTGTGCATGAGTTTTTAGATGTGGTTTACTAGTTCTGTGTGTGAGTAGATAGTTTTTGAGGTCTATTTCATTCTCTTTTTGTAAATATTTTGGTTTTTGCTTAGTTGCTATCCTCAACCAGGCAGTTTGGGAATGGAGTCTTAACTCACCTTTCCGCTATGACAATGGTATGGTCTCTTGGAATGCATGAGAAGAATCCTTTTACTATAAGTATAAAAGTACATAGGCCTTGTAAAGAAAGCTTGGCCAAGTTATGGTGATGCTCTAGGCAAGCCAAGAGAGCATGGTTAGGGATCACTGTGATGGAAACAACAAATGAGGGGAGTGAATTCCATAATTACTTCAATCCAAGTGAATAGGGAGAAGTATATGAGAGTAGAGAAGCCCTGTGCAAAAGAAGAGCTTTTGGAGACTTATTTTAATGGGATTTTGAACAAATCCTTGTGTTTTTAGTCAGTAAATTAGCAAACCCTTATTTTTAGGCTTAAAATCAACATTCCACTGTATGGATAGGTTGGAGAAATGAGACTAGGTGAATCTTAAATATCTCCCAAAATGGTATCCGAATATGAAGTTAGTTTTCTACCTCTTTACGACTTTTTCTGAATTAAGTGGGAAGGAGTATGGAGGTCTAATTCCATGTAGCCCTTTTAGGCCTAAATTGGAGCAGTTTCCTGGAATCAATATAGATTTCAATGGATTTTTGATAGGTGAGTATTGTAATGGTCTTAGAACCATAGGGACAATCATCTTCCTTCATGTATAGTACATTGTGGCCATATGAGGGAATTTGGTATTGGTGAGTCATTAGAGAATCTAAGGAGCACTGCTAGAATGAATCTAGGTTATACATTTGTGTACACAAGTTGAAAAGATAAAGGATTAGAGTTGTGATCCTTCCAAGTTAGGTTTAGTACAAGAACCTTGTTAGGCTAGAGAAGAGGCTTAGAGAAAACCCTAGGAGAAGTTAGGGTTGAGGAGCAAGAATTTTTCTTACATCATGCCCCCTTTTAACATTCTCATAGGTAAAGTCACATAAAATTAATGATTTAAGATGTTTTAGGTGATATATACACATTCACATTCACATTGTTGATTCATTTCATACTTAAATTTTAACCATGCACTCTTGGTGTATGATACTAGCTATTCTCCAATATATTTTTTATTATTATTTAACTACACCCTTGGTGGAAAACACCATTTGTTTCCACTATTTTTTCACTTCAAATTTATTATCCTAATAAGCTACATATAATTGATGATGGAAGATAGTCCACGTCATCTATACATATTCACAAGCCTTTTCACACATCAAGCTCAAGTTTAACCATACACATTTGGTGAATGAAATCCAACACTCACTATTATTTTTAATTTTCATTTCCTCTTCTAGTATTGACTTGTATAATTTTCCAACTTTGACCACAACCCTTTATTTTTTGTTTTCATCTCCCAGTGACTATAAGAACTTACCCCATTGCAACCATATCCATGCCTAACCTTTCATTATTTGCATCCATCAATCTATCATACCTTCCAATTATCTTTTCATGACTTGACTTCATTCTCAAAACATTTCCTAAATTTACACTCCACAAATATGCACTAATTTTTATTGTTGCTTCCATTCATTATCCTCTTTGGTAAAATATGTTGGAAATCTTATTGAAAAAGCTCATTGTTGAAGATCAAAGAGGGAGATTGTTGCAAAAAGGGAGATTGTTGTAAAACAATGTTTTCAATCATTGTTTTGTCATTGATGTCAAACCTACAATTTGTAGGGATGATATTTGCTTATAAGATCCAAGTACTATCACTTAGTTGATTGATGAAGAAGATTTGATCAACAAGATGTAACAAGAGCACCTAAGGGAAAGGTTGAGTTATGATGTTGTAATGAAGTACAAGAATCAGTTAAGAAAATGGTTAAGTAATGTATTGATGACATACTCAAAGATATAGAGGTTGGTCACACTTAGAAACATTGGAGGAAGAAGTTATAACAAGGTTGACTACAAAGCTTAAACTAAGATCATTAGTGGGTGTTGAGCAAGTTAGTTGAAGCTAAGCAAATTCTCAATAGAAGTTGAGTAACAAAAATTTCTAGTGTGTGCCAAGTGATCTTCGTGTGCCGAGTGAAGATCAGGTGCCGAGCATTAGGAAAAACACATTTGATGTCGAGTAACACAATATGTGCTGAGCACTAGTATTTCAATAGTGTCGAGATGCTACATTATTTCAAATGACAAAGATTCACCAAATCTAAGTCAACATAGTGGTTACATTGAATTTTGTGAACGAGTTGGAAGATAAGGATGATGAGTTGGTGGCACAGAATCTTATGTAAACCATTTTTGGGCAAATTCTAAAATATTATTCAAGAAGTTTCTAGAGGAAATAGAATACGGGTTAGATGCAATGAATCTTACCTAATCCATGCGAATTGAAATTGAAAAATGGAAGAATCAAGAAGGAAAAGGTACTCCAAGACTTCTATTTAAGCAAAGAGCTGTTGATATTGTTGTTGATAAAGAGCCAAACCTGCAAAGTGGTTAGAAGGGTGTCAAGGAGGAGACATCTAGGAGAAGGAAGAGCACATAGGCTCTGCTTCTACGAGTGGTCATGAAGAAATGATTGCACTGGTACATTGAGTGTGGAGACTCAAGGGGATAAAGCTTAAAAGAAGGGCAAGCTGTCAAGACTTGCAAAGATTGAAGGCCAGACAAGGGTATGAGGTGAGAAGTGATTTGAGATCTGCAAGATAAGTTGTATGTTGTAGTCAGGTCAAGATTTTCTAATACTCTCTAGCAATTGTATTAGATCTAAAAATTCTATGGACTTAGGTTGGCCTAATAGCCATTTGTAAATCATTTAATAGGGTGGCATTCCAAGTGAATGTTCTAAATTCCTCTAACTAGGCCCACTTCTAATAGGGTGTTTAAATCCTCTAACAAGGTCACATTTAATAGTGTGTTGTAAGCCTTTAACAAGCCAGGCTTTTCAGAGGGCATCACTTCAGAAGAGTGAGAATTGAGTAGCATGTTACTAGTGGTTTTTCCTAAATTGGGTTTCCACGTAAGTCACTGTGTCATGTGTTGATTTCTTATATGTTATGTTTGGATGTTGATTTATAATAACTTGCTGATTAGATAAGTTAAAGCTTGGATGAATGAAAGGTTGAATGGATCCACTATACCTAGTCAAAAGTTTGAATAGTACATTTTTCACAACCCACCTCCCCCCCCCCCTCCCCTCTCAATTATTCTAAAGCATTTCTAACAATTGGCATTAGAGCCATCTGCTGATTTAGTTTCAAGGTACTAGAAGTAGAAAGATCAAGATGTGCAAGAGAGAAGTTCCCAAGCTCAACAAAGACAACTATGCTGCATGGAAAAGTTTGATGAAATTGCACCTTGGATCAAAAGGTGACTATGCACAAACCTCAATTGGAACAAAACATGTAACTCTAGCAGGACCTCTCACTGGAGATTATTTGAATAAAATGGAGGAGCATAACCAAGCAATGTTGGAGATTTCCTTTGCACTTAGCTGTGCAGAATATGATGGCATCAAAGACTGTGACACTACATTCAAAATATGGAAAACCTTGTCAAAAATTTATGGAGGAGATCAAAATATTCAGAGATCAAAGAGAGAAAGCTTAAAAGGAAAGTTTGATGACATGAAGATGGAAGAAAGTGAAAATGTTGCTTAGTACGCTGGAAGAAAGAAAGAAGTGGTGAGTGCAATAAGAAGTCTAGGTGGACAATTGGAAGAAGAAATAGCTATTAGCAAATACTTAAGAACTCTACTCCCTATCTATGTTATAAGAGTTTTAGCCATCCAAGAGCTGAGGTGTGTATAAGGGAATACACTAACCTTTGAAGGAATAGTGGGAAGACTTATTACATTTGAGCTATCCAATTTTGACAACTACAGACTTGGGAACCTTAAATTTTCTTTCAAGGCCAAGATGACAGTAAAAGAGACTAAGGAGGACACATCAAGTAAGAAAAGAAGAAAATGAAAAAATCCATCCAGTGATAGTAGCACAAATAAGGAAGATGTGGAATAGTTAGAAGCACTACTAGCTAGGAGATTCCATAGAGGTAAAGGCAATTTAGAAGGTAAGTTCCCTATCATATGTTTCAATTGCAATGAAGTAGGTCATATAGCCGCAAGATGTCCACTAAAGAAGAACTACAAAGAAGGAAACAAGTACAGGAACAAAAGAGAAAATGATAGCAAAGATTACAAAGAAAAAGGCAAGAGATGCTACATTGTTGAAGAAGACTCTGATGGGAATGATGATGAAGTAGTCTATGTAGCCATGAAGGATGAATTAGACAAAGATGAAGATGAAGCAACAAAATTGGTTACCTGTGTGAACAAGAATGACAAATGGATCATAGACAATGGATGCTCACATCACATGACAACAGACAAAAATAAGTTCATTACCTTTACTCAATATGATGGAAATAGTGTTAGATTTGGTAATGATGCCCCATGTCAAATCAAAGGAAAAAGTTCTATCAAACTTATAGAGAAAATTTCATGTGATAATGCATACTATGTTGAAGGATTGAACTACAACTTGTTGAGTGTATCACAGTTAGGCAATGTAGGTTGCAAAGTTGAATTTGGAAACAAAACTGCCAAGATGTATGATACTGATGGAAATTTGGTAGGAAAAGGTGAACAAACTAGGAGTAATATATTTTACCTAGATATGGAAGATGCAACATGTCTTTTTGTTAGACTTGATGATGTGTGGTTATGGCATAAAAGGTTGTGTCATGTTAACTTTGATAATCTGATTAGCATTAGCAAGAAAAAGAAAGTCAAAGGATTGCCAAAGTTGAAGAAACCTGAAAACACAATGAGCAAACAATGTCAACTAGGGAAAATGACTAAGTCTAGTTTCAAAAGAAAAACATACACTTCCAATGAAGTACTAGAGTTAGTCCATATAGACTTATGTGGCCCAATAGAAGTGCAAAGCTACCTAGGAGATAGATACATAATGCTACTTGTAGATGATAATTCCAAGATGATGACTGTTATGTTCTTAAAGCAAAAATCTGATGCATTCCAAATGTTTAAGTGGTATTTGGCTAGAGTTGAGAAGGAAATAGAGAAGAACCCGAAATGCCTAAGGTCAGATAGAGGAGGTGAGTTCACATCAAGAGTTTGAAACATTCTACAATGACAAAGGTATTAAAAAGAAAACATCAGCACCAAGAACTCCACCATAGAGTGGTATTGCTAAAAGAAGGAATAGGTCAGTGATTGATTGTGCTAAAACCTTGATGATGGAGAAAAATGTTGCACTAAAGTACTGGAGAGAAGCTATAAGTATTGTAGTCTACACACTGAATAGAGTTCAAGTTAAGAAAGGTACAAATGCAACACCTTTTGAATTATGGTATGGTCATTCACCTAATGTTAAACATTTCAAAGTATTTGGTTGTAAATGCTACATTCTAAAAGATTCAAGAAATAGAAAGTTTGATGCAAAAAGAGATGAAGGCATATTTCTTGGATACTCCACTAGAAGTAAGGCATATAAGTGTTTGAATACTAACACTAAAAAAGTTGTGGAGAGTGCAAACATAAATTTTGATGAGCATGCAGAAGTTCAGGCTGATGAGTCAAAGCAAATAGAGGATTATAGATCCCTTGTATACTTCTATGAAGGAATGATAGTTGAAGACAATGTTGCAAATGAAGTTGGGAATCAACAAAAAAATTTAGTATCTGTCGAGTCTCAGCTTGTGAATGTCGAGCTACATTCATAAGACAAGCTACGAAATGCAAAAAATGCACATTCTAATTTTGGAAAAAATATGCAAGAAATGAATGATGAAATGCTAGATGAAGAAGAATGAAATGACTCTAAAGTTGAAGGATCAAACATGGAAAGAAGGACTGAACCCAAATTAGCCAAGTATGTAAGAAGACATCACCTTGTAGATCAAATCATTGATGACAAGGATGCAAGACCAATGACAAGGAATAGGCTCAGGAATGAATCATGTCTGCTAAGCAATGTTGAACCTAAAACAGTAAAAGATGCACTACAAGATGATGACTGGTATAAAGCCATGGAAGAAGAGATAGATTAGATTGAGAAAAAAAAAAATGATCTCTAGTTCCTAGATCAGCTGATAGGAATGTGATTGGTACAAAATGGGAGTTTAGAAACAAACTTGATGAGAATGGTGAGATAAGAAGAAACAAATCCAAACTAGTTTGCAAAGGCTATGCACAAGAAGAAGGACTAGATTATGGAGAGACATTTGCCCCTATTGCAAGAATGGAAGGAGTAAAAACATTACTTGCATATGCTGCATACAAAAGTTTCAAAGTCTACTAGATTGATGTGAAGTCTAGTTTTCTAAATGGTATACTAGAAGAGGAAGTTTACATAGAACAACTAGAGGCATTTGTTGATGAGAAGAACAAGGACATGGTTTGCAAGCTAAACAAAGCACTTTATGGATTAAAGCAAACACTTAGAGCATGGTATGAGAGGTTGGACAAATATCTTGTGAAGATAGGATTTGAAAGAACAGATGACAACAACAACTTGTACATCAAAGTTGAAGAAGGTAAAGACATTTTGATATCAGAAATCTTTGTTGATGATATAGTATTTGGAGGAAAAGATGTTTTATGCAAAGATTTTGCTGATCAAATTCTTTGTTGGATTACAAGTACATCAGTTGAAGCATGACATATTTGTGACTCAATCCAAATACATCAAGGAAGTACTCAAAACATTTGGGCTAGAAGACTCAAAACCAGTCATCACACCAATGGCAACAAGCCATAAGCTATCCAAGAATGATGAGTCTATTGAAGTAAATCAAAAATTGCATAGGTCAATGATTGGAAAGTTGCAATATGTTGTACAAAGTAGACTAGACATTACATTAGCTGTTGGAATATTGGCCAGAATTTCTACAAATCCAAGAGAAAATCACTTAATGGCAGTGAAGAGAATATTGAGATACTTGAAATGAACTAATGACTTTGGTTTGTACTATAAGAGGAGTGAAAATTTTGAACTGAAAGCCTACACTGATGTAGATTGGGGTGGTAACATTGATGATAGAAAAAGCACCAGTGGAGGAGCACTTTTCTTAGGAAAAAGGTTGATTACTTAGACTAGCAAAAAGCAAAGTTGCACCTCACAATCTATTGTTGAAGTTGAATATGTGGAAGCTACTATAAACTGCACCAATATTGTATGGATCAAACATTTTCTACAGAGTATGAAGGAAGAGGTAATTGAGCCTATGATACTTTATTGTGATAATACAAGTGCTATTAACATATCAAAGAATCTAGTAATGCATGCTAAAACTAAGTATATTGCAATCAAGTATCACTATGTAAGAGAGCTGGTGGAAGACAAACAAGTGAAGATGGAATATGTAAGCTGAAAGGAACAGATTGTTGATATCTTCACAAAAGCACTACCAAAAGATGCTTTTGAGTATGTTAGAGATAAGTTAGGGGTGATACCCCTTGCTAAGGCTACTTGAAGCAAAAGCAAGTATACCTTGCATCAAATAAGTTGAATGTTGAAGATTTTTTACATTGATGCAAAGGATGTTTACTTTGGGATCCATGCCTAAAGTAGTAGAAGTGTTGAAGTTTCAAATCAATCACAAACAAGGCAATAGAGGGAGACACTGAATAAACCTGTAAAAGCTATACTTGCATACTAAAGATGCAAATATGTCTTTGGCATTGTTGTCAAAGAGGGAGAAGTAGACAACTAATCAACAACTGTTGAAGATGTTTAAAACTAATCAAAGAAGATAGAGGGAGAAGTTGACAAAAATACTTAGAGGTTGATCAGAACAACATAAGATGAGCAATACAGAGGGAGAAAGACAAAGAACAAGGATACATTAGCAAAGAGGGAGAAGCTAAAATGAAGCAATTAGAATAGTAGAAGGAGATGTGATGTTACAATTTAGTTTTTGGCATTTGACTTACTGTTCTAACCTAGTAAGCTTGTGGTTAAATAGTTTAGTCTAATGGTTGATCAATTTGGTTTGCCATCAATACCAAAGAGGGAGATTGTTGGAAATCTGATTGAAAAAGCTCATTGTTGAAGATCAAAGAGGGAGATTTTTGTAAAAGAATGTTTTCAATCATTGTTTTGTCATTGATGTCAAACCTGCTATTTGTAGGAATTATATTTTCTTATAAGATCTAAGTACTATCACTTAGTTGATTGATGAAGAGGATTTGATCAACAAGATGTAACGAGAGCACCGAAGGGAGAGGTTGAGTTCTGATGTTGTAATGAAGTGCAAGAATCAGTGAAGACAATGGTTAAGTAATGTATTGATGACATACTCAAAGATATAGAGGTTGTTCACACTTAGAAACATTGGACAAAGAAGTTGTAACAAGGGTGACTGCAAAGCTTAAACTAAGATGATTAGTGGGTGCCGAGCAAGTTAGTTGAAGCTGAGAAAATTCTTACTAGAAGCCGAGTAACAAAAATTTCTAGTGTGTGCTGAGTGATCTTCATGTGCCAAGTGAAGATCAGATGCTGAGTATTAGAAAATTTTTAGTTGGTACCAAGTGATCTTCAGGTGCCGAGCATCAGGAAAAACATAGTTAATGCCAAGTAACACAGTTTGTGCCGAGCACTAGTATTTCAATAGTGTCGAGCTGCTGCATTATTTCAAATGATGAAGATTTGCCAAATCTAAGCTGACATAGTAGTTACATTGAATTTTGTGAACAAGTTGGAAGATAAGGATGATGAGTTGGTGGCTTAGAATCCTATGTAAACCATTTTTGGGAAAATTCTAAAGGATTAATTAAGAAGTTTCTAGAGGAAATAGAATATGGGTTAGATGCAATGAATCCTACCTAATCCATGTGAATTGAAATTGAAAAATGGAATAATCGAGCCAAAAAAGGTACTCCAAGACTTCTATTTAAGAAGTCATAGACCAAGAAGCAAAGAGCTATTGATATTGTTGCTGCTAAAGAGCCAAATCTACAAAGTGGTTAGAAGGGTGTCAAGGAAGAGACATCTAGGAGAAGGAAGAGCATAGAGGCTCTACTTCTATGAGTGGTCATGAAGATATGATTACACTAGTACATTGAGTGTGGAGACTCAAGGGGACAAAGATGGAAAGAAGGGCAAGCTATCAGGAGTTGTAGAGATTGAAGGCTAGGCAAGGGTATGAGCTGAAAAGTGATCTGAGATCTGCAAGATAAGTTGTATGTTGTAGTCAGGTCAATATTTTCTAATACTCTCTAGAAATTTTATTAGATCTAAAAATCCTATGGACTTAGGTTGTCCCAAAAACCATTTGTAAATCCTTTAACAGGGTGGCATTCCAAGCGAATGTTCTAAAGTCCTCTAAGCAGGCACACTTCTAATAGGGTGGTTAAATCCTCTAACAAGGTCACATTTAACAGTGTGTTGTAAGCCTTTAACAAGGTAGGCCTTTCATAGGGCATCACTTCAGAAGAGTGAGAATTGAGTAGTATGTTACTGGTGATTTTTCCCAAATTGGGTTTTCACATAAATCATTGTGTCATGTGTTGATTTCTTATGTGTTATGGTTGCATATTGATTTATAGTAACTTTCTGATTAGATAAGTTAAAGCTTGGATGAATGAAAGGTTGAATGGATCCACTATACCTAGTGAAAAGTTTGAATAGGACATTTGGACCTTGAATAAGTTACTCAGTAGCTTATTGATGTTATATTCTTAAGGCCCTATCGATTATGACTACTTTTATTTCTAGTTTAGAAATAAGCTTGTTCCTCTCAATTGTATAATAGCATAGATGGATTGATTCCTTTGTGAAATAGAGGAACTAGCAATTAGAAAGTTGTTTCAACTTTCATGTTCTTTTTCCATGGAAATTAAACTATCAAATGGTATTTTTTGGTATGATTTCAACCCCATCGGTAAGCTTGTAATTTCCCAAATGTAGCATATTTAGAAAATTGATTCCAATGCACTTTGGTTGTCATTGATGTGCTTCATAGAGAGGGCATTCATAAACCATCCCATTAACTCATCATTTTCAAAAGGAAGAGTTCAAACAAATCTAGCTACATGTTGAATTAAGAGCTTTGTGTCTAGGTTCTAGTAGAAGGTATTAATATTCACCTCATATAATTACAATCCATGATCCAACTTATCCAGGATCATTATGCAATCACATCTATTAGATTATGCTACACATTCAAAATTGGATGTTGCTGAACATCTCTACAGCTAGGATCAAGTTGCTAAAATAAAGTGAAGATCCTTTCATGATACTTTCACTAAGGTTGTGACTCACGATGATGAATGAATTTATGAAAAGAGTGTGTTGATCTACTACTCATTTAGATTGAAATATTATTTCTTATTCTCTCTTTCAAGATAGTTTCAATGAAATTGTTTAAAAGTTATTTGTAAGATGCAAATTTTGTGAATCTTTTTATTATTTTTTAATGAGAAAATTAGAAGTCAAAATTATTTAATGAAATTTGTTTGAAAAAATATTAGTTTTTATTTATTAGTTCTAATTTAATTGGCTACAAGCTTCTAGTTATAAAGGTTATTTTTGTAAGTTATTAGTTCTCACAATTTAATATGCAAATATGAATTTTAAATTTAATTTTTATGTTAGTATGTGTAATTTAACTATGATGAATTTATAATTTGACATAACATTTTAATTTCAATGAATCATAGAAATTGTCACATTTGAATTTATAGGAAAATATCTAAAGCAATATTACAAACTATCTAGCACAACTCCAATTCCCAACTTTTCTTTGGACACCCTTTATAGATTTAAAAATACACCAACATATTAATGCATATCTTGCCCTTTATTTTCTTCTCTTCCACACTTCCTTGCTCCCTCAACCTAATTTTATAAGGAATACATACAATATTTTAAGATTTGTATCTAATTTTAATGTATAAATATAATAGAAAGAGGAAAAAAAGATTATTTAAAGAGATAAAGCCTTGTTTATATATCAAGTGCCCACCATGTAGAGGTGTATTCTATAACTTTTCCTTCAAATCTTGGTTTTGGCTATGGAGGGGCCAAAATGCACTTGCATAACCAATTTGTTTGTGTTTTATAATAAATTAAAATTGATAAAATTGTTATATGAAAATTTGAAATTAATTACTTAAAATGCATTTTTGCTACTCATAGACAGCACCTCAAATCTTTAGCTGCACCCAAGTAAGCTTCTCATATATAGGTGTTAATGTATTATTGTATTTGTCATAGGCAATATACTATTGCAATCACCTATTTTAACTGGTGATTTTTATTTTGAATTTCAACAAATGAAACATAAGTATATTTGTTTTAATTTCTCATTTTGATTCTTTCTAATGTTACTGTGTGAGATTTTTAAGTTCTAAAATCATTAAAATTATTTTGTGTTAATTTGATTGGTTCAAATATCGAGTCTTATACAAGCAGATTTGCAGCAAGCACTACCCTATTCTACAACAACATTTTAGGATGCACATATTCAAATTCAATAAAGTTATGACTATTAAATTTCTATTTGTACCTCTCTATGTTACTATTTGATTTAAGTTTAGGAAATTACAATTATATAATACTCTTTACAGATAAATAATTTTCAAGTTATAAAATGTTCAAAATTATTTGAGTACAAAAATTCATAACCATACATTTAATGTGTCTAATTTATATTTTTATTATTCTGTTTAAATTTAGCTATCTTTTAGTCTTTTTTTGGGATACATCTTTTTTACTTTTATATTTTTAAGATCAAATTTAATCTAATATATATTTGAAGAAACTTTGTTCCAAAATACAACATGACCTATATGCTTGTATTTGAACTATGCACATATTTAATAATTTCTCAAATACAACAAAGTTATGACTAATACTTTTTTATTTGTACTAGTCTATTTATGACAAATACAAGCCACTACATGGCACTTGTTTAATACATAGGAACATTTTTTATTTTTTTAGAAAAGCATGATTGTCCATTATTGAACCTAATTAATTGAGGGAAATAGTGTCCTAAAGCTTTGGTTTTCTAGGTAGCTTGACCTTCATTGGTTGTAAGTGCAGTGGCTATTCATTTAAAATGTAAGACTATTGTAGATTACCAAGCTTATGAAAACACCAATCACATTAATAAATATTTCAATATAAAATGCGCAAGCGTAACGTGATGTTACTTATTTTTGTTTTCATTAGTGACAATTGTGAGAATGTACTATAGGAGAAATGATCTATTAACTCAGGTGTTGGCTAATCTAACATGCACAAATAGAGGTAGTTGCTCTATTTTGATAAATATAAATATAAATATATAAATAAATAAATATATATATATATATATATATATATATATATATATATATATATATATATATATATATATATATATATATATATATATATATATATATATATATATATATATATATATATATATATATATATATATATATATATATATATATATATATATATATATATATATATATATATATATATATATATATATATATATAGACTTCCCTCTTTGGAAATAAATCATTAATAATACCTCTTTGGAAATAAATCATCAATAATATGTCGTAGCTACCTACATGAACTAATGTTTTCAATTGTCATAAATAATTAATTTTTAGATTTATGATAGTTTTTAGTATATTAATATTTATTGAATTTACAAAAAAAAAAAAAGGATTAGTATACAATCTAACTACACTACTTTTTTCAAATGACATTTTGCTAGATTAGATTCTAAGTGATGGTGCTAAAGAACTTGTGATAAATACCAATCTTAGGTCAAAATTATATATAGTAATTATGTTTGAACGTCTTCATAATTACATTATATTTTTAATTCATAGTGACATTATATATAATCTTTTATAACATTATAATAACTTAAAGGATAATAAAATAATAATAAATATTAATTAAAATGTAGCTATATAATAAAAAAATAAAAAATAAACGTAAGATGACATTATAATAATGTACATGTATAATAGAAATATTTTATCTCATAATAATAATTTATTATAAGTGTGATAGAAATAGTTTATATCAATCTGTGTCATGATTATAAGATCTTGGCTAACTTTTGTTTCATTGAATAAACTCTCTTTAATAAAAATTATATAATATATTTTTCTACTTAAAAACAACTATGTTTTCCATTCTAGTCGAAATTCATATTATCTAAGTTGATTAATTTTCTTCTCAAGTAGACAACTGAATTTTAAAATTATTAATACTAGCACTTGCACCTTTTAAGAGTGCAAGAGTTAAGTCGATAATTTAATATAGTTTAATGGTTGTTTAATAAGATTTGATGTGTGTGTGTGTGTGTGTGTGTGTGTGTGTGTGTGTGTGTGTGTGTGTGTGTGTGTGTATAAAACATTTTTATACTTAACCACTCTAGTGTGTGTAGTTCTATAGATTTGGGATTGAAGAAAAAGACAATATATATGTATAACAAATCTATACATTCCTTGCAGGCAACTAGACAAAAAGATAATACATATTAGGAAAGGATGGTAAATATGCATAACAAATTTGTACATTTCATAAAGGAAAATGAAAGAAAAGATAAATATATATATATATATATATATATATATATATATATATATATATATATATATATATATATATATATATATATATATATATATATATATAAAATTTAAATTCCTCATAAGAAAATGAAGGAAAAGAAAATACATATGTATAGAATATCTATACATCCCTCCTAGACATATGAGGAAAAGGAAAATCCTTGTGATCATCTTCAATCATATTTAACCATCATCATTTGCATGCTGACATAGTGTCATAATTATCTCCAAGTGCAAAGTAATTTCTTTAAAATATTTCATAGAAGATGTGCCAAATTATTTAATAAATTGCAAACATTCACATTGCTATTACTACACTTGAGTATTTGTTAAAGAAAGAGTATAATGGTTTTCATAGAACATGTTAAAGTTCTTGATAATTACATTTTTATGTTTTGAGACTAGAGAGTTTTTTCTCATGCTTCAATCCTGTCTGTTCCCATAAAATTGGATGATTATAGTTTCTCAGATGCCATGCATTTTATAGAGTCTATTCAAGCAGTTGGCCAAAAATGGTGGTGAATGGATAAGGCCTATCTTCAGTTGCTTCTACAAAAATATGGATTTAATTGCATTTTTTGAAATGAATTAACCCACCACTCCTCACATTGGCGTTGAAAGTGGAAGAGTGGTGGTTTGTTAAGCCTCCACTAACAAAAAGTGATGAACAAAATTAAAATGAAATTTCTCAGGCACACTTGCATCATAATTTTTGGATGGGACATTTTATTCTATTTTAGGAAAATAAAGGATTCAAACTTGTCACAGAAAAGTGGAATCTTCATAGGCAACTGACACTTTTGATGATGTCAGATATTTTCTTGTCCATTTTGTCCCATGATAGAAAGCCTATTGGAGTAATTAATAATTAATAATTTAATAATTAGTTATTAATTAGAAATTTAAAAATATATCAATATTTAAAATGATATTAAAATTATTTAATATTTATAAATATACAAAATAAATATAAATAAACATTTTTTTAAAGTACATGTAAATACAAAAATATTTTGGAAGAAAAGTGAAGAAATAGAATATTTGAAATAAATGTTACTTAGAAAGAAATAAATTGAAAATATGTTAAAATCTATTTTGACTTTTTTCTCAAATAATTAAGAAAATTACATAATTATATTTTTATTTATTTAATTAAATTTCTAAATTTTAACTATTAGAATATTGTGATATTGCCATCAGGATTTAACTGTGTGATTTTTGAGTCAAACTCATTGACCCATATTTCATGAGTAGTGATTCAATATGAATCCATCTCTCATGAAACATCCCGAGAAGTCCCGGTGCTTCACCCCTGTGAGCATCACCTAGATCCAATGAGTGCTAAGTGTTCCATTTATTCTCATGAGAGATGGATTCATGTTGAATCACTACTCATGAAATATGGGTCAATGAGTTTGACTCAAAAATCACACAGTTAAATCTTGATAGCAATATCACAATTTGACTTGCTGTGGAAATTACTCCTACTTATCTATTAGAATATTTTTAAATAAATAAGATAGCTAAATAATATAAATAATTTAAAATTTAATAAAAATCTATAAGCAAAATATTATATTAATATTTAATAAACAAAGGAAAGAAGAAATGGGTCTAACTTATATCCATAGAAGTGGTGCTAATAATCTATAGAAACAAAAAAGCTTCAAGCAACTTTGTGAACCTGTCCACACACCTACAAAAAAATCATTCAAATCTAAGACATTTTTCTTTTGGAGAACAACAAAGCCTTTAGATGTGTCCTCCTCCACTAGTTCGAGAGACCTAGACAATGTTAAGTAACATGGATTGAATTCTGCAAATGTAATTATCATTACCATTGTGATTGATGTGAACTAATTGAAGATTTGCATCTCATATATATATGAGAAGGAGGGGACATGTCTCTATAGTTAATCATTATTGGTTAGTATATTTTAATATAGCTAACCATATATATATATATATATAATGTGCAATATATATTATATATAATATTATGTATGTATAAACAATATTTATATAATGATGGTTTACCATTTATAATGAATCTCAAGATCATATCGATCTGACTAAACTACAGTTTAACAATCCCTCTTAGTTAGGAAGGATTGATATAGAACATACTATGTTCTTGAGTATAAGGAGATATAATCTCACTATGATATCCCTAGAATGGAATATCAATATTAATTCATCAAAAAACATGTAAATTAACATATTTAACATAAGGAGTTTACTTCAATTCACTATGAGGCTAGAATCCTCAACACTCCCTCTCTAGCAAAGGGGGAATTAAAGTCGATATAAGAAACACCACTTGAAATGTGGTCTAATAAGTTATGGTGTCCAGTAAGATCTGGCCCAAAGAACCATAACAAATGGATTTTCATGGTCTCTGGCAAAATCTGGCTTGAAGAACCATGAAGGTCATCAATGTGTTCGACAAAATTTGACCTGAAGAACAAGGATAACCCTTAACTTTAGACATTTCTGTTCGAAGACAGATCAACTATAATAAAGTTGTCACTTTAAATAGGGTCGAAACATAAGAAAGGTTGTCACCTTTCACAAGAAAAGTCATCATTTTTCACAACACAAGCTTGCAAGCAATTTTATATTCATGAATGCATTAGTTAATAAATGCATTAAAAAAATGTCATACCAAGTTTACCTTTGAAGTACACAATTTTCAACTTCACAAGAGGCTTTGTAAAATATCAGCATGTTGCCCATATGTACTGATATAACTTAATTTGATAACATCACTGCCAACTATATCTCTTATATAGTGATAAGGAGTCTCAATATGCTTCACGCACTTCCATGGAGATAGCTACATACTTAACTTCAGTAGAACTCAAAGCAATAACTAGTTGTTTTCTACTAAACCAAGATATCATAGTTGACCCAAGACTAAAGCAACAATAAACAAGAGTGCATTACAGAGAATTTCACTTAGAACTTCTTCTCATAGAGAGGATATCATCCATGAAGAATTACATCTCAGAATTTATCCCTCTAAATATTGGTCTTGGGAGGTCAGGTCCTCTAGTTACTTCCACAAAAATTTCTTCCCCCAAGGATTCTTGTTAAACTCCCTCTAAATCTGATAGTCTTCCATCTTGGTGGAAAGTCATTTTTTTCTCATGATGTATGTAGAGGTAGGCCCATGAGGTAGTTACCCACATGTATTTCTAGACTCCCTCTGATTATTAATATTTTGAGTTTATTTATCTTCTAAGCTCCAATGTTGCATTTAGAAGAAGTGACAAACTCCCTCTTATTATGGAAGGATACTCATCATCATGGATATTTTCTTTATAGCCCTTACATTATCCAACTTGATCATTAGAAGAGTAATGAATTATAGATCATAAGAGCTACTTCATAAGATTGAGTCTATACCATTCTTATTTTCCTACAAGATCATCTTTTAGATACTAAGAAAACGATCAAAGGAAAATAGTTCATAGAAATACAAATAAGAGAGAGACTAAAATAGATAAATGTATAATTAAGGATAATAAATACTTATCCTTGATGCCAATTTCTCTAACAAAGATCCATATGCATTGCAATTGCCTCTGATGGGAAATGCAACATTTTATAAGGTAATCATTCACCACCCCTCAATGTAGAATTTCCACATGCTCTTTTTTCTAGTATGCTCTCTTGCTAGCTCAAATAGATATACTCTAACTGATTCTTCTCATAATATTGTTATTTTTCCAATACGCTAATCAAGAATGAGTTCTTCCTATGTGATGTAACCCTTGAATTTTTTGTTCATAATCATCAAGGATATTTTCTTTAAATGCCTGACTTTATATGTCTTGATCATTGGGGTCTTTGGAGTTACTGTCATCTATTTTAGCATGCACAATGTGTAATGTACCAACTTTCTTTTCTTGTAAGATCAACTTCAGCTACAAAGTAAAGATGAAGGAAAATAACTCATATAGTACATATAAAATGCAAATAATAGAGAGACTAACTAGTAGATAATTGACTAATATTTAATAATAATGAATACTTATCTATGTATTCTAGATACAAGTTGGTCCAATAAAAGTCCATGTATATCAAACAAGAGAATATCTCTAATGGGAATGAAACGTTTCCTATTATTCCCCCCATAATGTAAGATTCCCATTGTTATATTGATAGACAATTTTACATCTCTCTCCTCAAAACTTTGGAAGGGTACTAGAATCATTTCCATGTCAATACCTTTTAAATACATTTGTTGTGACAAATCTGTACTAGTTAAAACTCCACATAAATGAAGCTCCTCAAAGTGCCTTCTTGATTATCAATTTTATTAATTTGTGATGTCACCCATTGTCATGGATACTAAGATTGGAATGATTATTAAAATTTAGTTTTCACAATGTTTATAGCATCATTTCAATTAGTATTAATAACTCTTCCTTTCTTGGTTTCCAATTTATTTCACATTATAATTGTTTTTATTACCAACTTCATTATATTTATGTCTTTCTATATTCATCAATTAAATATTCTTGATTACACTTGTTATAATGACCCTTGAATTTGCATCGCTTCAACATCAACAAAACCAAATATATATTATAGACCTCTTAATATACATTATATTTTCTTATTTCATTCCTACTCAGCAATCCTTATATTTCTTGCATATGGACTATATATAAATGTCTTGCAAATTTGTGATGAAAATTAGGTTTAGGGCTTAGAACTTGTTAATTATATGACTTCAAAGGAAAGTATAGTTGGAACATCATTTCTGGCCCTCATATGCTACCATAGTCACTTCATTGCTACTATCTTCTTAAGATTATGCACCAAGCGAAGACGTGAACATTGAGATGTTTTGGCATTGTCTTTAACTTAGATGTCTTTGTTCCTATATCAAGAAGATGTGTGATGACTTAGCACTTCCAAATTTTATGATGGCTCCTAATACATAGCAGCTTCTTTATCTCTCAAACCATAGGTTGTTTGCATTAGTTTGTGGTGTTTTGATGAGATACAATCTGCACTATTCAAACTTTGGAATGTTTTGTTTTAGATCTTCATAATAATAGGTGCTGGAAATCATTGTAGAAAATCTCGAAATTGCTTGTTTAAAAAATATGTCTCTTACTTCAGGGTGTATCATTTTATTTTTGTATCAGTGGGCTGCACAGATAAAAAACAATTATGGAGTGGAATTATTCTATCGTAATTGTTTCAGGAATAGGTCTATTTAGTAGTCTGTATATGTGAATCTATATTTTTTATTTTCACTTTTGATTGATTGCTTATCTTCATATTGATAATCAAATTCTTGAATATAATTTTCAAGCATTTTCTTCTTAATTGGATTTATAATAATTGATCGTTTTTAACCTTAAAGAAGAATCTATTAGAAAGTAATGATTGATAGAATCTGTGAAGAATGAACGCATCTATAAGTTTCTCAACAAGTCCGCTTGAAAGCCATGATAAGAAGGAAATTTGGAGTGTCGGTAATGTAATAAAGATTGTCAGTTTGGGCAATATGCAAAATAGGAAAAATGTTCTTCTCACATATCTACAATACTATATATCACTTAAGGAATTTGTTAAACAACCTTCAAACATAGTCTTCACCACCAATGTCTCTAGGTCATTTAGAGGAGCAATATCTGTATAAAAACACAAATGGAGTCTTAAAAATTGGAGCTCCATTAGGTTCTCTAGAAGCATTTTTCATTTTCCATGAATAATAAATGGGAGATTTTTGAAGATGTTGTCAAAGGAGCTCATTATGGAATCAAATCAACATGTAATTATATACCCACAACTCTCACAATTACTTTAGTCATATCATTCCAGAAGGACAATGATAATTAATTGGTTAAGTCACTTAGATAATATTAACAATATTATCATATATCAATTCCAACTATTGAAGGTGATCTAGAAGCATCAATAGTGTAATATTGAGGTATATTCTTCAAATAGTGTTCTGTATTTTGTTCCAAATGAGATTTATGACCTACATATTGGAATATCGTGCAGCAGGCCCTAAATAATGTTAATTGGTGTTTACATCTAAAACATGTCGATTGACGATTAGATTCAAGGAGTACGTATCTAGATCTGGTCATTAATAATTATAAATTTGTGCATAATTAAATCACATCTGCTTATTATTCATATCTTCTATGCACATTTGACTCTGAGAATTTATTTGGATATGCTGCCAAAACTTAAACATTGTTCACAATAAAGTAGTCACCCATCTATAACTTCTATCCAACAATAATATACATAGAACTTAGATCTCCAACACATAACTAGATTCCGCACATAATGGAACCCCGTATACACATCATTAGGTTTCTAAAACTTCAAGCATGAAATTTCAACGCCAGTTTGTATGCCACAACATGTTTGTATCCATGTTAAGAGTACAATTTCTAGGTACTGGCTATCTTTCTATATTGATATAAATGTCTATTTTTTCTTGTATTTGCAGTTAGGCTTTCATACCATGTTAAGTAACATGGATCGAATTCTGTAAATGTAATTATCATTGCCATTGTGATTGATGTGTTCCAATTGCAAATTTGCATCTCATATAAATATGAGGAGGGGACATGTCTCATGAAGAGACATGTCTCTATAGTTAATCATCAATGGTTAGTATATTTTAATATAACTAACCATATGTAATATATATAATTATATATATAATATAATGTTTAATATATATATTATATATATATAATAATATGTATGCATAAAGAATATTTATATAATGATGATTTACCATTTATAATGAATCTCGTGATCATATCAATCTGACTAAACTATAGTTTAACAGACAATAATGCTCATGGTAGACATTCACTAATGTAGATTCAATATGCTAACTTTTCCTTATAAAAAACTCAATGCTACATAAAAGAGATTCTACAACTGCCCATCACACTTATTCCATACAAAATTCATCTTACTGAATGCACAAATGGGATTCACACTTGGTTCCCCACTAAGCCTTTGAAGTTTTTATTCTATATTGAAATCTTTATGAAGTTGTTGGTCATAGTTAATTGATTCTATTCATATTGGTCATGTCATTAATTCCTTCTGGAGAATGTCAAGAATGATAGTTTATCTTGATATGTATTTTATAATGATAGTGTGAAGGTCAATAACATGTATCATTTGTTCAAGGATGATTAAAAAAACATGAATTAGAGTTTGTTATTCAAAATAAGAAAAAAATATGAATAATTTACAAATGAGATTGATGTTTTTTCCACCAAAATGATGAAACAAACTATATGTAGCTGACGCATCAAAGCATTTCTAGAGAAGTTTGTCATCTTTTTGCAAACAAGAAATCTCTCTTTGTCACCTTGCTAAATAAATTGTAAGGAATACATTTAGATCTTGAAAAAGATAAAATCCCTATCTTTAGATGCATTGCCTCCTCAGTAATGGAAGCCATCGTCAACACCATAACTACCACTACCTCAACTTTCACTTCAGCGTCTCTCATAGCCTACCCCTTCCTTCACTCCCACCATAACCTCCTTTGCCACTACCACCCCCTTCAATGGATTTGAGCCATCAAGATCTTCCAATCTCGAAGTCACTCATCTAATACAAATATAAATAGAAAAAATAAATAACAGACAATATAGATCTATGCCAATATTTCAAGCACCAAAACCACAAAAGAAATAAAGAACAAACATGAATTTAAATGAACTTTGAATCCATGACTTTGTCAAAATCCTTGAAGGTGTCTTTCAAGCTCGTGTCATTGTTGGACTAAGAAAGGCCACCAACAAAGTAGTGGAATTCGACGTTAACAACAACTATTTTGGATCTAAACACAATCCTATGAAGATAAGCTACACAACTTTCAACTCCCCAATAACTGTCAACTTCCCATTTAATAGAGTCACTTCTCATTTAATGGTCACATTTTTTGTGGTTAATCATTTCTTTGGGGAGAAATATTGTTCAATTTTTTTATTTTTATTTTTGTAGTCTAAAATACATCTATTTGTATACAATTCACAATTTTCTGACATCCACCATCCCATAGTTTTTAGGCATATGACAAGTTTCTAGCCATTGTGTACCACAATAAAAAAGCATATTGGCTTAAATATAATTTTCTACTAATTCTTCCAACTCAATCACAATGTTTTAATCATAGAACAAAATTATCCTCTAATGGTTCTTCTCCTATTTACAATTTTAATGTATGACTTCAGTGATTTTGTACCAAATTTTTAAATATAAATTTATATTATTTAGTAAAGCTTAATAAGTTTATCAATTGATTTAATCATTGAATTATTTATCTATTGTTCTCTTCTGAAAAATTATTAAAAGTAAAAATTTATTGAAACTCAATTACATATCTTTTTAGTTAAATTCATTTAATATATAAAGTGATTGTCTAACATTAATTTAGTTTATATTTACCTTGAACTATTACAAATTTTCACTTAGTATATAATGTAGCATCTTCAAAATTCAATTTAGATTAGGGTTAGACTTAGCTTTTTGTATATCCTAATACTAATGCTAATCCCTAAACCTAATTCTAGATTCTAAACCCTAAACCCCATAATCATAAATATTTTTGAAATTAAACAAAATTCTACAGGAAAACTACAAGTATGAAGAGACTAAACTAGCTTACACCCCTTTTAATTCAAAAACTCTTCCATTAGAGTATCCCAATATCTTGCAAGAAAACTAGAAACCATAAGATATACAAAAATCATAATATTTGAGAATCCATAACAGTACCATGAATGCCCACAAGGGTCAAGTGCTAAAGAAGTTAACATAAGAAAACTAAAACTTAAGAACTAATTCTCCTTATTCTTCTCATTTACCTTCAGTTTATCTAGAAGTAGTTGGAGCTAGTCATCCACTAGGAACTTGTAGAGAGAGCCCATGGTGTCCACTCGCACCACCAAGGTGAGACCTTCATTCTCCGCATGCATAAGTTGGAGGGTAGAAGTAGCTGAATGCATCACCCTGACCGCAAGCCTGGTAACCTCATTGAACCTCTGCTCCAGAATCTCTTAACTCTCTTCCATCTTGGTTTGTCCTGATCAGTGGGAAGGGGCGGTGGTGGGGGAGAGGGGAGTGGAGCTTACTAGGTGCCTATTTACCATTCCCAATTAGCTGCAAGGGAGAGGTGACAGTTTCACGTGGCTCACTCCCCTGACATTTTCAAGGGTTTTGTTCTTCTAGGTATTAGAGACATGTGATGGGAGGAGGCTCAAATGACTATTTGTCCTCACCCTTTCCGTCACTAATAGTATTCTCCTCCTCATCCATTTACCGCTTCCCACAAAAGAGCTAGGGGAGCTCTCAAGTTTGGGCCCAAGGTCCACATCACCCATTTTTTCGATCCCTCTATTGTTAATGAAACTGAGCACGTGCGTGGAAAAATTGTTTAGTCGGTATCACAAATCAATAAAACTCGTCAAATTTACATGTAATGATAGATATATTTGTAATTCAAACTCAAAATAATTAAAGAGAGGCAATGGTCAACATTAATATATTCTCTCATTTAGAAATCAAGTCTGAACAGATACCGAATTTTGGATTTTTCTCAAGCTGTTCACCGTTTTATAACCAAAAAAGTCCTTGAGAGCTGCCCCGACATTGTGAGAGGAGAACGACTTTCCTGCAGGATGGACGCCATGTTTTCTCGCCTTCTCTTTCTCATTATCATAATCCTCTCCTCATTTGCAGGTCACATATTTTATAGAAAATTGTAATTAAAAACTTCCCTCATTCTATTGTGAGAAATATATTAAACAAATTAATTTAATACACAAAATTCTCACAACCTTAAAACTAAAATCTTTACCCGGCACTTAAAAAATGCTCCGCACAAGAAGGTGCTGAGTGCCAGTTTTACTCAGCACGTGAAGGTGCCGAGTGCCAGTTATTCTCGGCACTTGAAGGTGCTGAGTGACAGGGAACAGGTGCCGAGTGAGCTCGGCACACAAAGGAAAATGCAGTAGATGTCGAGTTAGCTCGACACTCAAAGAAGACAATGGATGCCAAGTAAGGTCGGCTCCAACTAATAAAATTTATAACTTAGAAACAATCTAATGTGAATGCTTTCACGATTAAAACCAAAGAGCCGAGCTTTAACCTTTCAACAAAGTTTCTCAAATATAATGAATAGAAGAGGAAGAACAATAGATTCAAGTATGCCTACTTTCTTTTCTATTCAACTGAGATTTAAACTATTACAAAATTTGGGAGCATTCGGCTTCAACCAGAAAATCCTAAAATAACCCTAAACTGATAATACTTCAAACTTCAATAAACTTTTAAACTTGCAACTCTAATGGCTGCATACAATGGATCAACAACGGATGGATCTTTAAATAAATGCCCTGTATATAACTAAGTGATCTCAGAACTTAATGGAATCAATAATGGATGAATGGTGCCAACAAAATGTAGGCCCTTCACGATTCCAACTACTCTTTTAACATTATTCAGAGTTGAATAGAGATACTTTCATAATATATCAGTTGTAAAGAAACTAAATGTTTTTAATTTCTATTTTATTACAATAAATGACTTATATAACATGATAAGATTATATATTACAATCAAATATGCATTACAAATTTCTATAATTAAAATCTATTTGATTGTGATTATTTTAACTCTTTCATTAATCTAAATAGTTTATCTAATATTTTCAATAAAAAAGATTTAGAACATTAATATAAGTAAATTTATTATTTAACAATTATGATTAATATGAATTATATTATTGTATCTATGACTTGATATAATAGTAGATAACTTGTATTCTTGAAAGAGGTCATAAGTTCAAATCTTATAGAAATAGAATATGCATACATATATTCTTCTTTCAAAACAAGTTAATTGTCTCCCATAACAAATATAAGAATCAGCCCAAACAAAATAAAGTCTAAAATAAATAAATATCCAAGCACTCTTCAACATAGAAAATCCAAAATCTCAAAATACAAAGTGGATTTGCCTAAGTAAATCTTAACATTTGTAGTTCCAATGTATAAAGTCTTCTTCTATGTAAATTACATGATTGGAGTTCTTCAATGCCATCATATTTCATGGATACAAAACATTAAGACTCATTACATTAAGTTCTTAATATATTTAATTTTGATCAACTTTTATATATTTAATTTTGACCAACTTTTCCATATCTAATTGTGATCAACTTTTAGGAGTGTATTCCCTTGTACCTCTTGTATTTTTCCTTAATGCCTACGAAGGTGGTAGATATCCTAGAAAAATCCAAAAGAAATTTCTGTGGTTAGGAGTTGAGGAAAAGAGGGAATTGGCTCTTGTCAATTGGAATCAAGTTTGCAAACCCAAGGTGAATGGTGGCCTACGTTTTTGAAATCTCAAAAGTCTGAATAATGATCTTGTCTCTAAGATAGGTTGGTTAACTTTAGAAGGAGCTAAAGATTGGACGAAAATCCTAAGTGCTAAATACTTATCTTGTGAGCCTTTTTGTTCATATCTTACCAAGAACAACCCCAATGGTAGCTCTATCCTATGGAAGACCATTCTAAAAACCAGAAGCCAAATTAGAAGAGGTCATCAAACCCAATAGGAAATGGTAGAAAAAGTCTATTCTAGGAAGAAGTTTGGAAGGATGAGGTGTCTATCAAGGAGATAGTGAATGACCAGGGTTTGATTGACTAGTTGAAGGTGTATGTGGGGGAGAAAGTGGAAAACTACTTAGAATGAAAGAATGGTAATGCCAGATGGAAGTACCTTATTAACTTGTGTCATACCCAGTGGAAGGCCAAAAGAATTAGATATGTTAGCAAAGAGGTCATTAAGAACATAGGTTGTTTACCATTAGATCAGGGGTTGTCAAGTTTACAATCAAACTAATATATATGTTTTGTGACTAAGGTTAGTTTGTGAGAAAATTTTCATTTCTACACTCCTTAGGTCACCCAACTATTAGAATCATCAATGAGAGTCAATGGAGGATGTTCTTTCTCGTTTGGAGATTTTTCAATGATGTAATCTAGAAGAATATACATAAAATTTGTAAGTATTGTAAGTTTTTGATAATCTAAAATCAAGAACATAAAAATATTTGAAAATTTAATACAAGCATAAGCCGGAGTCGATGGTTTGATTAACCTACAAATGCATGTGCATATATGTTTATCTTTCACTAATTTGAATTTTCAAATAAAGAACTGGTAGGGTAGAAATCACAAAAAGTTCCATCATTTTGACATTTTCACCTTTGAGTCAGCAATATTTGTTGCTTTCACTCATCAATAGGTCTTAGGAAGACAAGTATCTCACAAATCAAGTATTTAGTTGATCAGTTTTAAGCTTTTTCTTCTTTAAAGAAGGGCATCCTTTACAACTCTGAACATGAAATATTTTTTTAGGACTAGCATAAAATTGCATAATTTTTATTATTATTTTAATTTAAATATATCGACAAGATATTCTCATGTATGTTTTGTTCATTTGTTGAATGTTTTATTCCATACTATGGATGGTAGCAAACTCACACTTTTTGTATCAAGGTTTAGTTCTTTCCTAACTAGATTATATTTGATAAGAAACCATTGACATCTGAAAACATGCATTAGTTAAGCTAATTCAAGATGAACATATTTGATGGAAGTAGATGAAACACAAAATATATCATTTCTTGATATTCAAAAAAATTACCATAAGTCTAATAAAAAAAAATTCCACTCTAGTCATTTATCTATGTTTCAGAGACATAATAGTTGTTTGAGTCAATCTATTATATTTCTTTATAAGGATAGAATTCTATATATTGGATGGACTTGAATAAAGGTCAGATGGAATAGGATATGTCTGCTAAAAGCCAAAGATTATAGAATAGTACTAAGAAATTTTTGGAATGGCATAACACTTCCTAGATTTTTTATGTTTTTATTGTAGCAAGGTAACAACTATTGAATATAATAAATCAAACATCATTGAAGTAAAACAATATCAGCAACTTCTTTCAACATGTGGTGAGAATTTCACCTTTCAACCTCAATTTATAGGAATAGAGAACTTAAGTTTTCAACAAGAGTGGTTGTACTAAGAAGATCAACAAAAGAAGGAGATGCAACTCAAAACAATGACTGAAGACCATGGGAGAGCTAAGTTTCAAAGGCCATAATGGATCTTCCTTTCTTTGAATTGTATGCATTTCGTTAGAAAATGTCTCATAATTAGCATCCTCATAGGTTAATGTCTGGTCTACCAACAGTGGTAGGGCAATTAATCATGGGTGGCCCATCCCACACTCCAATATCTTAATGTCATCAACTTGCTAGAATAAGCCCTTTAGAAGAGTAGGGGCCCACATGAACAATCCCCCCGCCTAGTGCACTGGGTCCTTAGAATAGTAGGGTAGTGGTCATCGTTACCATAGTCTATCAAATTCACATAAGGTTAAATAATACATTAATGAATCATAGTTCCTTCTTGATTAAGCGACTAAGAGGAAGATAATCAATTTGTTTTTGATATATGTATATAAGTGACAAAATAAAAAAAGCAATTTATTTTTTATATGCATTCTTCAACATCGTTGTCTTGGTAGGACCATCCCATGCAGCTCCACGTCTCTCACCTAGTTTTCTAATGCTATGTAAACCCCATGTACAAGCATACACAAGGTATGAGAACCATTGCATAATGTTATCAAATATAGACGATGCACACATAGTATTTGACATAATGTTTGAGCTAAAAGAGAGGTGTTTTACCTACTATTTGACATAATGTTCAATAGAAAAGTGAGATGTTGAACATAATTTTTATATATTATAATTCATATTACAATCTTTTAGAAAATTGACTGTCATGTCATAAATTAAACAATCGACATAACCTTGAACCTAATACAAACTATACTTATTACATATCTAATATTAGGTAGTATCTCAGCCATCAAATGGGTTTTGGCACTAAATGGCAAATGGTGGACGACCAAGTCAGCGGTTGGGTTGTTTGAGATTTAATCTAAAGTTCTATTTTATTGTTTTATTAATAAGAGTTTGAGGTATTAATTTATTAATAAAGTTTTTTAGGATTGTCACTAATCTAATTATTATTATTTTTATCATTTAATCATTTATAAGTGTCATATGGTCATATTAGGTTATAAATTTATAAGTTTCTTAGTGCTGGGTAATCATTTTAAATTCATTGAAATTCGTAACTATACTTAGTTAGGTACGTCTACCCTCAATTTTTTTTTGTAATCATCCTTTAAGCTTCTATTTTAAGTTTTTTTTTGCAGATTCCTTAGTAATTCAATAACATTTTTGCATCAGTTTGATTCCTTATGTTGCAGGATTATTATTCCTCTAATGTTTTCTTGTAGGACTGCATTATTATTCACCTGTTACAACATCTATTCTATGTTATTCTCTAACAAGTTATTTTTTACTCTAGATTAATTTTTTTCAAAATATTATCCAAAGTCTCATGAGGGAAGAATAATTATCATTACTAATGCTTTCATTTGCAGCATTGCCTTAGATAAAGAGAAATCTCTACTAACAAGAGAAGTCATTCCTAATCAACAAAGTTAAAACATCTTTTTATGTTAAAATGAATTCATGGGTCCTTAATACAAGCAATTAATTCAGTACTCTTCATATTTTCATTAGTTTTTTTCAAATAAAAATAAGTACATAAATGTTTCTTTTTTTCTCTCTCCTTCTATCATAATTAAAACTTAAACCTATTGCATGCCTAGCCTTTCTTTAACCCTTTCCTCTAGACCCCCTACACCTAGTTTGTAGAACCTACCGACTTCACTATAATCCCTATGTTGTCATCCCCAGAAGAGCCCCTCATTTGAGGATGAACCCTTTGATTTTCACAGTATCGGACCACCACTAAGATTGTATCAAATAATGTATATGCCCTAGCCACCATATCTATTGGTAGGAGCCCTGCAATATGAATAATTTCCCTTTCAAAATACATGTGATTCCTTAGCCACAACCCTATTCTCATAGTATCCAAAAGGATCATTCATGCCATATCCTCATCAAACTTCTTGATGGGAATAATTCCTCCCACCCATGCCTTTGAACCATGCAACATATAACCACTGATTGCTTCATCCAATACAGTTGCATTCACAAAAGATGGATTGATACAGATCTCTTGAATCTTCATCAATGTCTTGTACTCAGGTAACATATCATATATGTTTGAGTACAATATGGGCAATACTTGAGTTTGATAGATAGGTCATGGTGCCCTTGGCCTCAACACCCCATCTCCTATTATGCTCCTTATCTCTCCAGGCATTGTCTGAAATAGTTCATCAAAATCTCTCCTCAGGTATGTTGACTCCAGTGGAGATTCCCATGTTAAAATAGGAATCATCACTCGGAGATTCAACACTTTGTGATCCATTTCCTCTCTAAAACCTGCATTCAAAATTCATAAAAAAATATGTGTTTTTTCATGACAAAAAGATACTTTTGCATACTCTACTTTCATATACTTTACCTTCACCTTGAACTAGCTCGGCTAAAGTTTTTTAGTAAGACTCTAAATGCTTCTCTCAACTTCATTCTCTTTGTTTGCAACTTATAGAAGTTTTTTTTCCTTTTCTATTCAATTACACTGTTGACTGTCCAATGCATGTTAGGGGATTCCTTTTGTCTTACTTGTAACTGTCTATTCTAGTTATATTCCTTTGTAATTGCTAAACTTCTATCATTGCTTTAACCTCTTTGTTCATGTATGCACAAAAATCAATTTTTTTTTAATTGTTCATGTAATATGCTTTTTCGGCTTTCATCATTTTGAAATTTCAGTTATGTTATTTTTTAACAAAAAAAGAGTACTCTATTTGCTTTGGCAGTCATTCCTAATGATCATGCATTTCTTTGATTGTGATAGATTTTGTTATTTCAATTTATCAAAAATTACTATTTAGACATTTTTTCTTTATTCAAAATATTCATTCTACTTGATATATATTTTTATAGAAGGATCCTATCAATGCTTTTTAAAGGTAAATATTGTGACTTATCATATATTTATTTAAGTATATATGGGTGCACACATATATACCCAAATAAATATATAATGTTATTTATGACTATAATGATTCATAAATTGATATATACCTTCACAAAATGAATTAAGTACTCATGTTTACCCTCAATGGAGTTTTCTACCTGATATCCATATTTTGTTTAGTTTTTATTGATCTTCTTTGGATCTCTACATTTACCTTAATTCTGATTGGATTATGAGTTATCTTATACATTTACCTTCATTGTGATATTTTGATGTGCACTTAGTTGCACTTTTATGCTTTTATAGCATCATTCTATGCCCATGTTGGCACTTTATGGTTTTATACCATTGATCTACATGATTTATATGATTTTTTTTTGAGTTACATAGGGAGCCAATTTTTCAAGGTTAACAATGTAGGTCCCCTCAGTATAACCGATACATAGTTTCCTTATCTGGCCCATGGAGTATCCCTCCATCCTATATTGGTATGCACTCATTTTATATGGAGTTTCCCTCCATTTGATCCTATCTGTTCCACTTTGATAGGATAATATCTTTATGGAGTTTCCCTCCATTTAGTTGTATTTGTTCCACTTTGAAAGATTGATATTTATATGGAGTTTCCCTCCATGTTGTTCCATTTTGTTCCTCAATGAAGAGGATGTTATTATTGGAGTCTTCCCCTCCAAATTCAAATGATTTGATCCAATTTGAAGGCAATATGTTGTTAAATCCTCATAATCCATTCCTTTGAGTATCCTAACAAAAATCATGATAATACTAATTTGATCAACATTTCTCTCTTTTTACTTTATTTTCATATATTAATGTGATAATGATCTGCATACTTTATTGCTTAGATCATGAGTTATGCATGTTATGGATTGATCACCCATTAACTTGCAGTGGGATGATTCATTAAGTGGACTGTCTATATCCACATGATTGATGCAATGTTGATGCAAGTATCATTAGTTGGCCTTGTCTGTGGTCATTGGTAGATTAGTACAATATACTTTTCATGAGATCATTGATCAAAATGTTTTGTGCTTATTGAAAATATTTTGAGCATATAATATCTTGATATTAGGTTATCTCCATTACTTTGTGGTAACATGTTTCTCTATGAGAGTTTTATTATCCTTATTCAAAAAGGATTTCTAATTTGAATATAAGATGAAATACTTCTTGTGGATAGTTATCTTGTTTCTTGTGTCTATGTTTTTCAGGTAATCCATCCAAGCACATACAAGACAGTATTATTTGGTGTACTTCAATGACCTATCCACTTCTCACTTGGCTTTACGAAGATCTACCTACACTCACATGAGACCTTTTACATAATTGAAGACATTCTCAATGATCAAGTTGCTGCTATTTAGAATTTCATTGTAAAAGTTGGGTTTAATACCCTTTGATGTAATTTCCCAAGTAAAGATTAAAGGGGGGTGTTAGAATTGGTAATCTTTCCTTGGTTGTATTTACTTATTAAATGGGATAAACCAAGGTATCCCTTATGTTGTTTGTTCTCTAGTCCACATGTGAGGACAAGTCTTTTGTGTAACATACCCTACTAATTCTACCTTGAATTTTTTAGTTTTGATTCAACAGCATTTTGTCAAACAGTTGGTGTGCAAAGTCTGATTTATAATTTCTGAGTTCTTGTTCAGATGTTATAATACTTCTCTGCCAAACAATGACCATATGATCTGAAGAATAGCAAGGACAAATATCTTGGCACTTGAACACTACTACAAATATGCAATGTAAAGAGTTCTTATGGACTGATCCTAAATGTTCCGTACACTTATTCCTCTATTCAAGATATACAAACTTCATATAGCTGTGTACAAAAGTGACTGAGTTTGTAGTGCAAAGACTGTTACACAGTGACTGAATATGCAAAACTCTTTATAATTATGACACCTATACATTCATTGAACTATTATAATCGGGTGTAGAAGAACCTGGAAATAATATGATCGCTGCTGTTCGAAATTTGAGGATGGATGTCCAGTTTAGCAACCCATCTAATAGCTGCTCGGTTAGGGTATGAAATATGACCTCCAAGTACACAGAATGAGGATTGTTCATGCGCACTATTCACATGCACTGTTCACGCGCACTGTAGCAGCACTGTTTACCCACAAACCTGCTCCAAATCTCACCTCCAAATCTGCTGTCCATGCTGTTCAATGTCTGCAATGATATGCCTTTGGAAATGGAACAATTTCAATCTTACCTGTAGCTGAAAAATTGAAGCTGAATGCACACAGTATGAAGCTAATAGATCTTAAATCCCTTGACTCTGTCTTCCAAGAGCGAAAGGATTGTCACCAATGGAGGATTTCGTCTCCAAAAGCCAGCAACCAAACCAACCAAACTAAGCTTGAATTCATCAATCTCTTCATATCTCCACACCCCATTCATGGCTGTATATAAAGTCCTCTTAGAGGGTCGACCCCCACTCCACAAGCAATGTGGGATTAAATCTCATATTTGCATTTTAATATATTGTTTCCATTTATCACTTTAAAATACAAAATATAATAAAGTAACCTTATAATATTAATTTAATTGAAGTTACTTTATTAAATAACTTCCGGCATTAAAATTCCATAGCAAATGATCTCGAAACACCACAAATGATAGCTCGTTAGAAAGAGCTAAGAAAAACACATCCAACCCCATCATCAAAATTATCATCCGGCTAGCCTGGCTGACTTACTAAAAATAGTAAGTCACATTGTAAATGCCTCCAAACGAACTTAGTTGGCCCCAGAACAAAATCGACTAGGCCAAAACACCACAAGATCCCGTCCATGTCCTTGTTAGCCCTCGGGACCACATAGAAGTAGGCTAACGACAACATATATCCAAACTGGTTAAACAGGGGACATTACAGTCCGCCCCTCTTGAAATTGCTTGTCCCCAAGCAATCTCAACTCTGGATGTTGAAGAACCTGCTCTGCCTCCCATGTTGCATCCTCAATAGGTAGGTTCCTCCACTTCACTAGGTACTCCCTGATAGTCCTCCTGCGAAGCACCCTCTCCCGGGTGTCAAGTATAGCTTCAGGAACCAAGATAAGCTTTCCCTCATCATCGAGAGGTGGCAATACTACTGAAGGCACCACATTGTGCCCCAATGCCTTTTTAAGGCGTGACACATGGAACACATTATGCACTTTACTGTCTGCAGGCAGTTCCAACTCATAAGCTACCTCGCCCACTCTCCTGATTACTCTGAATGGTCCATAGTAGCGCGGTTTCAATTTCTCTGTTCCACTCCTCTTGAGAGAGGACTGCCTATACGGCTGTAACATGAGGTACACCATGTCTCCCACCTCAAAAGACCTCTCAACCCTGTGCTGATCAGCATATTGCTTCTGCTGATTTTGTGCCTTTTGCAAGTTTTCCTTCAAGGATCGCATAATGTCCTGACACTCTTGCAAAAGATCCTTGGCCTTAGGCACCCTACTGTCCCCAAATAACAAATCCAAGAAATTAGGAGCATCATACCCGTATAGTGCCATAAAAGGGGACATTTGAATAGACATATGGTAAGAGGTATTATAGCAGTACTCCCCTAGATGTAGCCACTTCACCCAAGCCCTCTGCTGCCCTGCAATATAGTTTCGGAGATATCCCTCAACCCACTTGTTCACTATCTCTGTTTGCCCATCAGTTTGGGGGTGGTAACTGGTACTCGGAGTGAGCTCTGTTCCACATAACTTGAACAACTCCTGCCAAAAGTGGCTCATAAATCTGCTGTCTCTGTCACTGACTATGCTTCTTGGTATCCCATGTAGTCTGAATACCTCTCGAAAAAATAGTTCTGCTGTTTGTGTTCCTGAATACGTAGACGAAATTGCAAAGAAATGTGCAAATTTCGTCAATCTGTCTACCACAACAAAGATACAATCCCGACCCTGTGCCTTGGGGAGGCCTGTGATGAAATCCATGGAAATGCTATCCCACTTCTTCTCTGGTATGGGTAGGGGCTGTAGTAAACCACCTGGAAAGGAATGTTCCTGTTTGTTCTGCTGACATACTTGGCACTCTCTAACAAATTGAAGCACCTCTGTTTTGAGTCCTTTCCAAGTGAAGCGCTCTCTCACCTGCCGATATGTCTTAAAGAATCCAGGATGTCCTGCCAATGGTGAATCATGAAACGCCCTCAAAATCTTCTGCTTCATAGCAGACCCGGGTACTAAATAAATCCTTTCCTTGTAGATGATCAGATCATTTACAACAGTGTATCGGCTATCCTGAATAGTTCCTTCAATAATACTAGATGCCCAACTATCCTTGGCATACTCTGCCAAGATCAACTCTCTCCAATCATCCATGACTATCCCAACAGCAAGCAAATGAGGCCTTCTGGATAAAGCATCTGCGACAATATTTTTCTTCCCTTTGACGTAGACTATGTCGAAATCATAAGCTTGTAACTTACTCACCCATTTCTGTTGCCTGTCATTAAGATCCTTCTGCCCAAGGAAGTGTTTCAAGCTGTTATGATCTGTTTTTACTGTGAATCGGCTCCCTGCTAAATATTGCCTGAACTTAGCTAGCGCGTGCATGATTGCTAGCATTTCTTTGTCATAGATGCTGTAAGTTCTCTCAACACCTCGTAATTTCCTGCTCTCATATGCGATGGGATGTTTGTCCTGCATGAGGACAGCTCCTACGCCCTCTCCCGAGGCATCACACTGCAGCTCAAAAGGCCTGGTGAAATCTGGAATGGCTAAAACAGGACACGTACTCATCAGCTCCTTGAACCTGTCAAAACAATCCTGAGCCCTCTCTGACCACTTGAAACTGTCTCTCCGTGTCAAATCTGTAAGGGGTGCTGCTATCTGTGAAAATCCCTTCACAAATCTGCGGTAGAACCCACAAAGCCCGAGAAATCCCTTGAGTTGTGAAGTGTTCCTCGGCGGTGGCCAATCCAGAATGGCCCTGATCTTGTCTGGGTCAACCCGAACACTTCCTGCACTAATAATATGCCCTAGATAGAGCAACTCTGTCATCCCGAACTCGCATTTACTCATCTTGGCATATAATGACTCCCTCTCTAGAATACTGAGCACTGTATCAATATGCTTCAAATGTTCCTCCCAAGTATGGCTGTATATCAGTATATCATCAAAGAATATCAACACAAAATTCCTCAGCTGATCTCTGAACACTCTATTCATACAGGACTGGAAAGTGGCGGGAGCATTAGTCAACCCGAAAGGCATGACTAAGAACTCAAAATGTCCGTAGTGGCATCTAAAAGCTGTCTTCTCCACATCCCCCTCTCTAACCCGTATCTGGTGGTAGCCAGATCTCAAATCAATCTTAGAGAAGTAGCATGCACCGTGCAATTCATCAATAAGCTCATCGATGCGCGGGATAGGGTATCGGTTCTTGATTGTCTTCTTGTTTAGCTCCCTATAATCAATGCACATCCTCATTGTACCATCCTTCTTCTTCACCAATACTACTGAAGAAGCAAAAGGACTCTTGCTTGGCCGTATGTGCCCCATGTCAATCAACTCCTTGATTGCCTTTTCTATTTCATCCTTATATCTCTTGGGGTGGCGGTAAGGTGTGATGATAACTGGCTTAGCCCCTTCCTCTAACTCAATAACATGCTCGATTCCCCTATCTGGGGGTCTTCCTGGAGGTATCTCATCAAACACCTTAGTATGTTTGGTTATTATTTTTTGTACATCAGGTGGATACTCCTGTTTATGCTGCTCTGTCACCTCAGGCATTACTTTGAACTCTGTTGCCCACTGCACCTGATCATGTCTAAAGAAACTCTGCATTCGTTTGAGTGAGACCACTCGAAGTCTCCCATCTGACAAACCTCTGAGCACTATCTTCTTACCATTTGCCTCAAACCTCATTTCCATTTTCTGGAGGTTAAATGTAAACTCTTCCAGAGACTTCATCCAGTTCATTCCAAGCACCATATCCTGATCACCAATGTTGACCACAAAGAAATCTCCTGTCATGTCATAATCTCCCAAACGAAGCTGCAAGTTGGAGATTTTCTTGGTACAGTCAATTTTGAAGCCATCGGCAACCATCACCTTAAATCCCCTATGCTCCTCTGTATGTAGCCCTCTGCGTGTCACAAACTTCTCATCAATGAAGTTATGTGTTGCCCCTGTATCAATGAGTGCCACAAATCTCTGTCCATCCAAAGTTCCCCTAACTCTGAAAGTGACGGCCTCCTGTATACTAGACAACTGAGCTATCGTGCCATCACTACGTGCTTCCTCATGTGAAGAATTATCATCATCTCCATCTGATTCTGATGACTGCTCTGAATCTCCATCCACTGACTCTTCAGCTGAAAAGTACTCCATCTGCTTAGCTTTTGCTTTCAATGGACACTTATGTGACAAATCCCAAGGCTCCCTGCAATGAAAACAAAGCTTCTTCTTCCTGAGATCATTAAGTGTTTCATTGTCCAACCTCTTACTTTCCTCCTTAGGTGGCGGAGGCTCTCTATGAAAAGGTTTCCTGTCCTTATCTTTCCTTGAAGGGAAACTCTTTGCGAGGAATTTATTTTTAGAAGCTGAAGAGGAATCCATGTCACGAGCTTTCTTAATGGCTTCCTGCAAAGTGGGAGGGTTGAGAGCTTTAATCCACCCTCTCAACGGATCAGCTAACCCATCCATAAATAGAACCAGTATCCTCCGTTCAGATACATCTGTTACTAACACTGCAAGTTTCTGAAACTCTGAAATGTATGTCTCCAATGATCCCCATTGTTTAAGCTGAGCTAACTCCTTGAAATGGAGTTCTGGATCCTTCCTATCAAAACGTTCAATCAGTCTTTCCGTGAACTCCACATATGAGGTAATGTGTGCATGACCCATAGTGACCATACCATGATGCCACCACTCGTGTGCTAACCCCTCCAGATGAATTGCTGCGTACTTAATAGCTTCTTCCTCAGGCATAGGGTTCAATTGAAAGTATGTGTCAAGCTTTTGAACCCAAGCTCTTGCTGAAGACTTCCCCGAGCCATCATAATATGGTAACTGAAGTTTCCCTACTTTCTTCCGTAGCTCATAGTTCTGGTTCCTGTCATGTCCATGTGGCATATGTTTCATCCGCACATCCATATACTCCCTAAAGGTAATTGCAGCAGTAAAATCTGGACCTCCGGCTTCCCAATCTCTCCTTAACTGGTCCTGTATATCAATGATCTGGGGTTCTGGTACGGGCTGCTCTGGAGCTCTAGGAGGAAATGTGGGAATCATGGGCCTCGAACTCACGGTCCTAGCTTGCTGGGGTGCATGACCGAAATTGTTCCCAACTTGTTCACCTTCATTATGTGTCCCATCCTGATTATTCCCATTCTGATTGTTACCATTCTGATTATTACCTCCACCCATGTTAGCATTCAACCCCATTTGACGAGCCATCATCTGCATCATAAGCTCCAATCTCTGATTCTGTTCCTGTGCCCTTTGTTCTGCTAATCGCTGTCCCTGTGCCAAGGTCTCTAATAATTGTAAAAATCTTTCCTCTCCAGGCTCTGGACCGGCATTCCCGCCTCCACCTAATCTTGTATTCCTGTCATCTCGGTCACCCATATTGCTGTCTTGATCAAAAAATACCTCCACTGTGTCTGTATGACTGGATTCTATACCCCCCTGTACGGATGAACTAGACTGTTTGCTTTGCAGGTCTGAACTCCTACTTTGTCTTGCTCTGGTATTGCGGAAATTATAAGGCCCCTGTCGCATGCTCAAACATAAATGCTCTGATTTTAGTGTTTTGACAAAAACACTTTCCCCTCTATCCGCCAGTTCCAAATTTCCTATAAGACCTCCACAGGATGGCAGGACTTATAGCTCTGATACCACTGTAACATACCCTACTAATTCTACCTTGAATTTTTTAGTTTTGATTCAACAGCATTTTGTCAAACAGTTGGTGTGCAAAGTCTGATTTATAATTTCTGAGTTCTTGTTCAGATGTTATAATACTTCTCTGCCAAACAATGACCATATGATCTGAAGAATAGCAAGGACAAATATCTTGGCACTTGAACACTACTACAAATATGCAATGTAAAGAGTTCTTATGGACTGATCCTAAATGTTCCGTACACTTATTCCTCTATTCAAGATATACAAACTTCATATAGCTGTGTACAAAAGTGACTGAGTTTGTAGTGCAAAGACTGTTACACAGTGACTGAATATGCAAAACTCTTTATAATTATGACACCTATACATTCATTGAACTATTATAATCGGGTGTAGAAGAACCTGGAAATAATATGATCGCTGCTGTTCGAAATTTGAGGATGGATGTCCAGTTTAGCAACCCATCTAATAGCTGCTCGGTTAGGGTATGAAATATGACCTCCAAGTACACAGAATGAGGATTGTTCATGCGCACTATTCACATGCACTGTTCACGCGCACTGTAGCAGCACTGTTTACCCACAAACCTGCTCCAAATCTCACCTCCAAATCTGCTGTCCATGCTGTTCAATGTCTGCAATGATATGCCTTTGGAAATGGAACAATTTCAATCTTACCTGTAGCTGAAAAATTGAAGCTGAATGCACACAGTATGAAGCTAATAGATCTTAAATCCCTTGACTCTGTCTTCCAAGAGCGAAAGGATTGTCACCAATGGAGGATTTCGTCTCCAAAAGCCAGCAACCAAACCAACCAAACTAAGCTTGAATTCATCAATCTCTTCATATCTCCACACCCCATTCATGGCTGTATATAAAGTCCTCTTAGAGGGTCGACCCCCACTCCACAAGCAATGTGGGATTAAATCTCATATTTGCATTTTAATATATTGTTTCCATTTATCACTTTAAAATACAAAATATAATAAAGTAACCTTATAATATTAATTTAATTGAAGTTACTTTATTAAATAACTTCCGGCATTAAAATTCCATAGCAAATGATCTCGAAACACCACAAATGATAGCTCGTTAGAAAGAGCTAAGAAAAACACATCCAACCCCATCATCAAAATTATCATCCGGCTAGCCTGGCTGACTTACTAAAAATAGTAAGTCACATTGTAAATGCCTCCAAACGAACTTAGTTGGCCCCAGAACAAAATCGACTAGGCCAAAACACCACAAGATCCCGTCCATGTCCTTGTTAGCCCCCGGGACCACATAGAAGTAGGCTAACGACAACATATATCCAAACTGGTTAAACAGGGGACATTACATTTTGTAATTCCTTTATTAAGGAAAATAGTTTATTCCTCCTTAAGAGGATTATGACACTTGTTATGCACACACTTATGAATATGGCAATCATTCACTTGGGAGTTACAAATAACTCCTCTTCTCATCTCTTTATAAGAGATGCTTCTCTCTCATTATAAACACACAATCACGATGTAGTTCATGTAATGAGCCCTATGGCTCCTCATTATCTCCTTATCTCTCTTTCTCTTCATTCTTCGGCATTTGCCTCATTCATATAATTCACAAGGGGTTTTCTTTGCTTTCCCCTTTCAATACCCTTGTCTCCTTTATTGTGTTGATCATGGAAAGCTCTTGTAAATTATGGTAATTATGTTCATCACAAACTCTCTTGGATTAATTTATAACTCTTTATTTTTTAGTTCATTTCAATTTTATTATTTCTAACAAAGCCCTTTAGAAGAGTAGGGGCCCACATGAACAATCCCACCCGCTAGTGCACCAGGGCCTTAGAATAGTAGGGTAGTGGTCATCGTTACCATAGTCTATCAAATTCACATAAGGTTAAATCATACATTAATGAATCATAGTTCCTTCTTGATTAAGCGACTAAGAGGAAGATAATCAATTTGTTTTTGATATATGTATATAAGTGACAAAATTAAAAAAGCAATTTATTTTTTATATGCATTCTTCAATATCGTTGTCTTGGTAGGACCATCCCATGCAGCTCCACGTCTCTCACCTAGTTTTCTCATGCTATGTAAACCCCATGTACAAGCATACACAAGGTATGTGAACCATTGCATAATGTTATCAAATATAGACAATGCACACCTAGTATTCGACATAATGTTTGAGCTAAAAGCTAGGTGTTTTACCGACTCTTTGACATAATGTTCAATGGAAAAGTGAGATGTTGAACATAATTTTTATATATTATAATTCATATTACAATCTTTTAGAAAATTGATTGTCATGTCATAAATTAAACAATCGACATAACCTTGAACCTAATACAAACCATACTTATTACATATCTAATATTAGGTAGTATCTCAGCCGTCAAATGGGTTTCGGCGCTGAATGGCGGATGGTGGACGCCCAAGTCAGCGGCTGGAACGGCTAAAGCGGCTGGATTGTCTGCTATTTATGGTGGACCGTGGGCTGTGGAGGGTGGGTAGTCAGAAGAAATTAATACGGCCAACAAGAGAGTTCATGGTCAACAGAAATCAAGTCTGAACAGATACCAAATTTTGGATTTTTCGCTAGCTGTTCATCATTTTATAACCAAACATGTCCTTGTGAAAGAAGAAGGACTTTCCCGCACGACGGACGCCATGTTTTCTCGACTTCTCTTTCTCATACTCATATTTCTCTCCTTATTTTCAGGTCTTTTTTTTTTTGGAGTGGGTAGAATCCCTCGGATTTGTAGCTTATAATACTTATCTCTCCTCGTTTGCAGGTCAATTTTAGAAACTGTCATTTCAAACTTCTTTCATTCTATTTGTTCATTGATTTGCAGGGAGTTGTAGCGCGGAAAAGGCTCAGGCGTTGTTTGTGTTTGGAGACTCTTTTGTCGACACAGGAAATCGCAATCCATACAATCAACGCGAGAATTATCCATGGAGACCACCATACGGTTTCAGTTGGCCTGGCTATCCCGCAGGCAGATTTTCTTCTGGTAAAATCCAGACTGACTTTTGGGGTAAAGCTTCCTTCAACTCACATGAAACTGTAAAATTTAGGATTTTAATTAAGCGCCCTAATTATCTTATTTTGAGGTGGCTGTGGTGTGTGCAGCGGAAGTTTTAGGGCTTCCTGTTCCCGTAGCCTATCAACAATTAAAAAGTCATGAATGTAAAGAAAGTGCAAAGAAGATTAGAAAAGGAGTGAACTTTGCAGTGGGAGGCAGTGGAATATTCGAAGCCTACGGTTTCATAACACTCGCAGAACAGGTGAAGCAGTTTAAAGAGCTGATTGCGGCAAGTCCTGAGTTCGATTCTCGCAACCTCTCGCGGTCTGTAGTTCTCATCTCTATCGTTGGCAATGACTACGAATTCCTTGCAAGCGAAAACGGCTCCATTCAGGTAATTCATTCTCATATCAAAGTGTGATCTTTATTCGCCGGCAGCTGCAAATTGGCCGGAGTGTCTGAATTGTGTGTTTATTACAGGGAATGATGGATTTGGTGAAACCTGTGGTGAGCGGGACAATTGATGCCGTGAGAGATTTGTATGCAAGCGGCCTTAGAAATTTTGCAGTGAGTAACATTGCTCGTTTTGGGTGCAATCCTCAGATCGGCAGAACATCATGCGATTCAAACTATCATGACTTTTTAGCTCTTCATACGAGATTATTGAGAGAGGGCGTAAAAAAGCTCAAATCGGATCTCAAGGAATCGTCCAGCATAATTCCAGATTTGGCGTCAGCAGTTGATTATATCTTCTCCAATCCTGCACAATTCGGTACTTCGAAATCTGTCTTTTTCTGTGTGTCCAATAAATCTTCAAAAGAGTCTGCTTTATGAATAATATAGAAGCATCCGTTATAATTGAAATGGCGTGACAGGTTTTGTGGATCTGTTCGTTCCGTGCTGTGGTATGAAAGGCGGGGTAGAAATGTGTGGAGAGGTGGACCAAGCAGGCAGGGCTTTATATCAAGTGTGTTCAAACGTAGGTGAGAGGTTTTCCTGGGATGAATACCATCCAACAGAGAGAGGATGGAATGCAATTATGTCGCTGTATATTAATGGGGCAGCTGAAGAAGGTAATAAAACAATCAGTTTTATCAGAGGAGCGCAAAACATTTTTCAGTGGGTAGAATCCCTCGGATTTGCGGCTTACAATATCTCCACCCACCTAAATAAGCTATGTATTTCGACTTCGTGAATCTTTAACTAAATGCCCTGTATATATATATACCTAAGTGATCTCAGAACTTTTGAAGAAAATATTTTATGAATTTCAGCAATAGAAAGAAGGGGCTGTGGTTTATGTTTTCTTAAATACTAGTTTTATCTTTCATAAAAGTGAAATCAATAGATGTTTGAATTAGTTCTGCAGTTCTTTTATGAGATCTCGGATCGAAAAAGGATATGGCCACCTCGTGGAGTGTACTGATTTGACGATATGTTATGAATAATTTGTGTAGCCCAAATCCATCACTTGTGATCAGTTTTTACCTCGCACGTGTTATGTTAGAAACGCATGATCGTATTCAAATGTATATAGCCGCTACACATGGACTAGAAGAGGTCCGTATCCTTAGACATTGGCTGTCTCTGAACATTTTGTAGAATTCTACTTTCCTTTCAATATCATCCGTTTTGGTAGATTTATAAAATTTCTGTTTGTACTTCATAGTAAAAAATCAGCAGATAAAATTTCTATTGGGATCGTAACCATATGAGAGATACCTTGGTCACCCTCGTAAACCTTATCACTCCCGCTGAGGGAACTTGGGCGCTCTTCATGACCTGTGGAGTCACTAGGGGCACCCATATTCCACTCAGGTTCAGAGCATGAACGGACCCCATCCACCCTCATTTCCAAATAGAAGGCCGCCTCCTCCACAAAAGAGACCCCTATTGCAATTCTCGTCATTGCCTCCGCAATGTCTAAGGAGGGCCCCCATGGTGTCCTCAGATTCATCCATGGGAATCTCTCCTTCTTCTATCACCTCGTCCTAGACCTCTTTTGTAGAGGGGCCTTCTATAGCGATGATCTCTTTCTCTAGTGCAACTTTCTCCTTCGGATTGATATCAAGTTCCTTAATTTCTTCCTTCCCCTCAATGTTATCAAGGGGGCTCTTGGAACTTCCCTTATGGATAGAATGAGACTCGAAATCATTTTCCAGTCAGTGACAATGTGCCCAAAAGTAACACACTAGTGATAGAAAAACTCTGTATTCTCATATGAGATGGGTTGGGACCACTTCCTTCCCTTGGTAGTAAGGCAAATCCTCATAGCGAGGGGCTAGTTTATAGAAACATTAACACATAATCTAGTTAAACCAATCTAGACTAATTAGACATAATGTTATTAATAAGTTCTAATAAAGTGATCAAAAGAATTACCAATCCATTTGAAAACCTTAGATATCCCAAAATTTCAAGGGAAGCCCCATTAAATGAACCCAAACAAGGGCCATAGAGAGAACACCCATAGCCAAGTTGAATATGGGCTTCCATTTAGCTAGGGTTAGAAGGTGTTTAACAAAGTGACAAGTTCCGGCCATAACAGTTTCATTATCCTCCTCGGAGGCAAAGTTGAATAAGAATAGATTCCCTGACATTGTAGATACACCAAAAGATCCTTAGTTTCCATCTTGTCATGCAACATTTCCTAACCATCTCAATAGATGGGAAAAAAGCATCAAAATAACCCACCAAATCCTAGGTGAACCCCAGAGATATTGAGTCAATAACTGAATATGATAGACTAATCTCTAGGCCATACACACTCATGGCCACCATAGGAGACACATCCACCATCTTCTTATTTTTCTGTCCCATCACCACATATTTCTAACAAAGTTTGGAGATCGTAACGGTGACAAAGTTCACTCCCTAGTATCTGCCAAAACCTAGTTCTCTAGAAAGGCTAGATATTTTGGAAGTTCCTTAGGATCATAAAGGGTGCAAGAGAAACCAGTGTTAGACAAGAAACCCAAACCTATAGAATCATGTGTTAGGACCAAGACCAACTCCAAGTAGCCTTGCAAAAGAGCCAAGGATGGTAGGGGAGGGGGGCCCTAATCATCGATCATTAGTAGGAGTAGAAGTTACCAAAATATAATTACATTTATGTGTTAATTTTGTAATAATATTATATTTTTCAAAAAATATTTAAATATTTTCATACAAACAATTTCAAAGGAGGGGCATTTACATATAATATCTACCAATCCTATAACCAATTTCTCCAACTTAGAGCTCTCCCTCAACTAATAAGAGCGGGAAGAGTGATCATCCTCAACTAATCATAGCCCTACAAATAGTATCTACCAAGCTTATCATCAATTTCTATGAGCTCTCCCTCAATAAATAAGAATAGGAGTGATAGCCCTTAACTAACAATAGCCTTAAACTAATTTTGTAAAGGCAACATAAGGACCTACTATTCTACGAGCCACCTTGTCAACAAATAAGATTAATTCTAAAATGTCTCTATACATTAAAATGAAGATTTATTTCTTCAGTAGTGTGAAAATACTAAAAAAATACTTTTGATCTAAGGTCATTGTGTATATGTAAAAGTATATGTTGTAGCAAGCTATGTTTATATCTCATAATCTTGATTGCAAGGGTGCAATTTCCCATGAAAGAAGGCTCATTATCATATCAAAACTTAATTGCTAATTTAATCATCGGATTGAACAAATTAAAAAATTGTGCCATTTGATTGGAGCGACCATAATAAAAAAAACTAGACGTCCTCTTCACTTTCTTTCACTAAATTACATAAAAAGAATATAGAATTTGATCCTTCAGTAGAAGACTCACTTTTATTGGCTCTTGACCTATTCAAGTTAATAAATATATTGTGTTGTGATTCATAATGACCACCTCTTTCATATTGTCTACATTGGATACTCCTTGATGGATATAACTTTGTCCTCTTTTTCTATTATTATTGGTGCTTCACCCCTGTGAGCATCACCTAGATCCAATGAGTGCTAAGTGTTCCATTTATTCTCATGAAAGATGGATTTATGTTGAATCACTACTCATGAAACATGGGCCAATAAGTTTGACTCAAAATCACATAGTTAAGTCCTGATAGCCTGTGGAAATTATCTCCTACTAATCAAATGTATACAATATCCAAACAGCTATTTGATGATTTTAAAGGCAACGATACAAATATATTTCTCTATTATCAATTGATTTAAGTATAATTACATAAAATCATAAGATTATTAAATTATATTCTATTCTTTTGAAAAAGTCAATGTTGATATTTGATATTTGTTCTTCATGATCTTGCGTATTTCATCGTCCAAAACAGCATGTAAAAATTACTTTATATTCAATCTGGAAAAAAGTGAATCATCCAACGATTTCGAGTTTGAACAGTTTAAAAATTCATTTATTAAATCAAGAACTAAATTTCATTATACGAATTTCAAGAATGCCGACAAAACTAAGTTTAATGTCAGAGTTGCGATTCTGGAGAATGTAGATTTGCTTTTATTGATAACACAGAAATGTTGGGTTGTTTATGCAGATGACGAGACATTGTGAGCCACGAATCCGAGTGAGTGCAGCCACGCAATCACATTCGGCGCACCTTCGATAAAACTCACTGTTTTATTTTCCACTTTTGCTCCATCAATATTATACAACGACATTATCGTTTCCCATCCTCGCTGAGTTGGATGAGACATATCCCAGAAGAATCTCTCATTTACATTTGAACACACTTGAAACAAAGCCCTACCCACTTCGTCTGTCACTGCACACAGATCAACCCTACCTTTTGCAGCACAGCATGAAACGAACAAATCCACAAAACCTGTCATAAATTTTCAATAACATAAGATGTGTGAGATTGTAAAGGTTTTAAATACTATTCATTGGGACACAAGAAAGCCACAAATTTTGAATACCATATTTTGCAGAATTCGAGAAAACATAATTAGTCGCAGACACCAAATCTGTAATTATCACAGACAAATCCTTGTGCTCCGATCTCAGGTCTTGTATGCCCTGCGTCAATAGTCTCGTATGAAGAGCCAAAAAGTCATTGACGCCGGAATTGCAGGATATCTTGCCGATCTGAGGGCCGCACCCGAAATGAGCAATATTACTCACTGCAAAATTTCTAAGCCCGACTTCATACAAATCTTTCACAGAATCAACTATACCATTAACCACAGGCTCCACCTGATCGATCAGTTCCTGTAATAAACCTTCACAGATTTAACAAATAAAAATATAGATTTGAAAATATTTTAGCAATCCAAAAGAGGACTAAGATCTTCAACTACCTCAGTAGATCCATTTTTGCTATCAAGGAATGCATTGTAGTCGTTGCCAGCAACCGAGATGAACACTGCAGAACGCGAGAGCTTGTGAGAGTCGAACCCGTGACGTCGTCCAACCAGATTCTTAAACTGCTTCACCTGTTGTGCAACTGTTATGAATCCGAAGGCTTGAAATATTCCACTGCCTCCCACTGCGAAATTCACTCCTTTTCTGATCTTCTTTGAACTTGCTTTACATTCATGACTTTTCAACTGTTCATAAGATATCGGAACAGGAAGCCCTAAAATACCCGCTGCATACAACACAGACACATAGTACTAAGACAGAGGTTGCTTAAACTCCTAAAATATTCACCATTTGTAGTCAGTGGAAAGAATATTTACCCCAAAAGTCTGTCTGGATTTTTCCAGAAGAAAACCTGCCTGCAGGATAACCAGGCCAAGTTAAACCGTATGGTCGTCTCCAAGATTCGTTTTCGCTATGATTGTATGGACTGCGATTTCCTGTGTCGGCATAAGAGTCTCCAAACACAAACAAAGCCCTTGCTTGCTCATCAGCATTGCCTCTACCTGCAAATAAATTAATTTAAATGAAAAACATTTGAAAGAGGAAGTTTTGAAATGATAATTGATATGACCGACCTGCAAATAAAGAGAGAATGATTATCAGAAACATGGCATCCATATCTCTTATTCACCTCAATTTGTAACTAAAACTCCCAAAGTCTTGGAATTTTCCTGTGAATATAGACGATGTGTATATACGGTCCGGAAATAGCACTTGCCATGAAAATGGTGTAAATGTTTTAAAATGCAAAGCACATGGCTTGATATTTGATATTAGTGGATTTAAGCGTTTATAACCAGTTCCCACCAATCTTCCACGTTTCTGTAATTATGGTAGAAATCAATTTCACATGTAAACAACTGTCATATTGATAAAATGTTTACCGCAATGCTAGATAAATGAAATAATATTACATTTTTTATAATACAGAATTAATTAAAGACTAATTATAAATGATAAAAGGATTGAGCCGGTGTGGACGAAGACACGGTCAATACATATAGCGTCATATAAATACTGTCAGACTAAATAATCATGTGTTTCAACTAGGTTATGCGTCAACGCCATAAATTATACTATTTTAAAAAATAGTTAGAACGTACGCATAAAAGGGTGCGTGTGCAAAGCCTGATTTCCTGGTTTTTAAAACTGTTCTCCTCAAGTAGAAATTTTATAGAATAAAATGCTTTTTCAGAAGTTCAATACAAAAACCTAGCAATTATATATAACAAGTCAGAAATATCTTTTTGAGGCCTCAATTGCACTCATACAATTTATGAAAATAGGGGCCTTCACAAAGATATCTCTCTAATTATTTTATATATGTTAAATATATATAAGCTAGATGTAAGAATGTAAGATACTATTATAATTAATCTATGGAAGTAAATTATAATTACTAAATATATGATATATTATATATTTTATACATTCATTTCAAAAATATGTGAAATACAATAGATTCCTTTTAAAAATAAAAATAAATGTATCAATACATATATGATAATTAATATAATCACAATGTATGCTTCAATTCAATTAATTATAATTAAATTTAGGATTGAAAATAGAGTTTTGGTTTGCATTAGCATAAGTTTAATCCTTAAGATTAGATTATAATTTGAAATAGAGAAAAGGTCATAGTGAAACTTATACATATTCTATAATAAATAGGGATGTGAAGAGTTAGAGAGTTATCAAAGCTTTAATTTTTATAATATAAAGTATATTTATTAATTATAAAATCAAACTCTTAAGAATCCATATATTTCTCTCTCATCCTCTCACACTATGTCTAGCTACCACATGTGTCACCCTATCCAGTTGTATCGATCTATCACATGTCCCCTAATATAAATACATCTCTCTCTCTCTCTCTTTACTCTATTGTTCGTTCCCCCATTACCATCTCCATCCATTTTGGGCTTGAATAATCCTCTTTCTATATTTACCTCGTTATCTCTCCCCACTATCCCTCCTACCTTTCTTCCATCTCCACCCCCCAAATCTAGCCATTGCTTCCCCCTAAATACCATATATTTATTTTCCTTGTGTCTCCCACTCCCTTTCTCTTGAATCTCTCTCTACCAAAGACATATATACATATCTCCCCCAATAATTACTCTGTTTCCTTCTCTTCCCAACATCCTCTTAGAATCTCTTCCCCCTACCTACCGTCCCCCCTATTCTCCCCTCTTCCTTCCTCCATCACCATACCCAATCTATTGCATGTCATAATTATTATTATCATTCTATCTACCTCATCTACCCCTAGCCCTGTTTTCTCTCTACCTCATCTCTCTCCTTCCCCTCTTTATCCCATGTTCCTCCCTCTCTTAATATCACGTCCACCTAGTTACCATATATCTCTGGGTAAAAGTACAAACCTTTGTCACCCTTTTGTAAAGGAAAAGACTAAAAAATGTATAACTGTTCACATTGAATGACATAAATTTGGTATTATTATTTTGAATTTGAAAATGAAGTAAACTAATGAAATATGTAGAAATGGATGAAGTTTAGGATTATAATTTTTAATAATTTTTTGGAATTAGAATTGATATATTTTCTAATTTTTATAGACAATTTTTTAGTTGCCGAAAAATGTTGAAAATTAGGGGTCTAGTTCCCACCATAAAACTATATGAAAATATACTTATTTCCCTTCGATCTCAGATTATGTTATGGAGAACATATATAGCTAGAACAATATATATAAAAAAAATCGGCTTTAGACCTATATTTTCTCTTTTATAATGACTCAAATTTCAACTCACCTAAAATCGATAGTTTTTATCTCCGACCACTTTTTCAAAACAAATCTATTCTAACAAGGAGAAAAATTATACATTCTAGAAGAGGACTCTCTCGTCTAGAACGTCATATAATTTTAAAATTTTGTTGATATGATTTATTATTTTTTTCTTTCTTATAATCGACATTTTTTGAGCGTTAAAATATTTGCTTATAGAATTTTTTAATTATAATATACTAGAGCTAATTAAAACACTATAGATTCCATATGAAAATAGTCTTTAACCCTGAGCTCTACAAAATGGTGTTTATATGTTATTAAAAAAAATCATAAATAATAGTAAGAGTTATTTAAATGTCAATTTTTTGAAATAATTTCATTTCTTTAGTAATTGGATATAAACTAGTGTAAAGCATGTATTTAATAGACATTTCCAATTGAAAAAGTGTGAAACCATATATAACTTAGCTAGAATGAATTTATCTAGACTAAATGTTTGAACAAAATTTATTTTTAGATACAAATACTCAAATTTAGTCATTCTAATAACTCATCCTAAAAGATGACACAACTTTTCACTTTTACCCCTCTAGTCCATGTCTTTCACTCTCTCCCTCTTCTCTCTCTTTCTCTCTCAGATATATTGCAAGCTAACTAATATCTTTCACTCTCTCCTCTACCTTCTCTCACCATCTCTTCCCCTATTTACCTCTATGTCTACTTCATCTCTCTCTCCTCCCCTTCCCTCATCATGTCTCAATCTATTTTGGAACCGTGCCCCCCCCCACTCTCTCTCTCTATCTCTAAGGTTGGCATTAGGATTATGATTTAATGTTGGCATCGATAAGGGTTAGCAATAGGGTTTAACATTTATAATTACTATTAGTGTTGGGGTGAAGGTTCAATTTAGTATAGAGTTAAATTTTAAAGTGGTTTCATGTTAGGCTTTGTATCAAGGTTAGTATTGAGTCTAAATAATATAATCTCATTTACACTCATGTCTTGATGTAATATTTGTATCATGGGTTAATAGTGCAAAGTTCAATAATGTCTTGAATGTGCACACGATAAAAGTAAGATATTTAAATTTAACATGTATTACTCTAAGTTGGTATGTAGTTTATTTATAGAGTTTTTCTCCTCTATTATTGTACTATTTAGATATAAGAATTAGGATGATGGTGCTAAATGAATAATTTTTTAAATTTAAAATTCCTTAAAAAAAAATATTAAACTATTAAATAATTTGAAATATGAAATTTTATTGGGGAGTATATATTATTTTTGAACTACTTGAAAATAGATGAAAGTAAGTAGTTTGTAGTAGAAAAGTTGTGTAAAAATTAAAAGTAATAATTTGCAATAAAAAGTTATTTGCATTAAATTTTGTTAAAAACTTAAAAGGATATGAAAAATTGTTATAGCTTTGTAATGACAATATAACTTTTATAACTTTTATAAGTAAAATTAAAAATACAATAGAATATGAAGGAATTTAATGCTCTAAATATCAAATTTCCATATATAGTTCTCATATCAATTTAGTCTCCCAAATAAAATGTTTGGTAAAATGGGACAAAAATCTAATCACATAGAAAATAGTTTATGCAATTTTTTATTAAGTGTACATCCATTTATAAAGTGTAAATTTTAGACAAATGACCTTACTTCAAAATCCATGCTCAAAAAATAAAATAAAATATTATAATGTGAAATATTATGATGGATACATTTAGATTTTATTGTACAAATTGACTTTTCAAATTAAAAAATATCTTTCTTATATGATTAAAAAGATTTATAGAAAAATTAAAGTTATATAAATTCAATTAATACTATAAGAAAATTATGAACAAAAGATCCATTGAAATAAAATCTAGATTGACTAATTTTTTAATATAGAAAAAGGTAGACAAAGTAAGAGACTATATATCACCAAACAAGCCCCTATACTCTATAAGTCTTCATGCCTTCCAAAGTCCCTACCTATGAAAACACCCCCAAATACTTCTTCTTAAGCAAATTGACAATCAGTCTTTGTTTAGATAAAAAAAACTTAATTGCCTCACTCCATAACAACCACCAGTTGGTCTATGTCACATCTCTATAAAAGAGAGCCTAGAAGTCGTATGCTTTTTTTATGTGCAATGATAAGTCAATATAAATTTTGACTTTTTTAAATACTTAAAGAAAAAAAAACATTCCTATCCTAAAATTTGTGATTCATAACTATAAGAAAGATTGTTTAATTTTTTAAAATTAAAAGTAGTGCATGAAAATAGAGTAGACCATCATAAACTACCATAATATAATGAATAAAAATAAATCTCATGTTATTATTTATGATTATGGAATCATTTGATTTTTAAGACACATAGATTTAATTTAGATTGAGTGATTTGGGATGAATAAAAATTGACATCACTATTTTTAATTTTCAATTTTTAATTAAATGATTTTTTATGAATAAAAATATAGATGAAACTCATTTTTATTGAGTGATTTTGGGTGAATCAAAACATAAAAATGTAGATAGCAGCCAAAAAGATGGGGGCTGACCTTGAAGTACAAAAAGGCTAAAAAGTAAGCTAGAGGTTACCTCCCAGTCATCTGATAGATACCAAGTTTAAAATTCAAAAAAGTATATGATAACCATACCCAAATCAACAGTACCATCAGTCTTGAAAATAGTAGAAAGAAAAAACTAAAAAACAAACTAGTAGCACCCAAACAACTCGTTGCTATTAGTCCCACATATCGACATATACATCTAATGTAAAACCCCATAGGGTATCTAGTTCATAGTATCCAACAACATAACAATAAAAAAGATAAACTAGACCTTGGGCTAGCTACCCTCCTTCTTTCCAAGATCCTCATCCTTCTTCTCCTCAAGTATGTCCTTGTTCACGTCCTCCCCATCCACCTTGACAGATTTTTCTAGGATCATATTCATCTAGTCCTTTGCTAGGAACCTATAAATGGATCAAGTTGTCCTGCTCTCCTTGCCTAGGTCCTTCTCATCTTTATTCACTTGCAAAAAGTAAATGGTGGTGGCCACAAAGTGCATGACATTGGTGGAGAATTCTACCAAAGTGTCAAATTTATGGCAAATACCAATGTGATTGTCTATCAGATCCCTCATCAACTGCTCAAGCCTATCCATTATAGCCTTCCATTGGCTCTGTCTATGGCTATACTTTCCTTCCCCCCCCACCTTTAGGAGTATCTTTTTTGGGGGCAGGTGATTTCTTCCCCCCTACTTCTAGTTGAGGTAGCCTTGAGGGTGTCAGAAATGTGAGAGGGGATAAGGGGGCTGAGGATAGGCTTTGTGTTATGAGGAAATCTCTTCCTTTTGTTAGGTTTAACATCACTTTCGGTAGATTCAGAGCTATAATAATGCTTGGAGGGACTTGATTTTTTTGAACTAGAGGCATTTGTTGGTTCTTGTAGCACTTTGCTTACTCTTCTTAGTGTCCATATAAAATCAATGAGGCTAATTTTAACCTCAAGGCCAAGGGTTTCTTGGTTTTTTTTGTGGCTGAGATTAGGGCTAGGGTCCAAAGAGACTTGGGGGGGGTGATAGAAGCCAATGGGTTGATTAGGAGCAATGGGTTTTGGGCATGATGGTGGATATACAATATGTTCATGAACCCCCAATAGATGAGATAAAAGATTTTACCCTCCTCTTGTTTCCTCCTAGCCTTAAAGATACAATCTTCTATAGAATGCAACAAAATAAATGGGAAGGAAATATGATCAAGATTTTTGAAGTGATTAAGAATGGGGAAATGGTGATAATAGAGTACCTGGAACTGATCCTCAAGGGTAATGTATCTCATAATAGCATAGCAGATGACATCCTAGGGTTTAGAAAGGGCTTCCCTTGCAAACCCACCATGCATTCACACTAGTTCCTCCTTAAATTTGAAAAATAATCATAGACTGGTTTCCTCATTTAACTTGGCCTACTTGCACTAGTTCTTGCCATCCATGACAAACTCTCCAACCTCGCAATAACTTCCTCCAAGATTTTGAAACCCATCCCATTGATAGTCACTTTCTTATCATTCCATGAATTAATGAACTGCATCGAGATGATCTCATCAGGTTTCATCATCCCTTCCATAAATGGTAAAAGGTCACCCTCCTACAAATAAACCATTGTTTCTTTGATGTTACGGATGCAAGCCTCCAGTCCCACAAGTTCAATACAATCACTAGTGCCCATGCCATCAACTAGTTTAACCACCAACTCTTCATAATTTTCCAACGTAACCCTGTTGTAGGTTTGGCAATAAATAAATATTAAATAAAAAGTGTCCAATATTAAAAGGAAAAGGTAGTGAATAAATATTTAATGAATAAATAAATATCTTTCCTTCTCTTTTCTACAATTATTTTTCCTTCCTTCCTTGTTAATTGTAATAAATATTTTTCTTTCCTTTTTCTACAATTATTTTATATTCACTAGAACATATATTTGAAATAATCAAATTTGAGCATGCTCTCATGCCATTGCTTAGCTTATATTAGTTAGCAATTATTGCTCAACTTTGTTAGGTAATAATTGTGGAGCTAGTGGACCCATGAATATATTTAATGTTGCATTGTTAAACTAATTAAACACCACATTTAAAAGTTCAAGATCATAATGTTGGTTCACAACAACCCTTTTTATTGTTAAAACATTGGGTAAATATTCCCATGATTTCTTTTCAAATAAATCATGCATTTATTATTGTAGATTCATACAAATAAAAAAATAAAAAAATATTATCATACAAATTAGTATAGATTAAAACCAAATGAATCATTAATTGAACCTATGAATTTAAACTATTAATGTACCCAATCTTTAAAAATCAACACTTGTAGGAATCCAAGCCTCAAGTCTACCTTGACATCTTGCTAAATTAGAAAGAAGATCTTTCATATTGTCTTCTATCACAACCAATAACAAATTGTAGTATAAATTCTTATTATGGGACATACCATTTATTTTTGATAAGCTCAAGAAAAAGTGGGAAAAAGGGTAAGTTTTTATCTCTAATGGTAGATTTCTTTTATTAAGTTTAAGGAAAGAACTAAAAAAATACTTGCAAAATTAGAAAAGAAAAATTATCTGGAAGGGCTGACAAATATCTAGAGAAAAAATTTCATTTCTAGAAGTAAAGATCACACATATAAGCCTATTGGCTTAGTAAAATAAATATGTCAAAATTGACATGTATGCTGAAATAGACAATATCAAAGAAAAAAATTCATTCTGTCATTTAAAAGTCATTTAAGAAAGAGTCCATAAAAGATAGATCACTAAATGAAAAGTTTTTACGTTCACTAAAATCTCTATTTGTCTTTAACTATTGATCATTCTGTTATATTTACACACAAAAAATGTTAGTTATCATCTACTTCTACTACTGGCCTACTCAAATCTCATCTGTTACATAAAAGTTTAGAAAAATAGATTTAAAAATGAAATAACATTGTTGTAAGTTCTAATTTGTACAAGTCTCTTACAGTAAGATGTCTATTCATTTCTCAAATTTATCTCCATTATCTTTCAGTCTAATTATTTAATCTAATAAACATATATAATAACTATAGAATATATTCATTATATATATATATATAAGAAACAAACAATTTTTTATTAATTATATCAATAGAAAATTTAAATTTCAAAATTTCAAACAATTAAATAGCAAGAACTAAGCACAAACCTATGTCAACCTTTTGTAAAGGAAAAGGCTAAAAAAAGTATAATTGTTCACCTTCAATGACATAAAACTGGTATTATTATTTAGAATTTCAGAATCAAGTAAACTATTGAAATATGTACAAATGGATGAAGTTTAGGATTATAATTTTTAATAATTATTTGTAATAAGAATTGATATATTTTCCTACTTTTTATATATAATATTTTAGTTGTTGAAAAATGCTAAAAATTAGGGGTCTAGTTTCTACCACAAAACTATATGCAAATAAATTTATTTATATTTGATCTCAGACTATGTTATAGATAACATATATAGATAGAACAATAAAAAATACAAATTGGCTTAAAACCTAGATATTTTCTAATTTATAATGATTCAAATTTCAACTCACCTGAAATCGATAGTTTTCATCGCCCACCACATTTGTTAAAAACAAATCTATTGTAAACAGAATAAAAATTATACATTCTAGAAGAGGATTCTCTCCTCTAGAATGTCATATAATTTTTATATTTGATATGATTTAATATTTTTTCTTTCTCAAAATTGACATATTTTTGAGTGTTAAAATACGTGTTTGTAAAAAATAAATTTAAATACAATTTACTATATCTAAACAAAACACTATAAACTCTATATGGGAATATTCTTGACTGTGAGCTCTATAAAATGGTGTTTATTATGTTATTAAAAAAATCCATATATAAAATAGTAAGAGTTATTTAAACAACAATTTTCTAAAATTATTTTTATTTCTTTAGTAATTGGATACAAACTGGTATAAAACATGCATTTCATAAACATTTTTAATTGGAAAAGTGTGAGACCATATATAGCTTAGCTAGAATAAATTTATCTAGATCACATGTTTGAACAAAATTGATTTTTAGATAGAAATACACAAATTTATTCATTTTGATAAGTCGTCTTGAAAGGTGACATGGCTTTGTACTTTTACCCTTTTAGAAATCCCACCTTCAATGAAATTAGCACTTCCAAATTATTAACACCAAATTCTTAAGTTTGATACACAATAAAATTAATTTCATTTGGCATGAGAACATAAATATGTGTGTTACTTTTTATAAAAACAATCACCAAAATTCAATAATGTGAAACAACAATAGTAATCCTTGAAGTATGATCCCAAAAATCCACATCAATATGAAAGTTTGGCTTTTCTTACTCCCTTGCAACCAAGCTACCTATCTTTCATTATTTCATACACCTTAACATTCTTCAAACCAACAATAGAACTAAGGATTTTATTTATCAAAGCCTCAACACTATTCTTTAATATTTCATCTCATCTAAATAAAATTTAAAGAATTCACCTAGTCTTAATTGAAAGAAATGTCATATATAAAACTAATACCCAATGCTTCAACAATAGTTTGCAAATTATATTTCCAATGCTTCATATGCATCTACAGTCTACCTCAAAACTGAAAGTTTTAAGTAATAAAATGCATATTTATTGTGTTGATGATTTATTATTTAATAAATACAGGTGAATCTCCCCCTTCCAACATGGTAGCAAACTTGCATTTTTATTTTTATTTTAATTTTAAAGGTAAGTGGAGAAGGTAACCTATGCAACCATAGTCTACTTTTTTTTTTTGGGACTCCTATAATAATTAATGTTATCAAATTTGAAATATTTTTATTGTAATGAAAATGTGGAGAAGGTAATGGACATGCAAAATGATCAAGAACAATGAAGATGCTAATGTCAAGTGCCAGGAGTTATCATTGTGTGATTATTTTAAACTATCATTGGCTACCTTTTTGGTTTTAAGAGGCATGGCTCGAACTAATTAAATATCAATATTTATGTATAGTAACAAAAATGAAAATGCATAGAAGCCTATTTTTGAATTGTATGCAAATGCTAAATGTCATTATTTTTCTACTATTGTATTTCTTTAGCTTGCTCAAAGACAGGCATCAGTTTTTTTTTCAAGTGTCAAAATATTTACAACCATTATTGATGCCACTATAGAAAGCCTCTTAGCTTAATAAATATCATTATTTTTCTACTAATGTAATTCTTCAGCTTTCTCAATGACAGGCATAAAAAAATGTAAATGTCAAAATGTTTACAACCATGATTGATTTCATTGTAGAAAGCATCTCGGCCTAACAAGAAAAATATTAGTATTAATACTAATATTTCACTAAAAAAACATTTAAAAAAAGTGATGCTTAGTGGTTAGTATTTGTCCTTCCAATTTAATAACTGTTTTACATCAACCAAAATATAACATAGAAATGTTATTTAGTGAACATATACTATAGTTTATTTTAAGTTCCACAATAAGTTTTCTAGAAGCATAGTTATATTTCATTTTATAAAATTTAAATTTTCATAGATTGTCTTATATTAAGTTTGATTACACATGAACTTTGGATTTATAGAATTTCGATATATTTTGGTTCAACTTGAAAATATGCTATGTCCCATTCTTTTTGGATATTTGAAAAGGTGAAGATAAATAATATACATTGAAGGATTAGCTTTAGAAATGTTACTTTGTTGTTCTTACATACTTGAGAAACTAGCACATTAATTGCACTAGCACATACACAAACAAGTTAAAAAGAAAGTACATAGGCAAGTTTTGTTGAATTGTGATAAATCTATGTGTTCATATATCTCGTCTTCTTTGGTTTTTTCTATTTTAAATTTGATTTCTATGCTATTTGAAATTTACAATCAATATCAGAGTCAAGGAGATGCTAGAGAGAAGATGAAAGAATATGAAGTTGATTTCATTCAGTAGAGAGTGTGGTTGTGTGTGCAAAGTGCAAAAGAATCTTCGACGTGTATTGGTGGGATGGTTGAGAAGATAAGACAAAACTTGAAGCGGGAGAAGATTTTAAAGATCTTAAATTTTAGTTCAAATTGCAATTCTTGAGCATAAAGTGATGGTGATGCACAACATAAGAAAGTTGTAATGAAAGAATTACGGAAGAGAGAAAAGGTGGACAACAATAGTGAGTTGGTAAAACATGTGGTGTTGGCCTTTTATATCATACATTCTCTTATTTCTAGCTTTAGACTAGATGATCCAAAAATATTTGCATTTAAAATGCACATGATGTTATAGTTGGAAAATTGTACTAAATATTTACCTAGAGATCAAAATTTTGGGATAGATAAGAAAGTTTTTGTAGAATAAGATAAAGGGAGAAAACAAAAAATTCTTTCTAAAGGAAGATGAAAGGGAAGACATTTAAAAAAAAAAATTGGAATAAGATCATTGAACCAAGACTAGAGTCCCTCATAGGTGTAGGTGATATTCATATGGAAGTGGAAGTTAACAAGGATGAAGACATGAACATAATCGATGAAGATATTATAGTGGTTGCGAAGTCTTGTTGTATAGGACTCTAAGGTTGAATCATTGTATCCTCATAAAATATATGCTAGAGACTAGCATATCATGCCCAAAGAAACTGCAAGGTTGGGTTGCACAAAGAAAGCCATTTCACATTGGTCTCATGCTAATTATAAAATTGTGTGCTCTATTATCATGTAAATTTTTAGCTAACTTTCAAACATCAGATCTAGCTAGAAAAGAAATAACAAACATGCAGTAAAAGTAGACAAATCAGAACAATAATAAGAATAATAAAATCTTTCTTATTTATTTACATGTGAATAGAATTACAATATGTAGACTTCCTCAAAGAAAAAAGAAGAGGAAAAATAGAATAAAATTGAAAAAGTAGAAATATTCCTTAGTTAGCTAACAAACTAAGCAAATGTAAGTTTATCCATAAATCAAGGATAAAACAAGTTACAAAAAGAAACTCTCCTTTCCCTCCCCCCGGAAGGCATAATTAAGGAAACAAAAGCATAAAGAAAGAAAAGAGGAAAGAGGGAAAACGTAGTAGAAATATCCCCCTCCCCTTACACCCTGCCCCCCCCCCCCCCCCCCCCCCACCACAAATCAAAATATGCATTTAGATAAGCATCTTCTGAGACATAAAAAAGTATGGACGACCATCAAATGATAACTATCACAGTGCTAAATAAAGAACCTCCTTTGTAACTAGGTTGAAGATCAGGATCAATCTGCATGAGTGCCCCTAATGACAGTAATCAAACAATGAGCATATGGAAAAAAAGGCAAGACATCTATCAATTGAAGATATAGAAGACAATAATCTGCATAGAAGTCCCCAAATAATTAATAGATGGAAAACAAAGGAAAAATATCTATGGATGTAGATGACATATAAATCTGTACGAGTGACCCTAATGAAACTACTCAACCATGCAAGAACAAATTGCTAATTGAAAATACAAGTTCCAATTTTCTACAAAACTGATCAACTATGGAACCAAAAAAGCATTAACACTAATAGTATAAAACTCTCCAAAATCTTGAAATGAAAGATATTATAGGTCCACTAAAATTATGTTTCACTAAGAAGAAGATGACGGCAAGACCCATGCAAAGAGAGCATGATCTTGGTTTGTCTGTGATGGACCAACATAATTTAGTTCAACCTTTGTTACCATTACTATTCCATGAAAGTCTCTACTTCTAAGCTAAAGTAGGATCTTTGGCTTCCATTCAAAATAGCAATATAGCATCAAACAAGAAAAGGTTGAAAATTCCATTCTTTAAAAGCTCTAAATTTCTTTAGCACTTGCAAAAACAAAATTTATTCTTTTTTTCTAGCAACCATGAGCTCTAATACCATATAAAATTTTAGCTAGCTTTCAAACATTAGATCTAGTTAGAAAAGAAAGAACAAACATGCAGTAAAAGAGGAAAAACTAGAACAAAATAAGAACAATAAACTCTTTCTTATTGATTTACATTTGAATAGAATTATAATATATAGAATTCCTCAAAGAAAAAAGTGGAGGAAAAATAGAATAAAGCTAAAAAAATAGAAATATTCCTTTGTTAGCTTATAAACCAAGAGAATGCAAGTTTATCCATAAATAAGGATAAAACAAGTAGCAAAATATAATGTTCCTTGAAGGTATGAATAAGAAATTTTTTTTTGCTAGTTTTATTGTGCTAACACTAATTATGGAATTGAATAAAGTCTTCAATTATCTTCTATAAATGATTTGGAAACTAGTGTGGATGGAGGCCCAGATATTTGTAATTCTTCTTTGTGTGGTCCTATGGATGTCTCTTTGATTATATAAACTTAGTTTCAATTTTTTCCATTGTGTGGTATTGTTGACCACACACACACTTCTTATTCAAAACAATATTTCTGAGAGTCATATGCTGGTGTGGACTTTGATCGCTCAAGACATGATGGTCAAGGATTTGGTGGTATTCTTTGCACCATTGAAATGGATAGCACAAAGCATTCCCTGTAGGTTTCACTACCGCATTATGCATTTAATCACTATGTTGGGAATTTAATGCCAACATCACCCAATTTTTGTCTTCCTTAATCCTTTCAAAGTGATGAAAGAAGACTTTCAAATAACTTAGTGGCCCCAATTATTGGTCATCCTAGTAGCTCTCAATTTCATAATAGAGAAGAAAACCAAGGTATGCTTAGAAACTACAGTGTTGAAGCAACTAGGACATCAAGAGATTTAATAAAAGAGCATCTAGTAGTTCACGTAGTACATTATTTAGCCACTAGTGTAATGAGAGAACACATGCTAATGGATGGGATAAATTATGTTATGAATAGGCAAAAAGTAGTAGTTTTTTATTATGGATTCATGGGCAAGTTTGTGTTTGAGTTATTCATATGTGGAGAAGATTTATTCAAAGTGTGTTGGAACAAAGTCTAGAAATGTTAAGATCTTGTCATGGTCTTGTTACTCTCTTAGATTTGAAATGGGAAATAGGGGATGTCACAGGCTATGATGGTTGGACTTGACAGAGGAGATTGTTGGTATATTAAGCTCAATAATCACATGACCTTTCAATTCTCCTAAGTCTCTTTGTATTCAAAGAGAAAGTTGTATAAATGACTATGTGTAGTCATGTGTATTATTATTTAATATAAGTGATCCGCTACTACAATGTCGACATAGACAAGTTTTGTGAAACCACATGTATATAATTCCATTTCTCTCTTATTTTAAATTTACAAAAATAAGCTCTTCTTCACTCATCATTTGAAATTGACATCCATAACATCCGAATTATTTTAAAACAAGAACCTTACAATTTGTTCACTCAATTAAAAGATAATAAATTCTTCAGAAACATGGTTAGTCTTTATCAAATATAATTTTTCGACACTAATTTCTTTAATCTCAAAAAAGAAATACAGTTAAATCTTATTGAGTAAGATAGCATTATACTTGCCAAGGTTAATCTTGTATTTAGTAGTCATTCCTTATTGTAGGATTTAATAATTACAACACTTTAGAGAAATATTTTGAATGAGAGTATTCATATACAAAAATCACTCTAGAAGAATTTAACTAGACATATTTATGACACATTTCATACTTATGTGTAGACCACCACCTATAAATAGGATGAGCACCTTATAAATGTCACAACTATCTATTGGAAGCATAGGATACACATTAGACAAAAGCTACTTGGCTTTGTTATATGATATTCTTCCTTCCATAAATAATACTTCCCCTTTTCATTTTTGACTAATTTTGTATCATGGATTTAGCCATACTTTTCTTAGTTTTTTTTCACTTGTTATGTAATTCGTTAATGGGAATTTTGACTCATGTTAAATTGTGTTTGTATGATTTGTTAGCTTCTTCTGTGTTTATTGTTCTATCAATCTATATTCAAAGATGGCCAACCATAAACATCACATGCTAAGGAATAAAATAAGCTTTGAAAGATAAGTCAACTTTGACTATTTAACACTTTTAGCTTAGGAATGAAGCCTTAGTGTGTGATGATTACAAAATTTGTTACAAAGACCTCTATATTTATATGTGACAGTGTTTCTTGTGGCAAGATCTTTCTTTAGATTTTTTCTTATCTGAATTAATCTTGAAATATGTAATATTACTCGATGGTTTTCTTAATATTAGAATTGGTATTTTCAGTACGAGAATTCATTGTGTTAAATGAAAATAGAGGAGACCAACAAGACCAAGGTAGAGTGAGAAAATAGCCTTGCGGTTTAGATTGTGGAGCATTGTGATTACAAAGCAATGCATTGTTGATTTATGACTGATTAGTCATTGTTCGGCTTCCATAAGTCTTGATAGCATATGCAATGTTAGATATAAAGTTCAAGTTTTTGTCCAAACTTTGTGTTCAAGATGGGTAGCAAGAGATTCTATTTCTATCAATTTTATTTATTGTTTTTTAATCTTGTAAGTCGCATGACTGATTCACCACTATCTATGTGTTATTTATTTAGTAGTCTTTGCGTGTAATATGAAAATGATTTCAATCCAATAATTGGCTTTTAACTTAATTTGTCGTTTCCATCTTTTTTTAAAAATTACGTATGCACGGGATTATGTCTTTTTTCCATGATTGGTCACTTGTTCCGAATATATCAATGATCATTTTTACTATACTAAAGGACAAACAACTTATACAAAATTCTATGTCTATGGTCAGTTTATAAGTTAGAAAGTCAACAATGAAAGCAAGATGGGGATTCAAATAATTTTATTTATAATTTCAGCTCTAATAGACATCTAGCTTCTTTAGGAAACTCTTAATTGAATCAAGAGGTGCCCACAAATGGGCCGTTTATTGCTAGGAGTAGGAGGACACATTGTAAACAGCGAATCCAAGTGAGTGTAGCCACGCATTAACATTAGGCGCCCCTTCAATAAAACTCATCGTTTTATTCTCCAATTTTACTTCACGAGTGTAGAGCGACATTATCACATGCCATCCTCGTTGTGTGGGATGGCCTGAATCCCAGTAAAACTTCTCCTCTGCATTTGAACACACTTCAAATAAAGCCCTGCCAAATTCGTCCACCTCTCCACAATTATAAACCCCGCCTTTCTCGGCACAACAAGGAACCAGCAAATCCACAAAACCTGGCAAACAATTACAATAAAACTGACGTAAGAGAGAATTTGGATTTTAAATATCAATTCAAGACAAGAAGATATATTTCTGAAGTACCATATTGTCGATGATTAGAGAAAATATAGTCTGTTGCTGGGACGGAATCTGAAATAATGATGGACATTTCCTTAAAATTTGATCTCAGGCTTTGTACGCCCTCCCTTAATAATCTCATGTGAAGAGCTGTCACGTTATCGTATGTTGAAACACACGATGTTCTGCCGATCTGAGGCATGCACCCCAAACTGAACATATTGCTCACCGCAAAATTCCTAAGCCCGCTTTCATACAGATCTTTAACAACATCGATGATCCCGCTTACCACAGGTTTCACCAGATCGATAAGTCCCTGCAATTTTAAAAAAGTTGAGAAAAAATAAATTTTGGTAATATTCGAATGCGAAGAAAAGCCTTCAGATCTAGAAGTACCTCAATGGAGCCGTTACTTTTATAAAGGAATGCGCCATAGTCGTTGCCAATCACAGAGATAAGAACTACAGAACGCGACAGTTTGTGAGAGTCGAACCCCTGACTTCCTCCAATTAGCTTCTCAAACTGTTTCACCTGTTGCGCTACTGTTATAAAACCGTAGCCTTGAAATATTGCACTGCCTCCCACCGCAAAATTCACTCCTTTTCTAATGTTCTTTGAAGTTTCTTTACAGTCATGACTTTTCAGAAGCTCATAAGCTATGGGAGCAGGAAGCCCTAAAATATCCCCTGCACACGCCACAGCCACATAATAATAACATAAAGCTTGCTTGAAACCCTAAATTTCACAATTTGGAAATAAAAGGAAAGTTTACCCCAGTAATCTGTCTGGATTTTTCCAGAAGAAAACCTGCCTGCCGGATAGCCAGGCCAGGTTAATCCGTATGGTCGTTTCCATGGCTGATTTACACTTTGATTGTATGGATTGTGATTTCCTGTGTCGGCATAAACAAAAAATGCCCTTGCTTTCTCCGCATGGCCTGTCCCTGCAAATTAATCAATTTAAGCAAGAAACATATTAGAAAGGTACAGATTTAGGAAAAATTAAAATGAGTATTTGTAAAAGCCACCTGCAAATAAAGAGATAATGATTATCAGAAACAGCATGCGAGAAAGCGTGGCTTCCATAACTCTCTGAATTTCTAACTACAACTCCTTTGTTTGATATACATTGTATATATCAATGTTCAAGAGTATGCCGGGATTATTTCAAAATGCAAGACCACATCGCGTTGAATTTCAATCTGTACTAATCTTCTTACCTACCTTTCTTAGGCTTCGATCATCTGAGTCCGCAAGGCTGAACAAATAAAATAGTTTATGTTTTTTATTAGAACAAGTTACTTAATTACAGAATGATCATAGATTAGGAGGTGTAGAAGAATAATGAACAATGATTATCTGAATAGACATTGATGACATCATGTTCTTTAAGAAACTTATAATATGGAAAATTAAAATGATTGAAACTAACCCGACAGCTTTGTAAATTGTTTTCGTCAATGGGAAATTTCGCCCTAAAAGCTCTCGTCAACCACGTGCTTTCCAACAGAAGTGCCAGTTTGCCCGCGGCGTAAGCAATGGTTTTAAAAATCTAAAATACATTACATTGAATTATTAAAAAAAAATGAGGATTGTCATTTGCAGCTTTAAATAATTTTTCATTATTCTATATTTCATTCTCACATTTAAATTTACTAATTCTTTTCATCTTTTCTATCTTATCATTTTGCATCCCAAATATTATCATAACTGATTACTTTTCATATTAAAATGAACTAGCAATCGCACCTTAGTGTGCAATAGGTACGCCAAATAAATATGAAAGGTCAATTAGGAAAATAGATTTATAGTTTCAAAATACACTTTATTTAAGTTTTTTTTGGTATATCTTAATAATCGTATTTAATATATGTACGTATGTATGTATTTACATCTCCTAATGTACCCATTGTCTAGGTCTTTGCACAAATGTCACCTATTTGGCCAACCCAAAGTTTCCCTCGTAGGATTTTTTGTTAATATTGACATCATTGATAAACAAAATTTACATATTATGATGGCCTAAGAGTGTGTAAAAAGGGAAAAGCTAGATATTAATAACAAAATTAATATTTAGGTCAATTCTCTTAAACTTATAATTGATTCTCGAACAAATTTTTTCATTATTATTTTCATTCATTAAATATCATTTAATATTAATTAAATTTTGTTGATCTTCACTTTTATTTTTTAATTCAATTTCAAATCATTGCTTACTTGTTATTATTGGTTTCTAGTCTTATATTTTGACATCCTTCATAAGAATGAATTATATATATTGCTTCTTCTGATTGGAAGAGGTTGATTTGGGTTGTTTATTTTGTTTTTGTATTTCAAATAATTATAACCTTGAAATGAATTTCATATAATGATTTTGAAAATTGATATATTTACAATTGAAATCTAAATCATCTCATTTTTTCAGATGAAAATAATTTTAATCAATATTTCAAATATATTGACTACCACAACCGTAGATTCCAAAAAATAAAAAATGCTATTTATAGTCAAAATCTATCCAAATAATTTTATATATCTTACCTCACTTCTATAAAAAAAATCCTCACTCATTTCTTTATTTGTAGAAAAAATGTTCTAGATCTAGTGATTTTCTTATCATTATTCTTGAACTCATCATCTGCATTTGTGAGAGTCGAAAATGTCTTGACGCCCAGTTGAACATGGACCAAGCATTCTGACACAAGTCATTCTAGAAATGAAAGGGAAGGGAGTTTGAGTAGAGGAATTGCTTTCTCTCGACTTGCAATGCCTAAATGCTCTTCGAGAAAATTATGTCTTAATCTTCCTGCTCAAAATCAACTTACCCAAAAATGGTGACAAACCTGTATTAGATCTCCCCAATCTCTTCTTTGCAAGGTCATTATTTTCATTTCATGTAGGAATAGGTCTAGGACTCTCAAATTTGTTGTACAGTAGTGATTTTGACATACCACTTCTGAATCTCTTTGTATGACCAATAACAATATACTTTAGGATGCCCACAACAAATTTTCCAAAGAAAAGGATGTTACTTCTCTATCTCAAAATGGTGGGAACACTTTCATTATCTATGTACCAGTTGATAATAGTGTATAAGAATCAGATGGGATGAAGGAAGGACCCATCCATCTTGGCAGTTCAATGGGACTTTAGATAGTCTAGTTGAATATTCGAATCTCATTCGACCAATATTGATTGGAAAATATCATAGATCTAGAATGTTGGGAGTTGTTAAAGATAAAAGAGAAGAGTATGTTGCCAGCTTGGAGATGGTCAATTTTATCAATAAAGTTCTCACCTTATGTTTCCAACTACCATATTTTCACAGGTCCTTAGTTCATTTAAGGGGCTAGAATAATTGGGATTCATATCTAATCCATATCTCCCAACTATTTATTATCATGGTCCACAATATATTTGCGCTTGATTTTTGGAATCATGTATGCTTTCTTTGCCACTGGTCTCTTGTTCTCATAGACCAAACAAACTATCTTACAAAAATATTGTTCACAAGTGAAAAATAGGTCTTAACAAGAAACCCTCAGTACTATAAAGAAGATATCACCATTTTAGCTAGTTGGTTCTAGTTCTTTGTAGGTTCGCTGCTTGTGACCATATATTTGTGTCTAAGGACTTGATGTTATTTTTGTTGTGAGAGTTTGGTCACTTTCCCAATTTACTTAATTAAAACAAGATATCACCATTTACTAATTCTGCTAAAATACAATCAGCCCTTCAGTGTCAATAAATGATGTCATACTAAATGATTAACCATGAAACACTTATTGAAACAAAAGACCCAACTATTTTATTGATTTCTCATTGAATGCTATCCAATAATAGTTAAATGTATCCTTTGGATATTCCTAATTTTGGTTCATTCCAACAAAAAGTAATTAAGTGTTCCTTATTATGCATTTACTAACATTTGTTCAATATTCTTATCCCTCTAAGCTTTGAGTAAGCAATAAATTCAATAATCTTGAAAATAATTTCATTATAACTGTGATAAATTGATTCTAACCATTTTAGTTGTGCTTGGATGAACAAACCTTCAAAATCATATTTAAATATTCTCCAATACATTTTAAGGGGACATGCATATAGTATTAAACCTTACTTGTCTCCTACTTGTTACCAAAAGCCTCTTCATATAGATAATTAGAGGAATAAAATAATTTATTGTCCATACACAAAAAAATCATTGAGAAATCCCACTAGGGCAATATTTGTATTGCAAAATACCAAATCTTAAGAAATGAAACCAAATCCATTTGAATGACATCCATTGGTAGATATAGATTATAATGTTTTTTAGATAATAAAATTTTCTTGTTTCCTAAAAATCTTCCTTACATGTATGTCCCCACTCTCCTTGTTACAAGCATGTCATAAACATATTGGCAATAGAGTAAGGAACTTAATTATATTTTTTATCTAAAATTTTAATTTAAGACATATTTAAATCTTTGAAACTTCTGACATAAATCATCTTTGTATCTCCCTAGATCTCTCTATTCATATTCACATTGATCAATTTAATGGGATTAAATTGTATGATAGGTATAGATAGTCAATACATTAGAAGAAAATTTTATTATAAAGATTTTTTTGTATATTTATTGCAATAAAAGAAAGGACCAATTGACCATTGAATAATAGATGTTTACATTGTTGAAACCTATAAATATGCAATCATACAATTAAACATTAGAAAGAGACCTATTTTTTAAATTTATAGTATATATATGTACGAATAGAGGAAAGTAAAAGAATGTAAGATCAATGATACATAACAAATCTGAAATATATTAAGCTAGTTATAAGTGGCTACCCTCCCTACAAAATGCACCATTGACCAAATTTCAAAAAATCAAAAACACATTGAATATTTTGAAAATTTTCAATATTTGATCTTTGTAATCTGTATATTTTGTAATAAAAAACAACAACAAAAATTGAGAAAAATTTATTGTGTTTTCATCAATCTGAAAAAAAAAAAATGTTTGAATTTTTTTTTGTCTTTAGTCTGAACATTAGCCAGTGCAAACCATCGATTGCTTACACAAGAATATAATTATTTTAATGATTGTTTCAATTAAATTGCTTCCGAATTAGATGATACTAAGGATTGCCTAATAGTTTATACCATGCTGAGGTAAGATATTATCTTTAAATCTATTTATCACCAAAATATTTTCTCGTAATGCTTTTTAATTTGAGCAGATAGTAAAAAGCATCACCGATCATAATAAGGGGGAAGAGATATATCATGGTGACGTTTTCAATTAATGTGGAGGTGTATCCAAACTGATGTTTCTGATGTTTCTGGGTATCTTGTGAATTGAACTCCTCTTATTCTCTGGTAGTTGTGAGTAGGATATTTGGAGACTAAGATCATACAGAAAGCATTGACAAGGAGTTTGCAATCACCAACAACATTAAAAAATACAAGATTCATATTAATATCAGCAAATCTCAACGTTGGATAGTAATCTATCGTATCGCAGAAGCTCATTTGTTAATGCAGGGCAGGATTTTGTGCTTTGTTATGGAAATGATAGTAAGTTGACTTGTGCACCATGAAAAATCAAATATATGCTCTGTACTTCTTGAAATGATTCAGAGTCTCATTGTTCATTACTAAGTCATCCACCATAGACTCCAATGAAAAGCAATGAATGACAAAAATTATCCAACAATTAGATGCATCCAAATCATTTGGCATAGTTCCGATGCCTCAATTGGGGTTCTTGAAGCTCTAACGAACTCTCCATTGTTTGTCCCTCAATTGGAAATCTTAGGGATACAAGGTGACACTTGAGATGATGAGGAGAAAGATAGATCTTAAAACTACAGTGAACTCAATTCATATATTCGATGAGGAATTGCTGTAATGTGTGTATTTGAAAGCTAGAGATAGAGGAGATGCTTCATTCTGTCGATGGACTTCAGTAAGAATTTGATGGGTGTGTTCACACCTTCAACGTATTTAACTAACCCCTTCAATTGCGTTCCAACTTAGCAACACATCATCAGCTATGCACAATTAAAAGCGTTCAACAGAGATCTAATACACTTATGTAATTAAACTCGAACCTGCATGGAATAGGGTGTTTTGGTCAACCTCAATGAGCATACTAATGAAGTACTGCTCTGATACCACTAACGAAGGTATGCTCTGATACTACTAATGAAAGGCCACACCACCCTTACCAACTTATAACCAAAAATGCCACTAGCTCTTCTTCAACTTTATCCAAGATCCAAGTGTAAATTGCCTCACATTTGACGCTTTGTCTACACACTCACAACTCCATCACAATCCTGCTGTAAACTGCCTCACATTTAGCGCTCTGTCCACAGACTCCGGAAAACTCACTCTTCACTTCCTCCTTCTCTTTCACACCTTGAAGCTTTTCCTTCCAAAGCTTTCACCTTCCACAACTTCTCCTTCTCGAGCTTCTCCTTCTCGAGCTTCTACTCCTCGAGCTTCTCCTTCTCAAGCTTCTCCTTCTCGAGCTTCTACTCCTCGAGCTTCTCCTTCTCAAGCTTCTACTTCTTAAGCTTCTTCTTCTCAAGCTTCTACTCCTTGAGCTTGATTAGAAAAGCTCATATGCCTTGCTTAAATAGGCACTTACTACCCCATGCATGACTTATCCACAACCTTCTAGAATTCCACCTACACAATATCCACAACCTTCTACAACTTCCATAACCTTCTGCAATATCCACAAGTTTCTACAATATTCATAACTTTCTAGAATTCTACCCACACACCTCGATAAATGGAATGGAAACCATTTATTTTTTATTTTATTTTTTATATTATGCCACCTATGCACCTCGAAAATAGAAATCCCCTTTTCCTTTCTTTTCTCCTTTTTCCCTTTAAATTTTTTAAAATTATTTCTCCTTTAATTTTCGTCACTTTCTCTCTCCAAATTAAAAATAAAAAATAAAAAAAATTTCCCATGCAAGATGCTCCTACATCACATACCGCCATAACTCCGAGTTTGGTGGGTCTTAATGGAACATGGTATAGTGCAGGTCAAAAATACCGATCTATATTGATGCTCTTTAATTGGTTGATCTATATGCAATAAATAACTACTTACAAAGGAAATGGAAAAATACAGACTCCAGCATCGGATGCCGCCCAAGCTTTTAGTGGTCGTCTACTCTCCTGCGATGTTACGAACCATAGATCACAAAGTTAGTCCTTCTATCTCATATAGTAAATGCCTTCGGCGTAATTAATTAATAATATTAAACAATAATTTAATTTATTATTTTCCTAGGAACTTCATATTCTTATGTAAATTTCTTTACACATTATTCAAATTTTTAATTTTAACAAGACAAAAAATAAAAAATGTTTTAATCTTTGTTATAAGTTTTCTAAGAAAATCTACACATTTGATCTTGGTTTTAAAAAATTCTACTATTTATTTTTTGCTCTTAAAATTTAATAAATAAACTTCATTCATTTCATATTCTATGATGAAAAAATCACTTATATATTGTATCAAATTTTTAAATATACTATAAATAAAATATAGGTCAAGTTTTCCATTTTAAAATGTTGACTATTGGAATTCTACAATACTTTGGAATAGAAAATTCTTGCTTCTTTTCTAAAATTGTAGATTATTAGATACATTTTGATAATCATATCAGAATCTAAACTTACAATCTTGTAATTAAAAAATATTATTATATTAATACAAAGAAAAATTTAGTAAAGATATAGACAATTTTATTTCAAAAGCTTAATTAGGGCATTAATGGTACAATTGGATGAAGAGAATTAAATAATTCCTTCTTACTAAAATTTCTTTTGGATGCCAATGTCATTAGACAATATTTTTGGCAGTTTCTATCTAAGCATGTATTTAAGAAGCTATGTTAAGTAGATCCTTACTTTTTAAAAAAGTCCCTTAACATATTTTTCAATTATATAGCTAGATAGTTTGAGGTAGTAAATGTTACTATAGGAATGATGCCAAGGGCAACAACCTTATGAGGTAATACAAAATTGCAAATCTATTTTGTTTTCAAGTGAAACAATTGAATAATTTTACATGTTTTTTATTGAAATAGTAAGATTATGGTAGTGATTTTAACAAATTCATAAAGCCTCAAAAGCTTTTGATAAAGTTAGAAGATAGTTTTGATTGCAAATTCTAGTGAAATTTGGTTTTGGATAAAGGATAATTAGGCGAATTGAGGTAGTTATCATGGGGGTGTCCTCTAATTCTACAAGACAGCTTCACCAAGGTGACCCCTTATCACCTTACTTATTCAACTTATGTTGGTGGAGGCATTCGAAAGGAACCCCCTTCCTATGGTTTCTCAAGGGAAGATTATGGGAGTTAAATCAACTACTTCTCTGCCATTGGAGGTTTTGCAACCATTTTTTAATGACATTTTCTTATATGGGATGATGTCTAGAAGGGAAGTGAAACTCTGGAAGAAGCTTTTGAACTAATATGTGGAGGTTTCTAGCCAGTACATAAATTATCAAAAGATAAAGTTGTATTTCTTTAACACAAAGATTAACTTTTAGCTATGCATAACTAGGGAACTTAACTATCAAGGGGCTTTCCTTCCTAACATGTACCTTGGTCTCACCCTTACTGTAAAAGAAATCACTCCTTATTTTTTGAAGTTTTTTGGTGGAAAGAATGTAGAAGATACCACTAGACTAGAAATGTATGGTCCTTAAGAATGTTGGAAAACTCTAACTTATTTCTGGTTCTCTGCAAGGGACCCAATCTATTTCCTATCCATGTTTAAAATTTTAGGTCATTTCAAAGATATCTTGGAAAAACATAAATAAACTTCTTATGGTTGAGCAACAAAGAGAAAATGAAGATGAGCCTAGTTCATTGGGATAAAGTTTGCAAACCAAAACCTCAAGGGAGCTTGAACCTCATAAAAATAGGAGACCTAAATAAGGCCATGATGACAAATGTTGGATAGAGACTATCTCAAGACTCATCTAGATGGTGTAAATTTATGAGGGCTAAATATCCGTGGGGTGGCAAATTTAATCAATCTTTGTATATCATTGACCTCCCAACTGGATCAAAAATCTGGGCAAACATATTTAAATATAGAAATTTTTTAAGAGGAGGGGTGAGATGGAACATTGGAGATGGGAATACTATTAGATTTGGTAGGATAGGTAGATCAAGGGTTCCCTATTCATTTTCACTAAGTTCTCCCTATTGAAGGATTGAAGTGTGGCTAACTATAGCCCAAGGTGGCTAATTATATTGAGAATGGTAAATGGAGAAATATGAATCTTGGTAATCTAAATCTAATGGAAAGAATTCTACTAGAGGAGCTAGGGAATCTCTAGGTAGAATTTTGTATCCCTTCCTTCCCTAATATAGATATGATTATTTCAGAAAAAAATGCTTGGGGAGATTTGATAGTGAAATTGGCCTACTACACTATCATTGGCTTGGGAAGTTCCTCAAAATTATAGAGGTATGTTTGGAATTCTCATTTCCTCCCTAAGATCAATTTATTTTGGTGGTCAATTGTGCATAACAATATCCTCATGATTAACAATCTCCAAACATAGGGTTTTCAGCTAGTTAACTGGTATGCTTATGCAATTGTGAAGAAGAAACTATCCCTCACCTATTAAGGTTCCACTACTCTTATGCTTTTCTTGTTTGGTCAAATATCTTAAATAGATTGGGGATTTTATGGGTTCTTAACACTAACACCCAATATTTCACTTCCAATTGGAAATGTCCCTACCAACATCCTCTCATTAGAATTATATGGAAACTCATCTCCCATTTATCTATTGGAACATCTGCAAAAGGTGCAATAATCACATTTTTAGAGAGAAGTTCTCACCCCCCATAGGTTGTTCCCCACATAACTATGGCTCTTATAAGGGAATGTTCTCTCAACTAGAAATAGAAACCTCCTCCTCTCCCTTTGTCATAGCTTGATTAGAGACGAGTAGAGGTTTGGAATATTTATCTCTTAGTTGAAAAAATCAATAATACAGAGGCTCTACAAAGGAAGGGCACAAAATGCAAATCACCTCCCACAAACTGGTGAAAACTAAATTTTGATGGATCTAGAAGAAATGGTATTATGTCTGTAGGGGGTGTTTTAAGGAATGACCATGGTAATTCTATCAAGGGTTACATGGGGAGCTATGGCGAGACATCAAGCAACATGATGAAGGCTATGGGCTTTTTTTGAAGTTTGAAAACTGCCATTGGTATGTGTATTCCAAAATTGGTGATTGAGGGAGATTCTCTTCTTCTAATTGAGGCCATCAAAGGGGTTAGAATGATGAGTTGACATGAAAAGAAAATAATTAAGGATCCTTAGAGGTTACTAACTAGGTTTGTTGAGATCACAATCCAGCATGTGTATCGGGAAGGTAACCAAGTAGTGGACAACCTGGTAGTGTATGAGCATGGAGTCATAAATCAATGTACTTGGGAAAGGGAATGTGATCTTCTGGCAAATATTTTATTGCTTGTGAAAAAATAAAAATAGATGTTGTCACGATGACCTTTTGAAATTTGTATAAGAAGGTGAATGGAGTTATGTTGGTGTCTTTTATGATGGATGGATTTATAATGATGGGTTTAATTTGGGTTTTACTTAATTTGTTATTTATTACCCATTATGATGAAGATAGTTTAGATATCCAAGGCATGATTTGGAGAATTTTTTTACAAATCCAAAGTTTGGGACATTCTAATTTTTGAAGGGCTTTTAAACATCATTCATTGAAAAGATACAGAGAGAGTGAGAAGTAGTGTATTGGGAATATAGTTAATTCTACTTTATTCATGTGATAAATCCAAGTGTTGTCACATTGCTAAATACACTGATGTTATTGTGTTCTAGTTTCAGTGGAGAAAAAGTTTTATGCTCAATTTTTTTACCTCTATTTGTATGAAATATATGGCTATGGGTATGTCAGAAGTCTTGGCGGAGTTTGTGGTGGAGCTTAGAGAATCACTTTCCTATTCTTAACCATTTTAGAAATAGATCATTTCCTTTCCTTACCTATCATTACACTCTATTGAGGAATCTATTTGGAATGTTCATAAGAAGAGGGAAGAAGGTAAGAGTTACACCATTTTCCACCATGCCCTAATGTTTCACTTCTTTAGTTTCCATATGGGCCTTAACTGTCAAGTGAAAAATCAAGCCTCATCCCCATCAAAAAAATATGTTACCCCACAAAAATTGTATCCTTTTGGTCAGCCCATGGAGAATAAGGACCCCTCTTCCACTTTTAAGAAGATTAAAATGGAAACAATTGAAGCTTTTGATGTGGAAAGTGTTGTTTCCAAGGGTAGAAAGAAAATCCCTAGATCTAGCAAGAGATTAAGAGAGAAGAACCCCTCTATCCCCTAGGTTAGGAAAGTTTTCTTAGTTCCAACACCATTGAAAACAATGAGAAGAAAAATTGGCCTAGGCTTAAGAAAAAAGGTACCTGAAGGAATTATGGGGAACAAAATGAGGAGAAGACCACTAGTCAAGACAAAGGTGAGGATATCACTACTACTATATGACATCTAGTATGTTGGACACCTTTAAAATATAAGCTAACACACTAGATTTGAAGCTGGGAGCTGAGACAGGGGATAAGGAGATGATCACCTTCCCTATCAAGAACTTGGATATGGAACCGTAAAGTATGGCAACTAGAAATGCTAATGAGGACCCTAAGGAAAGTGAAAACTATGAGGAGGTGAACCTCATGCCACAATAGTTTGTTGATAAAAAAAAACCCCCCTATGAATGATAATGCTAGATAGGAGCAAACTATCACTACCCTAATTAAGAAGAATGTTGACTTGGAGGATAAGTTTGATCAGGTGACAAACTTCTCAATGTGTGACATGCATTCAACGATCACTACTCTTCACCTAGTCCTATAGGCTAATGAGGAGAAGCTCAAAGATGTGAAAGATTTGAAGACTACATACTCCCTCTATGGTCTTCTTGTTGATGACTAGCTTTGACTTTTGCTAGAAAATTTAGGTTATTAGAAGAAGGATAGTTAGTTCTTGGGCCTATGGTTTTTCCTTTTTGTATTTTTATGTTTACATGGTTGACTGTTGTGCCCTTAGGGACCTTTTGGTTAAGACTTGTTGGACCTTTGTTATGCCCAAAAATCTAAATTGGGCAAGGATTATATGTAAAAATGTTAGTATGTTAATCTCTCACTATAGTAGCTATAGATAGAGAAATATGTTATTAAAGAAGGGGTTAGGATAGTTTTTTTGTAATGACTTATGGCTAAGTTTCAATTAAGATTCTATCTTTGGGTTAGCCCTTGGTTTGACTTCTTTTTAATATAAATATATAAATACACACACACAGACATATATATACTTATATGTATATGTATACCTATGTATATGTATATGTATATATGTATATTATATATACATATATGTATATTATATATACATATATGTATATTATATATGTATATATATGTGTGTGTGTATACATAATTTTATATTTCTAGTCAATAGTTCTACATATTACAAATTTTTTAATTTAAATGAGCCTAAACATGCAACTAATAATTTTATATTCAATTATATTATGTTAATATTTATTTATTTATTTTTAGATGAATAAGACCTCCTTTATTTAATTAAAATATTAAAATATTATGTTAAATTTTAATAATTGAGTATCGTAAGAATTTAAAATCATCTCTCTATTTATAATATGCACTTAAGTCAATACAAATTTACTGCAAAATGGTAAATATAGCGAAAAGTAGAAAAGGTAAAAAAGTGAATTTTCTTCACTCAAAAATAGACTATAGTCATAAATGAGCACAGGCTAAATCAAAAAAATTAAGGCTTTTAAAATCATGCCCAAAGTTTCCACCTGTCAGCAGCACCAGGAATTCCAGAAGGGGAAGCAAGCAGGTACCTTTGGCAAACATTCATCAAGCATCTTCTCCCTTTGTTGTAAAGACTTCGAACCCATTCATTTTTTTAGACAGCACACATGAGGAGGAGGATGTAAGAAATGTCTAGGAATTCGATGATAATTGGAAACCTAATGTATGTGGAAATCTTTCCCATTTGCGTTAGCTCCCAAACTGTGGTCCTACTTTGATTTTGTCCACTAGCAGCTTAGACAAACAAATTTACCGCTTTAACCTCACCAAATATGCCAAGTCAAATCTTAACCCTATTTATGTAAAATAGATAGGTTATTATTATCAGTGATCAAGCTAGTGAAGACTATTGGCAGGAATCATAGGAGGTAGGATTTCTTGCCTTTTGGAATGGTCCCAAAGCTACATAATTTAATTGGTTGGTTGGAAGACTTCTACATTTATTAGGTAGGTATATCTCACTATTCTAATTGGCTAATTTACATTCATTGCTGTGAGGAGGCTATGAAACTAGATTTTCTTGATAACTCTATTTGTTTTTTTAAGGGTCATGTGGTACCTGGTTCTGTATAAACCCTATCCCCTCGAAGTTAAATCAAATAGATATGATAAAAAATATTGGAAGATTAGTGTGAGAATTGATGGGTTTAGATGCCTCTTTTGAGTGCTACAACAACATAAAACTCTTAATCAATTGCAAAGTAAACAATAAGACTCTTAAACCAATCAAACTTATCACCAATAGATTGATATATAATCTAAAATTTCAAAGATATGAAGGTAAAGTTACAAAAATTATCAGGGATGATGATGAATGGGAAACCTCTTTTAGAATCCAACAAGCTACTTCAGATCTCAATGTCTCATTCCCCATTATTAGAATTGGGTATGAGAGACTAACGCAGGAGGAGTGTGTAGACATGGAAGATGAACCAACCAATATTAGACATCATTCAGGTAGAGAATCAACAGAAAAGAGAAAAATGGTTTTAAGAGAGATCAATAACTATCAAATACCTCAAACCAATGTAAATCAGAAGGAAGGAGTTATGAGGTTCCAAGAAAACAACAAAGAAAATTTACAAGTTAACATAGATAAGAGCACAACCAAAATACATACACTAGGTAGGATGGAGCAGATAGAGCCTACCAGGAGTTTGGAAAATCCTCCCATATCAGACAAGCAACCCATCATACAAAATGCTACAGTTATTAATAAAAAACACAAAAGGGAAGAAAAGAAAGAAAAGGAAAGGAAAGGCTCTCCGAAATCTTTATATGGATAGAAGAATTTGGAATCAGGAGATAAGCTGGTGGGTGTGAAGAACTTAGATAACTCACCAAGAGATATTGCTGAAAAAGAACTTTCATCCCTGCATGGAGGAGATTCAGTCTCCAATAAAAATAAAAATACTGATGACAACCTAAAGGCTCAAAAGTAGCAAACTAAAGAGCTAATACTGGAGGTCTCTTACCCTAAAAAGAAGTCTCTGAAGTGATTGACCATATTTTGGCAGACTCCAACCACGAAGAGGGAGTCTTCTATAGACAATCATAAGACACATATTTCTAGAAAAAATAGGCCAAAAGATATCCTAGTGCTAGAGTTCCAAAAATTTTTAAACAAAGATTTGGAGGAGAAGAAAAACATTGAAGTAGTAGCCTTAAAAGAGGAAGAGAAGGAAAATCTAGAAAGGCTTTTAGAGGAATTGATTCGGGTATTTGACATGGAAAATGTAGAAAAATGCAGTAACTCAGAAAAAAGAAGATCTACTATAGTAGGTATTAGAATTGGGAGGAGACAATTATACTTATGAAGATCTAAGAAGGGACCTTCTATCTTTTCAAGAAGAAAATTAGACAAATAAGGACACTATTGACAAAGTAGCCAAAAGGAGAAGTGAGGATAAGCACAGAACATCCTTGCATCACCAAAGTTTAACATAACAAATTTTATAGGAACTAGTCAATGAAGAAGAGGAGGTTATGGAGAGCATTCAATCAGAAACAGTCAAGGGTGCACATGAGAATTTGGATCAATTGGGAATAATGATGAATCAAGAAGGGGTTACCTCCCCTAATTTTGGTAGAAAAAAACCAAAAAGAGGTAGAAAATCTCTCAAGGAACTTAGAGAAGTGGATTGTAAGGCACGTGAATAGAAAAAAATTAGTGAGCATTTTAACACAAGGAAATGGAAGATTCTTCACAAAGAGCCATGAAGATCACCACATGGAATGCTAGGGGCTTGAATGCCCCTAGTAAAAAATGATTATTAAAACAAAACCTTAAATTATTTGAATCTAAAATTATTTTATTACCAAAAAAAAAACTAAATAAGATAGAAGGTATTAAACTAGACAAGTAGTTAGGTAATTGGAATATTGCTATGCAAGAATCTATAGGTGCCTCTGGGGGTTTAGGATTTATTTGGAATCAAAGGAAAGTTACCTTAGAAATATTAAGTATGAGTAAAAATTTGATTATTAGTTTAATCAAGAGTTAGAAATCCAACCTTTAGTTTATCCTAATTAATATTTATGGTCCTACTAACAATATCGAGAAAAGAGTAGTTTGGGAAGAAATCAGCTATTTTTTGAATAATCATTAGAATAATCTAATTTTGTTAGTAGGAGAATTCAACACCATTCTAAACTTAAATGAAAAATTAGGGGGTTCACATCTGATTCCCCAATCTTCGAAAGACTTCAAAAAATGGTGTGATGTCCACAACTTGATTGGTATCCTGTTTAAGAATGGGAATTATACTTGGAATAATAAGTGAAAGGACTTTACCTATATTGCAGAAAAATTAAAGGAGACCTAGATGTTAATGATTTATATATTCAATCTATGATTCTTCCTATTGTTGGTTCTGATCATTTTTCAGTTAGAGTTGAATTATTTGAATCTCATAAACCTTCTAGGAGTTCTTTTAAATGTGAAAAAATGTGGTTTTTAGATCCTGGCTTCCTAGATAATATTAAGACATGGTGGTCACAAGGTAATTTGGAAGGTTCTAGGATGTTTATCTTCATTTCTAAAATGAAGATGCTTAAAGAAAAAATTCTCAAATGGAACAAAGAACACTTTAATAACGTCTTTAAAGAAAAAATGGACATTGAAGATAGGCTAAGGGAATTAAACTTAGAAATCATTAAGAAAGGTATGAATAATGAAAGCTATCTTTTAGGAAAAGAATTGCTCACAAAATAGGAGGATATTTTGTCCAAAGAGGAAACATTCTAGAGACAAAAGTCTCGAGAAAGGTGATTGCATTAGGGAGATTAGAACACTAAATTCTTCCATAATTCTACCATCTATAATAGAGCCAAGAGCAAAATAATGAGTATCAAAAACCACATAGGTATATCTACAGACAAACTGAACGAAATTTTAGAATTTTTTGTGGACCATTTTCAGAATACATTAAATAATATTGAAGGGTCAAACAAAGAAGCTCAATCCTACTTTCTTGGAGTAGTTCCTAAACTGGTTATAGTAGAGGAAAACAAAAGTTTAAATAGTCCTTTAACATTTGAAGAAGTTAGAACGGTTGTGTTCAACATGAATCTCGATAAATCACTAGGTCTAGATGGATTTTAAACATTTTTTTATTAGAAATGTTGGGATATTATTGGGATAGATCTCTAGAAGGCAATTGAAGCCTCTAGGAAGGGTGGATCCCTATTATTTGAAATTAATTATGCCTTCCTTACTTTGATCCCCAAAAAGTTAGAACCTGAGTGTCTAGGAGACTTCAAGCCCATTACACTTTGTAATACGATTTATAAAATTTTCTCAAAGATTTTAGCTAATAGGTTAAAATTAATTCTTTTGAAGATCATCTCTAAGGAACAAACATGTTTTGTCCTAGGTAGATCAATTCTGGATGGTATTCTTATCATCCAAGAAATGATTCACTCGGCCCAAAAGAACAAAAAGGCCTGTATGTTTATGAAGCTTGACATCCAAAAAGCTTATGATATGGTGGATTGGTGGTTCCTCTGTAAACCATTAGAAGATTTTGGTTTCTCCCACTAGTGGAGTAATCTTATCTTCAAATGTATTTCAACTACCAAAATTTTAGTCCTCGTTAATGGGTCCTCGAATTTTTTTTTTGAGACTTCAAGGGGCATAAGGCAAGGAGATCCTTTATCTCTATTCTTATACATAATTATGGTTGAAGCCTTTGGGAGAGCTATTACTAAGGCATATAATAGAAAGGAAATTAAAGGGATCAGTGTTGCCAACAATATCCCAATATAACTCACCAACAATATGTGGATCATACAATTTTTCTAGGTGAAAACTCAATGAAAGAGACAAACAATCTAAAATCCATCATATAGAGTTATATGAAAGCCTCTAGTCATAAAGTGAATGAATCAAAATCAGATATATAATTCATCAAGACGGATCCCAAGATGGAAGACCAAATTTGTCATATTACGGGATACAACAAAGGTTTTTTCCCTTACAAGTATCTTGTCATTGAACTAGAGTAGGGCATGAGATCAGGGAAGGTTTGGAATAATATAATGGGGAAGTTGGATCCAAGGATCGAATGTTGGAAAGATAAATGGATTACGAAAGCAAAAAGAGTATAAAGATTAGCTCTATTTTATCGGTGATCCCAATATACCCATTATCTTTCCTTCCGCTTACCAAGCACCTTCATCATAAATTGGAGTCTAAGCTTAGAAACTTCCTTTGGAATGACTATGAGGAATCTAAAAAAATAGCCCTTGTTAAATGGGAAAATATATGCAAACCCAAGGAATGTGGAGGGTTAGGTATTAAGAATCTACAATGGCAAAATGAAGCATTAGGGTTGAAAATTAATATGGCGTCTTTACCTAGAAAAAGAGCAAAAATGGGCTAAGATAATGTTTAATAAGTATTTGGATGCAGAAGACCCAATTTTGATATTTAGAATAAAGACCCTTCCTAAAGGATCAAAAAGCTAGAATTTTATGGTTAAATGCTGGCACCTTGTTAGCAAATATCTAACTTGGGATGTTGGTAAGGGTGAAGATGCCCTTTTTTGGGAAGATTCTTGGGACAGGCACCCAGCGATAGACAACAACCTTGTCCCAGGAAACCTAAAAGAAAAAATTATAAGTAGTTGGGGGAGGAAAGTAAGTGATTACAAAACAAAGGTTTCTAAAAGAAATCAATCTAGGTGGATTTGGAAACTACAGGAAGATGTAGGGTTGGATTTTGCTGAAATCAAGGCATTTGAGAACATCATACAAAATAGGAAAGTCAAGCAGCTTGATAGGAAGAATAAGCTCATCTAGGCAGCCTCAAATGATGGCAAGTATAGTGTAAAAAATGGTTACAAAGCACTGATAAAGTCTAAGAGATGGGAGGAGGTGGAAATCCCACTTAGACTTTGTTGGGATTTGGTTTGTTTACTAAAGGCAAGTTTTTTCTTATGGCTCACATTTCAAAATAGGATTTTCATAGCTAATAGACTGAACAAACTAGGCATAGGAGGCCCTTCGAGGTGTGTCCTTTGCAAGCAAGACTATGAAAATGTAGATCATATTCTATATAACTACCCATACTCCTGAGTCTGTTGGGAATGGCTAAGTCAAAAGCTAGGGTGGATTTCTCCATTTCTAAAATTACTCATTGATTTTCTCAATGGGTGGCCTTCAAACCTATGCAAGGGCATTTATAATAAACTTTGGAACATCTACCCCTCCATCCTCCTATGGGAACTATAGAAAGAAAGGAGCAAAAGAATTTTTAGTGATTTTGAGATGAAATTAGAAGAGTTAGTCCCAAAAATAGAAGCTAGCATAGTTGAAATAGCTAACTCTCATCTTAGGACATCCAAAATAGAAGAAGGATCCTCTTGTTTTTGGAATGGGCATATTAAAAAGGCATGGCCTAAGCTGATAAATCCAGCCCTCAATTATTTTAAGAAAAACAAGGAGGCAAGGAAAAGTTGTAGATGGACTCCCCTCCCAAAGGGATGGGCAAGCTCAACTTTGATGGAGTAGCTAGAGGTAATCCAAGTGTAGCAAGAATTGATTACATCATCAACAATGATTCAAGTCCATTGATTGCTAAAAAAGCATTGTCCATCAGTCCCACTTCTAATAACCTAGCAGAGCTTGAAGCATTAGAAGAAGGGCTAAAGTTGTTTCATCATTTAGGATTACTGAAGATCATTGTTGAAGGTGACTCTCAAATCATTTTAAATGCTATAAGGAATAGAGCAACTCCAAACTAGGTCCTTAATTCCAAACTAGAAGAAGTTATTACTCTAATAGATAGGTTTGAGGAAATTAGTATTTGTCATATATATCGAGAGGGTAATCAGAAGGCAAATACCTTGGCTAATAAAGGTGTTGATGGTATCAACTTACTAGATTTCAGAGATGGGAGATGATCTTTTAGGATATCATTTCAAGGCTTAGTCTTTTATTGAAATTATGGTATTATGGTATAGATTATCCTAGGAGAGCTAGATTAGGCTATTACTTACAAGGTTAGGTTATTTGGGACATCCGCATGTATTAACATATCTTTCTTTTTAGATACTTAGGGAACATATACCAACTAGGAGATTAAAAGTTAGTATTATTAAGAAACCTAGGCTAGCAAAGATATTCTTGAGGCATCCTCATTAGTCTTCAAATAGTCAGTATCAGAGTTTTTTAAGAATGCAATAAAACATATAGGTCAATATCATCCCATATCGACATATGTAACTTATATGGCTAGAGGATGTTTGTATCATCATTTTGAGGTGATGTCAAGATCCACTGCTTTCTCAAGAAATTTTAGGAGGTTCTAGAGGCTTTGGTTGGTGGTCTATTTATTTTTTAAATACCTAGTCTCTATCATCAAGTTAGGCATTTTTTAAAGAGATGGATTTGAATATCTGCATATTCCATACTTCTGAGGCCCGCACCATGGCCTTTTGAGGCAACATCAAACTGGAAAGATGAAACTAAATCCTTACCTGGCGATGGATGGAATGACCCTCAATGCAGTAAATAGAGCTATCAACAAATGAGTTTTCAAGTATGAATACACTTGGAGGAAAAACAGTGATATAATAGATGCTTTCATCAATTGCATGGCCTATGCCAGGATCAGCAAATGGAATATGGTAAAACTTTGTTAAATATTTATGACTCCACTTGGTGTCAAGGTATTATGGAAGCGATCTTTAGTTTGGATGAAGAGTTGAGAGTGCCCCTCCTAGAGATGTATATGGACCATCCCCTAGGAAGTCTTATGGTGGCTAATATCTCTAGGAGACCAACCCTTGTAATTAGAGATGGGGTTGCATTCAATATGGCCTAGCCCAAGATGGAAGCATGTTTCCAATTTCTTCTTGGATGGAGAAAGATTACGATGAATGTTGATTAGGGATGGCTCAATAATTATCTCAACGTTTTTAAGGCTTACATCCATCTCAGAGTGGTATTTGGCAATTTGGATAGGTTGGATTTTTGTACCCCCAACATAGAGAAGACCAACAGAGAACAATCCTCTTTTGAATTTCCTCCAAACTTTCATGTAGAAAATCTAAATGATGTAGTGGAAGTAATCATGGTGTACTAGAAGAAATGATGTGAATCAAGGAGTTGCTACTTTAGGCATTTTTTTTTGCTTGAGTTTGAAGGCTCGGTCATGAAGCATTGTCCCCTACATATTGGTCCGCCTCACAATAGGTTTATCATAATCATGCTCTGGGTCATGCTTAGGAATAATATATTCAAACTAAGGACTATTTTTACCACTATGAGGTGCATTTAATATTTTCAACCCAAGGACATATAGAAATGGTCGGTACAATATGTGCACTAGGTATCTTAATGAGTCATTATGCTTATGCTGCAGGAAAGTAAAATGTAAGGAAAAGAACCTACACTATTGCTGTAGGAAACTGACACACTTAACTCTATTAATACTAGAAATAAAATGAAAGGTTAACAAATATTCCAACTCAATTCATCCACTATAACTATTCTTATAGATGTTGCAAGAATATTTACGAAGTATGATGCTATAGGAAGGAATTTACAACTTCTACTTACAATACTAAGAATGCTTGGAAATAGATCTATACTACTCTAATCTAATCCACCTCCTAAGTGGTCCCTCTTGGTTAGCTTCAACTAATTTACTAACATAGGATAGAAGCCAAAATCTATTTCATTATGTTTCAGAAATTCATTACATGGGAACAATACATAGAAACTATAAAAACACAACTATAAAAGTTAATAGTCTGTTCTCATAAACTCTTTCTTCTAACTTCCTACTAACTTCCAAAATTGCACACAACTAGTCCAATCCCTATATATAGGAAATTGACACTTATTCCAAAAACAGAAAAATAAACAAACAAACTACAAATTCGTAGGTGAGAAAGAAGGAAGAGTAATAGCTCAAGGCAAGAAGAATAAAGTCTAAACGACAATTGCTTGACATAAATGCAGAGAATATAGTAAGTCTTCAGAGTTCCTCCATTCTCCTAGCTGTGTCCTTTGGTACTAGTATGAGGGTAAGTGCACCAAGTTGTCGTGCCAAAAGGGGGGTATAAGTGGACACCTTTTTCCTAGAATCAGCAAATTCTGGACTTCAACAAGAATTTGAAGATAGTTACGCTCAAAATTTTAAGATATGACAAAAACAAAAGTCGTAGTCCTTTGAATCTAGTTTCTAAACTACTAATTTTTTTTCAAAATGGTTTAGTTTTAGGTCCTCAAAAAAGGGGGCCACAGAAAGTGGTACTATTTATTCCAAAAAAACATAACATAGTACAAAGTGTGCCCCCCCTAAAATTTTAACTTTTTTTTTGAAATTCTTTAATCGCTCCAGTCAAAAGTTACCTAACACTATGTAGTTTATCCCAGATTTTTCGGGTAATTTTATAATGTGTATTTTTTTTTTAATGAATTTTTAAATTAGACCCATCCCAAAAATGTGAAATATCTGTGTGCTCCCCCTAGAAATGGTTGAAAACTAATCTAAAATCAAAACTTCTTTTTTTCAAAGTGTGTATAATGGAGTCTAGTTTCTAAAAAACTAAGTTGTTACAAAATTCGATGAATGAGCTAAAATCTACAGCCCAATTAGTACATGGTGGTTTCTGACAAAAAATGAACATACATTCAAAAGAAATTATAGATGAAAGACTTAAAATAGTTCAAATTAAAAATAAATTATATGGTTAGATAGCTAACACAGAGACCTATAATGTTATGTAACCTGATCTTATTGATACCCAACCACGAGGAATCTTGAAGGGGAGCACACAAGAAAAATCAATCATTTTTTGTATGTTTTCTGAAAAACACGTCTCAGACTTGTTTATAAACTCCAAACCTTTGGGTTGGATCTCCAAAGAAAAACCAAGCCTTAGGCTTGGTTTGAATGCAAAGCTTTGAATAGCGCATGTGCCCTATAGCGCGCATGCGCTATTAAAACGCTAGTGAATTCGAGGTAGTGTGCACACGCTATAGTGCGCACACACTATTGAGACCTAAATTGCAAACCAAAACCAAAAGAGAGCTAGGGGGGTGGGGCGAGGGAATGGCTATTTGTGTGTGTGAGAGAGATAGAGAGAAAGTAGGGGATGGGAGAGGGGAGAGAGGAAGTGAGAAAGAGTAGGGGTGGTAGAGAGAGTATAGGATGGGAGATAGAGGAAATGTGAGAGAGTAGGGGTGGCAAAGAGAGTACAAGATGCAAGAGAGAGGAAGTGTGTGAGAGAGAGAGTAGAGGTGGCAAAGAGAGAGTACGGGATGGGGGAGAGAGATTGAAAGTAGGGGATGGGAGAGAGAGGAAGTGTGAGAGAGAGTACAAGTTGGGAGAGAGAGATTGAGAGTAGGGGATGGGGGAGAGAGAGAGTAGGTGGTGGGAGACAGAGTGGGAGAGGAAGAGCGAGAGAGAGGAGGATGGGAGTGCATGTGTGTGAAGGAGAGAGAGTAGGGAATGGGAGATGGGGAAGATAGAGTAGCTTGAGAGAGAGTAGGGGATGTAAGAGAGAGTAGGGGATGGAAGAGAGAGTAGGCGATGGGAGAGGGAGTGGGAGAGGGGGGATGGAAATGTGTGTAAGAGAGAAAGAGAGAGAGTTTGAAAATGTGAGAGAGGGTAGGGGGTAGCAGAGAGAGAGTAGAGAGGGAGAGAGAGAGAGAGAGAGAGAGAGAGAGAGAGAGAGAGAGAGAGAGAGAGAGAGAGAGAGTAGGCAGTGGAAGAGGGAGAGTGAGTGAGAGAAAAAGTAGAGGATGGGAGAGGAGAGAGGGGGGATGGGTGTGTGTGAAAGAGAGAGAGTAGGGAATGAGAGAGGGGAGAGAGAGATAGAGAGAGTAGGGGATGGGATAGAAAGAGAGTAGGCAATGGCAGAGGGAGTGGGAGAGGGAGAGAGAGGGTGGATGGAAGAGAAAGAGATTAGGCAATGGCAGAGGGAGTGGGAGAGGGAGAGAGAAAGTAGGGGATGGGAGAGAGTGTGAGAGTGTGAGAGAGAGTAGGGGTGGCAAAGAGAGAGAGTGAGAGTAGGGGATGGGAGAGAGAAGGAGAGAGAGAGAGAGAGAGAGAGAGAGAGAGAGAGAGAGAGATAGATAGTAGGCGATGGGAGAGGGAGTGGGAGGGAGAGAGAGAGGGGGAATGGAAGTGTGTAAGAGAGATAGAGTTGGGGATGGGAGAGAGTAGGCAATGGGAGAGGGAGTGAGAGAGAGAGAGAGAGGGGGGGGGGAATGGGAATGTGTATAAGAGAGATAGAGTAGGGGATGGGAGAGAGTGTGAGAGTTTGAGAGAGAGTAGGGGGTGGTAGAGAGAGCTTGTATAGGATGGGGGTGAGAGAGAGAGAGAGAGAGAGAGAGAGAGAGAGAGAGAGAGAGAGAGAGAGAGTAGGGGATGGGAGAGAGTGTGAGAGAGAGTAGGGGATGGAAGAGAGAGAGTGAGAGTAGGGGATGGGAGAGAGAAAGTAAAGAGGGAAAGAGAGTACTTGAGAGAGAGAGAGATAGTAGGTGGTGCAAGAGGGAGTGGGAGAGGGAGAGAGAGGGGGGATGGGAGTGTGTGTGACAAATCTAGAGAGTATGGGATGGGAGAGGAGAGAGAGAGAGGGGGATGGGAGTGTGTGTCTATGAAAGAGAGAGAGTAGGGGATGGGAGAGGGGAGAGAGAGAGTAGGGGATGGGGGAGAGAAAGTAGGCAGTGGGAGAGGGAGTGGGAGAGGGAGAGAGAGAGAGGGGGAATGAGAATGTGTGTAAGAGAGACAGAGTAGGGGATGGGAGAGAGTGTGAGAGTGTGAGAGAGAGTAGGTGGTGGCGGAGAGAGCTCATACGGGATTGGAGAGAGAGAGTGAGATTAGGGGATGGGAGTGTGAGAGAGAGTAGGGGATCGGAGAGAGAGAGAGTGAGAGTAAGGGATGGGATCAGAGAGAGAGAGAGAGTAGAGAGGGAGAGAGAGAACTTGAGAGAGAGAAATATAGTAGGCGGTAGGAGAGGGAGAGGGAGAGAGATAGGGGGGATGGGAGTGTGCATGAAAGATGTAGAGAGTAGGGGATGGGAGAGAAGAGATTGGGGGGATAAGAGTGTGTGTGTCTGTGAAAGAGAGAGAGTAGGGGATGGGAGAGAGTGTGAGAGTGTGAGAGAGAGTAGGGGGTGGCAAAGAGAGAGAGTACGGGATGGGAGAGACAGAGTGAAAGGATGGGAGAGATAGAGTGAAAGGATGGGAGAGAGTGAGAGAGAGAGTAGGGGGCGGCACAGAGAGAGAGTACGGGATGGGAGAGACAGAGTGAAAGGATGGGAGAGAGTGTGAGAGAGAGTAGGGGATGGGAGAGAGTGTGAGAGAGAGTTGGGAATGGGAGAGAGAGAGAGAGAGAGTAAGAGTAGGGGATGGGAGAGAGAGAGTAGAGAGGGAGAGAGAGAACTCGAGAGAGAGAAATAGTAGGTGACCTGGGAGAGGGAGTGGGAGAGGAGGAGAGAGAGGGATGGGAGTTTGTGTGAAAAATCTAGAGAGTAGGGGATGGGAGAGAAGAGAGGGGGGGGGATGGGAGTGAGTGAGTGTGTGTGTGTGTGTGTGAAAGAGAGAGAGTAGGGGATAGGAGAGAGTGTGAGAGTGTGAGAGAGAGTAGGGGGTGGCAAAGAGAGAGTACGAGATGGGAGAGATAGAGTGAATGGATGGGAAAGAGTGTGAGAGAGAGTAGGAGGTGGCAGAGAGAGAGAGAGTATGAGATGAGAGAGATAGAGTGAAAGGATGAGAGAGAGTGTCAGAGAGAGTAGGGGATGGGAGAGAGTGTGAGAGAGAGTTGGGGATTGGAGAGAGAGAGAAAGAGTAGGGGATGGGAGAGAGAGAGAGAGAGAGTAGAGAGGGAGAGAGAGAACTTGAGAGAGAGAGATAGTAGGTGGTGGGAGAGGGAGTGGGAGAGGAGGAGAGAGAGGGATGGGAGTGCGTGTGAGTGATCTAGAGAGTAAGAGATGGGAGAAGGGAGAGAGAGAGGGGGATGGGAGTGTGTATCTGCAAAAGAGAGAGTTTAGGGGATGGGAGAGGGGAGAGAGAGAGTAGCCCAAGAGAGAGAGAGAGTAGAAGATGGGAGAGAGGGGCGGATGGGAGTGTGTGCAAGAGAGAGTAGGGGATGGGAGAGAGTGTGAGAGAGAGTAGGAGGTGGCAGAGAGAGAGAGTAAGAAGTGGGAGAGGGAGGATGGGAGTGTGTGTGAGAGATCTAAAGAGTAGGGGATGGGAGAGGAGAGAGGATGAGAGAGATAGAGAGAGTAGGCGGTGGGAGAGGGAGAGCAAGAGAGACTAAAGGATGGGAGAGGGGAGAGAGAGAGAGTGTAGGGGATGGGAGAGGGGAGAGAGAGTAGGAAGAGAGAGAGTAGGGAGAGAGAGAGAGAGTAGGGAGGGTGGAGAGTGATGTGTTCTCATATAGTGCGTACGTGCTATAGCACGTACGCACTATGTGAAATCACCTAAAAATGGTCAAAAAGCAACTTTTGGGCCCGTTTCATTCATTCTTTGCTTTTGTTCTGTTCTGCACTCTATTATCCCGACAAAAATCGTGGGTTTCAACACAACAAACACTCTTTCAAGGTGGCAAACACTATTTCAAGCTAACAAACACTATTTCAAGGTGGCAAACACTTTTGAAAGCTAGCAAACACCAAATTCAATCATTGGATACACGATTTGAAGACTTTTTGAATATTCCTTGTATAGAAAAGGTTAGTGCAATCTATTTGAAATATTTTTTGTTGATATATAGATACAAATTTGATTATAATTTGACATGTTGTTTAATATATAGTGAATTCATTGAAATTTGTATGTTTCAATGAAATGTTATTTCGAAATGGTTAGAAATTTGACAAGTCGTTTTACATATATATTGTGTATTCATTCAAATAATTATAATTTTTATATGTATTTGAATAATTAGTAATTTACACATTTTAAGTAATTCAAATGTTTGAATAATTTGACATGTAGAAATCATCATCATGCCAAGGAAGAAACCAAAAAATCAAACAAATGAAGATAGGGAGAGAGACTTGTCAATTAAAAGAGATAAAATGAAATTACTATGTGTGCAAAGAAAATTGCAAAGCAATAATGAAGAATTGAATTTTGAAGAGGATCAAGAACCATCGGTACTAAGAAACAAAGAGGAAGAATTGGAAAGACAAATAGAACGAATGAGACTGTTACGCTCAAGAAGACAATTGAATTGTGAAGCTACACCATCTTCTAATGTTGGAGTCATATCGTCCGCTACACCATCTTCCAATGTTGAAGTCATATCATCCTCTCATGTTGAAGAGACACCGATTTGTAGATCCGATGATATACACACTCCATCATGTCATGTTGAAGGCACAACATCAACACATCAAGTAGGTGATATTCCATCTTTTGCATCTTATTGCCAAGGCACATCATCTTTGGTTCAAGGTACGCAATACACTCAACCTTATGTTGATGTTCAAAATGTTGAGAGAATTGAAGAGATTATAACACCTTCTAGAATTCGTTTTAGAAGACCAAAATATTTGATTGATAAATTGATAGTAACATTTTGAAATCAATGCCTGATAAGATTAGCAAGCGTACTTGTCAAAAAAAAGTTAATCGTATGTGGAGATTATTTTTTGATGAATTAAATATTAAAGGTCAATGCCAATTATTTTTTGAAATGATGAGGAATTTAAAATTTAGGCCTATCATGAAGATTCTTGGGCTAAGAATGATAGATGATTCAAATGAAAAAAACATTGTAAAGAATCTAATGAATGCTTATGACAAAGTGGTTTCTAAATCATGCACCAAAGATAGTAATATCGCAAGATGAGTACTTACATTGACAATAGTAAGTAGCCAAATGAAGAAAGCTTGACTCATGAGAAAGACAAGAAAAATATTAAAAATTGGTAGAGGTACTCTAAGGAGAGCCATGCTAAGGCGTGAGAGATTGGAAGATCCAACAAAAAATGAGTTATGGACATTTAGTGGTAGACTACCGCGAAAGGATAAAGAAATTAGTGAAGCCTTGAAATCATTGATCGAAGATTTTTGGAAAAATAACACACGTGTTTCCCCTAATCAAAGAGATGTTGTAAGAAGGAGGATTGGTAGCCAAAATCGCGAGGCACATGCGAAACATTTTTTGGACACAACTCAGACACAATTTTTTGCAAAATTTATTGGTATGTATCATCAAATTCAAATAAGTCAAAGATTTTTTGAGATGGGTAAACCTTTTTATGTGAAGATAAATCACACACGCACAACTTGTTGTTGTAGGATACATATTGAATTTTCTAACCATTTTGATGTTTTTAGGCATATGTGCATAATTTTGCATTCTTAGTTTGTTTTGCAGGATTGTGACATAAATGAGCCACCAAGATCTTCAAGGGAATTCATATCCAATATTTTATGTGAAATAAGGGACAACCAACAATTTTACAAGACATCATGCTTGGATGGTACGTGCTTATTTTGTAGTTTTTTGCAACTTTTATCAACTTGTCAACATATGGATAGTACACATGCAATTGGAAATGAAATAGTAGATTATGGAAAATTTAAGATAGTGACATATGCTCTAAAAGATGGGAAACATGGTAAAAGATGTGATTTAGTCATTGAAAAGATTCCAGTGTATGAGTTCATGAAGATTTTTCGTGAAAACATTATTTACGAGTATGCAAGGCATACCCATAGAGCTCGATGGCTGGATTTGCAATTCAAGTTGTGCAAGGATATGTTTCCACTGGATACCATTGTTTTGGTTGTAGATTTCGCAGAGAACTACACACTACAACCACAAAATGAGGTGCAAGCAAAGTATTATACTTCTCAACAGGTTTCCATATTTGTTCACATAACATTCATGCATTCACCTACAAGTACAGAGGATGACGGGAAAATTTTCAGGGAGTACCATTTTTACATCAGCGATGATCGATCACATTCTACGAAGTTCGTACATGGTTGTTTTCAACTATTTTATGGAGATTTGGCTAACAGGGGCATCACATATCGTCAACACATTATTTGGTCAGACAATTGTGCATCTCAATTCAAAAATGCACGGATGTTCTATTGGTTTAGAAGGATGCACAAGTTGTGTAGAATTCAATACATGTGGAATTTCACAGAGGCTGGTCATGGAAAGGGAGAGCACGATGGTGCAGGCGCATGCATCAAAAGAGCCTTAGCTCATGAAGAACTAAAGTACAAAGATGGAGAAATATTGATAGATGCAAAATCCATCGTCCAGTGGTGTAACACTACAATGGGTCCAGGTAAGGAAGGTGAGTCTACGGTTCGTAGATTTTTTTGGTTGATAGATAATACTAACATTGCACCATATCAGGATTGTTGCACATTAACAGGATCCAGTGAGTTGCACTCTTTTAGAAGCTCTGATGTAGGTTCATGGAGTATCCACACACGAAAAATGGCATGCTATTGTCCATCATGTGCAGAGGAAAATTGGGATGACTGTGAGTTGACTGAATGGGTGGACAAATGGGATATACGAGTTTTGGACCCAATTGACACCTATCGTCTCCCACAAGCACTGGAAATGGTACAGATGGAATCATCTATTGACTTTGACCGCTTGTTTGATCTAGTGAAACCTGGTAACATATACATTTATATATCTTTGTAATTTCAATGTGTAACTTTATAACTTTTACGCAAGTATTTTATGAATTAATGACCGCATTTTGTACATTTGTCACTGCAGGCCATGTTTTTGCTGTTATTGCACCTGAAGACAATGAAGAAGGGACAGATTATTATTTGTATCGTTGTGTTCAAGCCAAACAAAAATTGGATCACTCGGTTATAGATGGTGAAGGTTTAGAGTACCATGTCGGTGTGGTGGTTGTAACCGGCACATGGCTTAGACAATATTCTATGAAGAACCCTAACTTGTGGTTATTCAAGGATTGGCAAACAGAGAGGAAGATTCTTCATTATTCAAATCTTGTTGTCGCATCAAATGTCCACTTGATAAAATATGGTGGAAAACCACATAATAAGAATCTTTGGAGAGTTCGCGAGTCAGACCACGAGGCAATACTTGAGACATTAAAATGTCGAGCAGATCTAGTTGGCTCATTAGATTGAATACAGAGAGAGGGAGAGAGAGAAACAGTGATCAACTGGATCCAAATACATTGTTGCAACCTCTTCCCCAAGACTGTCCACATAACTAAGGTGGACCATATTGTTATGATGTGTAAGTGATGAGATTTAGTTTAAATCATAGATTTTATGTTTTGATTTGTTTAGAATCTAGATTTTATGTTTTGATGTCTCCAATTTTTGTAAAGCTAGAACAATATTTTTCATATTTTCTTATTGTGACGATATTTTTCTTTCATTGCATGTTCTCTTGGATGACAGGAGGGAGAGAAGAAAAATAAGTAGATTTCCAAACAGCCAGCCACCCTTCTTCATGTAATTTATTCATTTAAGGTAAAAGTCCCATTTCCTTTGTTTGGCTTTGGTATTTGGTTATTTAAAGTCATTATTCTAGTTGGACCTTCGTATGTTTGAATTTGGGATTGTTTAGTGTCTATTTGTTATGATTATATTGAATTATTAATTCTATGATGTTTCTATTATTTAATTATTTAAAATAAATTAAAACTTTTTGTATAAAATTATTATTTTTTATTTCTATCTATTTGTTATGATTATTTCTATTATTTAAAATAAATTAATTATATAATATCTTTATGATGAACTATTTATATTTCTAAACTTTACATATTTTACACCATGACCAACAATCAAACTATTATAACAATACAAATACATTTAAATAGTAATGTAAGAATGGTTTAGTTCACATAAAAAATAAGTCTATCTTAGATATTCTAAATACATCACAAAACTTTATCGCTTCAAAAAAATTGGAATTTATCCCATCTACTTGAGTTCCCATCAACTGTCCATAAAATTGGGAAAGGAAATAGGTGCTATGCTCCCAATCCCAACATCCTCCTGTCCACTACTAGGAGATGTGTGTAATGTAGGATTCAACTCCATCAACTTAGTCATTTTTTTCACTAGTTGATTGGGACTCTCACCATTTGTTGCCAACTATGGTGACAATGCTTGGGTTTACACTTATTAAGTAAGAATATTTCCTAATCTAGGGATTAGAGCATTGAACATATCAGAATGTGATTTATGCTATGGGAGGAGAAGTATGTTGGGCATACTAATTGATTCTAGGGCTAGTGCAATTACATCTCCTTCCACTAGTGTTGTAAATATAATTTCTATAGTTGTAAATATAATCTCTTTTCTTCTCTCCCATCTTTCCTATCCCTGATCTTCTCCTTCATATAAAGTGCATTAGCCTCAAATAACTTCTTAGTCTCTCTTGTTCCTTAGAATTTTGTATCCTTTTCTTTGGTAGCTATAGGAATCTACTGGGTAAACCACTATGTTGTTTTCTATCTAGTGGCATGTAACATATAAATTCAACATCTCCATCATAGTCATTTTGGGCTTGGGTATCAAAAAATTGTTAACTATTTATTTCATCATGGTTGCCACCATTTGCAAAGCATTAGATGACGTCCTTGGGGTCAACATGTGGTGGGGATGGAATTAAAAGGGAAACATTTTCATCCCCACAAGTATTTGGTTACCCAAGGTTTGTGACAACCTCCTACAACCAATCTGGTTGTGAATCCTACATTAGCAAGCTTAATCTAATATCAATGTTTTTTGTATGCTCAAGGTTTTATCTCCTATAATAGTCCACTAGCTGGTTCAGGTTTTCTGGTTGGGTATTTTTAGGTGCAATTGTATCTAGTCCCTTCATATTTTGTCCATAACTCCTCAACAAAGTGTTAATTGGTTCATCTAATAAGCCATTGATTTTTAGGAAGGATTCAATAGTGATTTCCTCCCCCTTGCTTTACAACTCATCAATATTTGCATCATCTACAGTAGTTGTTTCTTCTGATCCACTACTTGTGGGTTGTGGTTTAGATCCCTATTTTCCATCCTCATCAACAATGAAGCACTTTCTTGGGCCTATATCATTCACTAAAACCTCCCTATTCAAAGACCATATCCCTATCCTATGGAAACCACTGATTATATTATCGGGTGTAAGTGCCAAATTGGAGGCTTTGCTGGGTAACATTACTAACTCCTCATGACCAATATTGATTTGAGGGTTCCTAGCCAACCACACATTCCAAATATGTTTTAAGTAAGATTTTAATGGTGAGAAAAAACTAACATCCAATGATTGACACCTATAGATGGTGTACGCTACAAGTGACACACAATCTATGCCCAACTTCTTTGCTTTATCAATTATTTTCCATGTCATATGGATTCCATGATCATCAAATACTAGAAGACACCTTTTTGAGAGAAACACCCCACATGGAATTGTTCTTACAAAGTGGTCTAGCCAATTCAAGAATAATTATTTCATCATCCATCCATGTACTTGGACTGCCATGTAGGCCTTGAGATCATAATTGAAAATGTAGTTTTTTATATGTCTCTTAGCCTTGAACAAATAAAAATTGGAATTCTCTAACCAACAATAATGTAAGGAGACCCAACTTGCTAGTTTAGGCCACTATGCCCAAACTAACCAATGACTTCTTCTGATCCTATAGGGTTTCTTCTTGACCCTATTCCCAAGAGGATATCTCCCAACTATCCCCTTCCCTAGGATCTATGCACACCAATTGACTATGTGACAAAGAACTCATGGTGGATAAATCTGAAGGAATTTCGTAGGAATACCTTTCTTTCCAAAATCACTCTCATCTATCCATGTTACTTCAGATTTTGGTTGATCCTTCCATTTGATAAGATGCTCAATATAGGTTCCATGACAAGTCTTCTTCTTGATTCTTGAATCCATAACCTTTTCAGCTTTTGGTTGAGATTATAATGGGATAGTAACTTCTTCAACCTTTGATTTTGTTTGTCCTTCTATGAATGTAGGCACTTTATATTGAACTTAGTCCTTGACATTAAAGATAAGGTAAATTTCCAAGTTTGGTGGGAGTTCTATTTTTTCAGCATTAGAACCATAATTTGCAAGTACCTTACAAGGTCCTATCCTATGCATTTGTAGCTTGGTTGGAACACCCTATGCAAGTACCAAAACTTGTCCTTGGCATCATATCATGGCCTCAACACCTTGGATCATCTCAAAACATCTCATCTAACATGTTCCAACTCCTTGCACACTCTCAGCAACTCATCTCTTACACTTTCTCAATTTTGCCTCTTCTAGGCTTGTTCCAACTAGCCCTTGCCAGTCACTAATTTTTTGTTTTCTCCAAAATTTTCCATAGAACTTCCTAAACTATTGGGTGATTAAAATGCCCTTTTCATCACTCTAAAATATACTCCAAAACCAACTACACTTGTTTTGTAAAATATCACTCAAAATTGGCTATTTCAGTCTGCCAACTAGGCCTAGTTTGAGGCCATTTACAAAGCAACTCACAATCCCTTGACTTTTGGAACTCCCATGACCCAAAAAAGTCTTAACACATGACTCAAATGCAAGGATTCTTCTATTTTTTTGGTCTCATGATCAAATTTACAATGGTTTTTACAAAACCCTCCTTTCTAGCCCCTTTACCTTAGGGCTTTCTAGAACTCTTACTTTGCAACGTCTCTAGAACCCCAAAATGGTTCAAACACCTTCACTTTGGTTATATTAGATGACTTCAAACATAAAAAGCAACTCTTGTTTGGAGAAAACACTAAATCCACCTTGGGAGCAATCACATACCCCTTTTTATGCACTCAAATTTTAGGGAAAACTATGCAAATACTTCTTAAATGGTTTCAACACTCAAATTTTTAGATGGAAATGGTTATTATAGACTCAAACCAACAAGAAAAATCCCAAACTTGAGGTTTCTCAACACTCAACAATCAAATTTCAAAACTGTTACCAGCACTTACTGCTAGGACAATTTCTAGTTTTAATGGTCAAACTCCCAAACCATACAAAGGACCCCCCGCTGTTTTTGCATTTTTAAACACTCTTTTTAGAGACCTACAATAACCTCTCTCACTTTTTGGAGATCACACTCCGTTTTCATTTTACGACGCCATCTCGGGTGATGCTGAAACTTGCAATGTCGGCTAGTACAAAGTTGCCAACTACCAAATCTCTCTCACCTTTCCTCGTGGGATCGAACTGTCTACTCCGTTAGCTTCGCGTGGTCAGGTAAACCCTATCCCAAACCTCATCCTATACCCTTGAGTGCTCAAACGTTCTCAGGCATGCCAATCTAGAATGTCCCCAAGGGTCACTAAATGCCATAGAGCTGCGATCTTTGACGGGGTATATCTCGGAGCTCGTGTGAGGTATGGATGCAATTCCAATTCCTACAGGACCGTGTTGCAGATACCTACAATAAATTCTCTCACTTTTTGGAGATCATACTCCATTTTTGTTTTACAACGCCATCTCGGGTGATGCTGAAACTTGCAGTGTGGGCCAATACAAAGTTGCCAACTGCCAAATCTCTCTCACCTTTCGTCGTGGGATCGAACTGTCTGCTCCGTTAGCTTCGGGTGGCCGGGTAAAACCTATCTCCAACCTCATCCTATCCCCTTCAGTGCTCAAACATTCTCAGGCATGCCAATCCGGAATGTCCCCAAGGGTCACTAAATGTCATAGGGCTTCGATCTTTGACGGGGCATATCTCAGAGATCATGTGAGGTATGGATGCGATTCTAGTTCCCACAGGACCGTGTTGCAGAGACCTACAATAATGTCTCTCTCTTTTTGGAGATCACATTCTATTTTCATTTTACAATGCCATCTCAGGTGATGCTAAAACTTGTAGTGTTGGCCAGTACAAAGTTGCCAACTGCCAAATCTCTCTCATCTTTCGTCGTGGGATCAAACTCTCTGCTCCATTAGCTTCGAGTGGTCGGGTAAACCCTATCCCCAACCTTGTCTTGTCCCCTTCAGTGCTCGAACGTTCTCAGGCACGTCGAACCAGAATGTCCCAAAGGGTCACTAAATGCCACAGGGCTGCGATCTTTGACAGGGCATATCTCGGAGCTCGTGCGAGATATGGATGAGATTCCAATTCCTACAGGACTATGTTGCAGAGACCTACAATAACCTCTCTCACTTTTTGGAGATCACATTTTGTTTTCATTCTACAATGCCATCTCGGCTAATGCTGAAACTTGTAGTGTTGGCCAGTACAAAGTTGCCAACTGCCAAATCTCTCTCATCTTTTGTTGTGGGATCAAACTGTCTACTCCATTAGCTCCGGGTGGCCGGGTAAACCCTATCCCCAACCTCTTCTTGTCCCCTTCAGTGCTCGAACGTTCTCAGGCACGCCGAACCAGAATGTCCCTAAGGGTCACTAAATGCCACAGGGTTGCGATCTTTGACAGGGCATATCTCGGAGCTCGTGCAAGATATGGATGAGATTCCAATTCCTACAGGACTATGTTGCAGAGACCTACAATAACCTCTCTCACTTTTTGGAGATCACATTCTATTTTCATTTTACAACGCCATCTTGGGTGATGTTGAAACTTGTAGTGTTGGCCAGTACAAAGTTGCCAACTGCCAAATCTCTCTCATCTTTCCTCGTGGGATCAAACTGTCTTCTCCATTAGCTCCGGGTGGCTAGGTCAAACCTATTCCCAACCTTTTCTTGTCCCCTTCAGTGCTCGAATGTTCTCAAGCACACCGAACCAGAATGTCCCTAAGGGTCACTAAATGCCACAGGGCTGCGATCTTTGACGGGGCATATCTCGGAGCTCGTGCGAGATATGGATGAGATTCCAATTCCTACAAGACTGTGTTGCAGAGACCTACAATAACCTCTCTCGCTTTTTGGAGATCACATTCCATTTTCATTCTACAATGCCATCTCAGGTGATGCTGAAACTTGTAGTGTTGGCCAGTACAAAGTTGCCAACTGCCAAATCTCTCTCATCTTTCATCATGGGATCAAACTGTCTACTCCATTAGCTCTGGGTGGCTGGGTAAACCCTATCCCCAACCTCTTCCAATCCCCTTAAGTGCTTGAACGTTCTCAGGCATGCTAAACTAGAATGTCCCTAAGGGTCACTAAATGCCACAGGGCTGCGATCTTTGACGGGGCATATCTATGGGCTGTCAATACTTTGACTATACTTTAAGTCAACGATTATCAATATGTGAAAAAATAGAACTTGTTGTATTTTGAAGTACTGAGAAGATGGCCTTGCCCTTCCCCAGGAGTTTTAGAAATGGGAGACATTAGGTAAGAGAGTGAAAATGTTACTATTGCTTCAACGCACATGACGCAATTGGAAATGCAAATTTTGATGGTAATCATTTTGTGATAAGGGAGAGACTAGGGATGATCATTGTTACTATCTCTTTAGTAGTGGATTTTTTTTTCTCTTGAATTTGGTGGTGGGGGATCAGTGGTAAGACTCCTTGGATATTCCTTCTTATGATGTTAGTGACAAGTGTTGCTCTTTGAAAACACTTGTACAATCTTTTTTAAATTATTAGATAAAAATAGAGAATTGTAAGTATTAAACATGATTAGCCTTTAGTTCCTAGAAGATCTTTATTTCCACATCAATGCATTTAGAAAGTTAAGTTTTAAGAAGATCATAAATAGAAAAAATTAGAGAAGTGATTTAAACATTTATATTGATTGGAAACATGTGAGTCTTGAGTTTCCTCTACCTTTTAAAGAACGTTCCTTAGCTAGCAGACCTAATTCCACATTCCATAAGACTATCATTGCGCTAAAGATTTAGGAAACCAACTACTCTAAGATAAAGCTTCCCGGTCAATAATAATCTAGCCTATTGAGGTACATAATACTTCTCAATTAAACTTGTGTTAATTCAGTATTAATTTTTTAATTAACTACAATTTTAGTATCTGTGTACAGGGGGTGACTGAGAAAACTATTTGAGGTCCAATTTGAAAATATATTTGTAAGGATCTCGACCAAGGTTCACAACTTCGATGATTAATACATTAATTCAGGCCAGAACCTCACTACAAAAAAATAATATATAAAAAAGGTAGTGAATAACGTCATGTCTAGACCCAAATCAACCAATGAAAGTCAAATTAGCATAATGTGTAACAAAAATATATGCATTGAGTGGGTTGTCATAAAAAAGCTTCATAATAAAATTCATATCTAGAATTAAAAGACCTTAAAGAACATTTATGCTTGTAACACAAATGGCCATTCAAAACTGAATATGATTACAATATGTGAAATAACATTACAAGAACTTTTAATGCTCTTGTGAACATCGTATTAATTCTTGTAAGAATCCCTAAGATGCTTTTTATACTCAAAATTTTGTTGAAATTGAATTAATTTTTATCCTGTCGGTTAATTGGCTTAGGGTGATATATGCTTCTTGGATGGAATAATGAGTTCGTGATTAACTCTGTATTAAGATTCATAGCATCTTCTAGTTATTTGCAAAGGAAATTTATAAATTACTTGCTAATGTCATATGGCTTGCTTGAGAAAGATGTTCGTGTTCTTATTGATGGGTACTAATGACTATCCACATTTAGTTCTTCAATATCCTATTTGACAAGCTTTCCATAGACATTTCTTTGCCATACTAAGTATTTTTGAAAACATATTTGAGTAGAAGGACTACAGTAGATACTACATGATGTTTTAACAAATAAAGTAATGGGTTAAAGACTATTATTTCCAAGGTATTATGTCATAGTATTTTAATTGTAATGATCTTAGACTAATGATATTCTTGAAGGTAACTTCGACATGCAGCAAGAAAGACAACCTACAGCCAAGGCTATATTGTGCCTAAAACCAAAGCCATAAATGCTCATAGCCAAAGCCACTAGTGCACATAGCCAAAGCCATGGATTCTTATAGCCAAAGTTACAAGTGTTCACAGCCAAAGCCATGAGTACATGAAGTCGATGATCACAATTGTTTACAACTATTCACCAGAAACAACTTCTTTGCAGTTTTTGAGAAATACTAATAAAGCAAAAAAGAACATCTACTAGTTGGTAGACATAATGGCAACTCTCTAGCAATTGAATTTAATTTCATACATGCACATATCTAATTTAATGTCATAAATGAACATATCTAATTTAACGTCATACATGAAGAAACATATAATATAAAATGATAACCAATAATGTCATAAAAATTTAACAAACACATAATATATTATGATAAACAATAATTTCATATATGAACAAACATATCATATATTAACCAATAATGTCATACATCAAATATGTCATACATCAAATATAGAATGTCATATGTACATCAAATGTGTATCGAATATGTCTCTTAGATGCCTATATATATACATGGGGAAGGAAACAATTCTCTATATATATGTATCAAATATCTCAACTACATCTTTTCCTTTCCACGAGGGGAAGGAAACAAGTCTCTCGACGTCCTCTGTCGTCATGTGGAGGGAGATAGTGGAGATGACGGGGCCCTCCTGACACACTCACTTGACCTCTTGTTGAGGCTCTTCTCTAGGTCCAACTGATACAAAGAAAGTAGATATGAATCAATATTTATTATACGTTGAAATCAAATATATGTACTCAAAAAATCAATTATTTTCTTACTGCCAACAAATAGTCACTCTGTAAGTCCACCTCAAATGCTCGTGGACGATCAGGCGTGACAAGACCCTACAAAAATTCAATAAATATAATAACTTATAAATAACATTAGAAATTTTGAGATTAACTATTATAAACAACAACTAAAATGAAGAAAATTCTTTCATACCTCCGTCAGTGGCTGTGAGCTAGCCACAGCTGTGGCCACTCCACTATCAACAGACTGTCGCAGATGAGGAGGTGTGTTCGACATCATGAGCTGCATGTCATACAATACACGTTATATCTAACATGAAACATGGAATAAATATAATCAAATGAATTAAATTAACATGAAACAACTGTACCTGTGTGAAGCTCGTATGATGTCTCTGCTCTGCGTCTCTGGTAAAGGTTGAGGCTCCTGTGGAGAACTGATGCACATGCATATTTCTTTTGGTCAATCCTTAATATGATTACATAATAAATATATGTATTAATTAAAATGATTAAATTGATACATACCTTAGGACTCGTCGAAGGGACAAAATATGGGCCTGGAGGATCGCTGCTAGGCCCAGGAACACTTTGACCCTAAATTTTGAACAATGTCAATAAATCCTAATTAATTAATCATTCACTATACGTATGAAATGTGATCAAATTAGTAATTTACCTATGTGTCAATGCCAAATGTCTCGTTCAGAAACTGATCGGTGACAAGCCCATCATCTGCACCATCTCCGACATGAGTGCCAAATGTGCATAGGGATCTGCATGAAGTGCACATGTGACCACGACATATAGAAGGCTCCCCCTCAACTAATGGGATCTTGGAATGGATGAGGGTCTGTGTCAAAGCATTAATGGTCCCTAGACTGCTGGCCTCTGCATGTTCCTTCACAACTGAAGGAATAATCACATGCTCACACTGTGGATGGACCATAAGTGCCCTAACTACATTAGGGTCACGACGTGCTCCGAGCCTCTCAAATGATGACCCCCCACCTCTACCCTGGGAGTCTAACATATCAAAATAATTGGGGATCTCCCCAAGGAAAAACTCACAATATAATTTCTTCAAAAAATACATGGGGACCTCGTGATTGTTGCAAGGAGGGGCATCAAAAACCATCCACCATCTATCCCAAAAATTATTTCTAATAGCATCATGTATGCACCAATGGATGGGGAATTGTTTATTACCCTCTCTAACAGTATTTTGCTCACTGGGTTTTCTAAATAATGCACATATACTACCTTTTGGTATTTCCTTTTTTCTAACATCTTCATATGACAATTTATTTGCATAAAATCTTTTTTGTTCATCCCTCTTAGCCCGCCAAATATCTAACCGACCACTAACTAAGGCTATCTGAGTGTTAATGGATTCAAGGGATGATACCAATTGAGCCCTCATTGGATTGGTTTGTCCGGATTCTTTCAACCGAGCAATGATTCCTTCTAATTGAGTTTTGCCTCTCTCTATTTCATTTGTTATATTTTCTTGTGTGCCTGGTGGAGGTCTTGCAATTGGTTCAGGTTGTGGAATTTGTTCTTCTTCTTGAGGAGGGTTTTGGTTTTGGGGTTCTTGAGGGTTTTGATGTTCTTGTGGATTTTTTGGTTGATTATGAACATTTCCTAATAAAAAATCAATTGAAATTCAAATAAATAAACAAATCTAAATGAAATTTTTAAAAACCCTACAAAAGAATATAAAAAACTTACAAAAAAATATGAAAAATATATCAAAAAATGCAAAGTTAGGTTTATATCACTTACGGCGTCGTCGTGGGTGCGCTTGTGGTCTTGGATTTGTCGACGAAGAGGCATTTTTGCAAATGGTGGTGCAAATGTTGAGTCTTCAACTTGCGTACGCACTGCTCGCTGTAGGAGTAGAAGAAAATGCTGATGAAAATGATGGGCTGCGGGTTTGCAGCCCATCATATATACTTTTTATTTTTTAAAAAGTGCGTACGCGCTATAGCGCATATGCACTATAGCGCGCACGCGCTATAGTAGGTGTGCCCTATAGCGCGTACGTGCTTTTTAAAATAGGAAAAAAAAATTCCTTGTCACCTTTTTGGCACCACAACTCGGTGCATATGCCCATGATTCTTCTCCACTATGACTTAAACTTCAACATTCTTTCTCCTCTTGAATGCTATTAACTATATTCAATGTTCATCTTTGAATTCTCCCAATCATCTTCAGCTTTATTGCTAACAGGTTAGTTATTATGCAGAGACATGTTTGCAAATAAGTGTTTATCAAATTAAATTCAAATATAAGAACACACATTCTGCTAATTATATGAAATATTGCATAATATATATAATACTAGAAAAAGATGGCATAGTATCTACCCATAGGTTTATCATAGGTTTTGGTAAACATAGGTCCACAAACGTTTTGATGAAAATAAAATAGAGTATCAACAAAGTGTTTAAAACTATCATGAAATAAAGGCAATATTTGGCTTCCTCATCTGCCCCCTAGGTGAATGCACAAAGTTGGGTCTCAAATCTGCGAAATGAGACCTCTTAGAAACGGGTACCTGATTTTAAAAAATGGGCACCCATTTTCAAGTCAGGTGCTCGACCCTAAATTTAAAAAACGAGCACCCATTAGGGTATACTTTAAGAAACCCCTCCTTTAGAAAAGGTGTAAAAAAATTGGCAAAAGGTGTAAAACATCTGACAAAAAAAATTATTTTTGTGGTGAAAAAAATAGTTTTCAAAGAAAAAATAATAATCTCCATTGGTAAATCATTCATAGTTTCTCAAACAATGTGTAAAATCTAGGCGAATTGTGTTATTTTAAAACCACAAAAAATTTATACATTGGTGAACAAAAAATAATAATAATAGTAAAATTTTATTCAAGGTTTAAAAACACATACGTGAAGTCAATGGCATCGGAGGTTCGCAACGGGTTTCATCAATTTGAAGTTGGCAGTTGCGAAACCATGAGAAAGGCTTAAACAGGTCTATTGCAATGTCATTGTCAAAGTGAAAGTTAATAGTTTGTGTGTTGCAAAATCATGAGGAGGGCAGAGATTGCATCATCATCGGTTGAAAAGATAAAGGAGATTGTGTTGCGAAACCATGAGGAGGGCAGAGATTGCATCATCGCAAGTTAATAGTTTGTGTGTTGTGAAACTGCAAGGAGGGCAAAGATCTCATCATCGCCGATTGAAAAGATGTGTGTTACGAAACTGCGAGGAGGGCAGAGATCACATCATCACAAGTTAATAATTTGTGTCTTGTGAAACTGTGAGGAGGGTAGAGATTGCATCTTCGCTGGTTGAAAATATGTGTGTTGCGAAACTACGAGGAGGGAAAAGATCACATCATTGCCGATTTAAATGATGGTGAACTTTTATGTTGCGAAGTCATGAAAAAGGGAGATCACACCATCAGATGTTTGCAGCGGTTAAAGGGAAAAAGCTTCCAGCAGCTGTGAGACTGCGATGGCAAGGATTTTCATGTTCTGAGATTCTAATAGAAAGGTATGGTCATCTTGCAAAGTCGCAAAAAGTTAAGATGAAGTTGTCTTTGCCACTTCGCACCAGTTAGAAGGAAATGGGTTTTCTGCAAGACCACGATATGAAAAGTTTAAGTTCCAAAGCTATGACCCAAGGGGAATCTCATTGGAAGAGGATATAAGGCTTATCGCAGGATCACAAGGGTAAAGTGAATATTTGATTTAATAGTTGCGATAGCCTAAGAAAAGAAAAAGAAGTGTTTCATAGTTTTGCGAAAAGAATTCAAGGTTAAGTTAAACCACTTGTGACAGAGCGCAGAAAGAAGGGTTTCACAACTCATAGGATTTTAAAGCTTGAAAGGACAAAAGAACATGTTTTCAAATCTATTATCTGATTCTCGACAATTGATGAGCTGACATTATAAGGAAAATGAAATAAAGGAAGACCTAAGGTGGTACTAAGGTACTTACTACAGGTTGATATACATGCACATGCAAGCTTTTAAAAATTTAAAGTCATTAACGTCATCACCAAGTTGCAGAAAACTAGTACTACTATAAGTTGAACATCTAGGGATTATTTAGGTACCAGTTATTGAAACAAAATGCTTACAAGGCGAATTGAATTCTTAGACATCTAGAGTTAATAGAACCAAAAGAGTTTGCAGTAAGATCAGAATGGCAGAAGCAGAATCATCAGTAAAGAAGGGCACTAGAGAGGGCAACAAGGTTTCATTGTCTGCCAAATTTGCAGAAGAATGGTTGAAGATTCTCCCTAAATATTCCAATGCTCAAAGTGCTAATGTCCACGTGTTTAGAGATGCTTACAGCTTTTGTAGAGATGCTCAAGTACCATACACCAATGGAATTGAATTGTTCTGGTACTTTTACAAGAATAGGGTGCAGAAGGTTCCTGTCTCAAATCCATGGACAAGGAACCTGGGCAAGTTGATAATGCTGGAGGTATACATGGATGTTGACCTTATCAAGGCACTGGTAAATGCATATAATCCAACCACTCGGTCCTTTCATAGAAAGGATATTCTCATGAGCATTCTTTGTAAGTTAAGTAAGGATGCTTTTGTTGAAGCATTTGATTTGTAGGGTTCCATGTCAGTTCCTATTAACCTTAAAAAATTGGAAGCAACATTTGAGAAATAGAGAAATTTTTATACAACACATGCAATGTTGCGAGATATCCCAAGGGAAAATTAAAACAAGATGAAACGAGAATTCCCAAAATGGTTACTGATTTTATACCCTTGTCATATTTGTGTGCATACTTTCAAAAAATAGATTTTGGATTGAACAAACTATTGGGAGTAGATGGATCCATGGATGTCTCCCCAGCATTGTATGTGATAGCTCTAGACATTCAGGAAGTATGATTTTGGAACATTCATTGCTGATAGTATTCATCAGCAGATGGTGATAGCTCAGCAAGGTGATCTTGGAAATTTCAAATTTCTACATTACTCGTTGCTTATGCATCTCATCCTCTTCTACAACATCGGCCATGTGGATTCCAGTTTCATTGAAGCTTTGGAAAATTTTGGAGAGGCATTTCCTGTTCAAAGATGGACAAGATTATGGCAGAGGTTCTACTCTTTTTCTAATTCACTCTCTTTTTATAATGATTTTGTTGCAACTATTCATAGGATGTTAGGTTCAAAATTGGAAAGATTACCTAGGTTAATCAAGAAGATTGTTAGACCAACTATGTGTTTTGATGATGAGGGACCAATTGATCATGATTGGGGCAGTGCCTTTTTGTTAGCAAATTGTAAAGTGATTAGAATTTTTGGTTTATCCCGACCCCCTCATTTCTTGCCAACATATGTATCGGAGAGGGTGGGTGTAGTGGAAATTTTCTAGCAGTTGTTATCCATGAATAGAGAATATCTAGGGCCAACCATTAAAAAGGGGTCTTTTGTGTGTAGAAATTTAAAAGTAGGGGATTTTGAAATTGGTAGAGAGGCCATTGAGGAAGTTGATGCCTTCCTAAGAGAGTTAAATTTCCCCACTACCCCCACTAGGGTTTATGACCATATAACATTGTTACAAGTGCTCTTAAACAAATGAGGGGTTATAATGTCATCATTGGAAGGAAAATTTGGGAAGAGGATGTCATTAGGGATGTATTGTATGAAGATGTCTGTGCTAATAGGATGCAGAAGTGGAGAGAAATCCTCTTAGTAGAGGAAGAAATGAAGAAAGTAGATCCTAATTTCCAGGGCTTCTATTATGATTTACCCTATTTTAAACCAATTGATAAGTGTATTGAGGAGTTTGATAACATTATGGCTCATGTTCCTCAAAATGCTAGAGATAGGGTAAAACCTTCTTCTCTAGAGGTAGATGTTGTATTGGAAATTAGTGACGAAGAAGATTAGCCTAGCCCTTCAAACTGGGATAAAAGGGGGCAAGAAGAAACAAAAATTGATTAAGGTTCTAGAAAAGGCTAGAGAGAAAGCCTTACAAGTGCTTCCAAAAGGAAGTAGGTATTTTGACGATGCCAAAAAAAAGTTCTTAATTGATCAAGCTACTGAAGAGGAGAGGAGACCCAATAGTTTAGAACTGCAGTCCATGATGCTGGATGACAGAATTATACAGGCTCAAGAATTCATGAAGGATGATGATTTTATCAAGAATGAAGAATTCAAAATTTTTCTATATAAACTCAAATAGAATGAACTTTCTTTACATGTAAAACCTGGAGAGGGTATGTGTAGGATCATGGTGTACCAAACTATGCCTTACGTGGCAGTGAAAAATCAGAAAATCAGGGTTATGTCAACTTGACACATAATTTTAAAGTGGTTATGAAATTTATATCAAAAAGTTGTAAGAAAATAATCTGTAGGAAATTGAATGTAGTTTCTAAACTACTAGGCCTTATTAGGAAAAAAAAATAATTGATTGGTCAAAAGTTTGAATTTTAATGCAGTACTACAAAAATTTCAAGGCAAAAATAAAAAGTAGGTGTATGTCTAACAACCTTAATCAAAATCAAATGATAATATTTTTTTAATATAATTATAGATATGAAAAGTAGACTCATGCCCAGATGTGACACATATTTTTTGATATTTTTATTCAAAATAAATAATTAAATATGAATTTTCTACCAAAACTTTTTCGGAAAAAAAAAGTCTCGTGTCTGACAACCTTAACTAATAGTAAATTTTACCAAATTTAATTTAATTTTTTTTCTTATACTAGGCAAAGTATAGAATGTAATGCAACTTTTAGAATTAAAAAATGTTATACCATTTGAAAATGATAGTTGTTTTTCAATCAATATGTCAATCAGCACTTTACAATAATCTTCATTGATAATTAACTAATAAATACTTATCAATCTCAGAATTTGATAGAAATTATATTGATGGAATCTTGAGAGCGATATTAAAAAACCCTTTTCGTTTCATTCAATTTCAATCAAAATAACATTGTAAGACGACTACCCGAAGTCTAAGTATCACTAAAACCCTCTTCAAACACGTCTTTTGGGTTGACCGGGTAGGCTTGGTAAATACCAAGCCTAATCAGATATCGGATTTCAAATCGGATATCAGATTTGAAATCGAATATCAGATTTCAAATCAGATATCTGATTTGAAATTGGATATCCGATATGGTTGGATGAATTTTGGTGAAAATTTTGAAATCCCAACCCATTTTGAAGAGAAAATCGGATTTAAGACTTACAGCTTATGATTTATAAATTATTTTTGTTATATTACTATGTAAATATGTATTATAATATATTATATATATATATAATAACGTAATGTCAAGATATAACATATAATATATTATGTTATTCTCATTATAATCTATAAATATAATTTATATTATTATTATTTTTACTAAATATAATAACGTAATATTTTTATTAAATATAATAACCTTATATATATATATATATATATATATATATATATATATATATATATATATTTATATTTGTGTGTGTGTGTGAGTTATTAATATATATAATAATGTAATATATATTATAACATAATAATTTATAGCTTATGATTTATAAATTATTTTTGTTATGTTACTATGTAAATATGTATTATAATATTATATATATATATATATATATATATAAAGATATAACATATAATATATTAATATATAATAATATATTATGTTATTCTCATTATAATCTATAAATATAATTTATATTATTATTATTTTTACTAAATATTATAACGTTATATATATATATATATATATATATATATATATATATATATATATATGTTATTAATATATATGTATATTATTAATATATATGAGTCAAAGGGGGTCATAGGTCATAGGTTGACCTATGACCCCCTTTGATCCATTACATAACAACATATGTCCCTAGGGGTCCTAGGACCCCTAGTGACATATTAGAATTGTTCTTATGGGTCGAAGGAGGTCATAGGTTGACCTATGACCCCCTTCAATGCATTACATGACGACATATGTCTCTAGGGGTCGTAGGACTCCTAAGGACATATTAGAATCATTCTTATGGGTCAAAGGGGGTCATAGGTTGACCTATGACGCCATTCAACCCATTAAATGATGACATATGTTCCTAGGGGTCTAGGACCCATAGGGACATATTAGAATCGTTCTTATGGGTCAAAGGGAGTCATAGGTTGACCTATGACCCCCTTCGATCCATTAAATGATTTCATATGTCCTTAGGGGTCCTAGGACCCCTAGGGACATATTAGAATTGTCCATATCTAGGTCAAAGGGCGTCATAGGTTGACCTATGACCCCCTTTGACACATTACATGACAACATATGTCCTTACGGGTCCTAGCATCCCTAGGGACATATTAGAATCATTCATATGAGTCGAAGGGGCTCATAGGTTGACATATGATCCCCTTCGGCCCATTACATAATGACATATGTCCCTAGAGGTCCTAGGACCCCTAGGGACATATTAGAATCCTTCTTATGGGTCGAAGGGGGTCATAGGTCCCTTTGACACATTACATGACAACATATGTGCCTAGGGTCTTGTGACCCCTAAGGACATATTATAATCGTTCATATGGGTCAAAGGGGGTCATAGGTTGACCTATGACACCCTTCGACTCATTACATGAAGACATTTGTCCTTAGGGGTCCTAGGACCCCTAGGGACATATTAGAATCATTCATATGGGTCAAAGGGGGTCATAGGGTGACCTAGGACCCCCTTCAACCCATTAAATGATGACATATGTCTCTAGGGGTCCTAGGACCTGTAGGGACATATTTGAATTGTTCATATGGATCAAATGAAATCATAGGGTTGACCTATGAACCCCTTCGACCCATTAAATGATGACATATGTCCCTAGGGGTCCTAGGACCCCTAGGGACATATTACAATTGTTCATATTGATCAAAAGGGGTCATAGGCAACCCATTAAATGATGACATATGTCCCCAGGGGTCCCAGGACACCTAGGGACATATTAGAATTGTTCATATGGGTCAAAGGGGGTCATAGGTTGACCTATGACCCCCTTTGACCTATTACATGATGACATATGTCTTGAGGACCCCTAGGGACATATGAGAATCATTGTTATGGGTCAAATGGGGTCATAGGTTGACCTATGACCCCCTTCAACACATTACATGATGACATATGTCCCTAGGCGTCTTATGTCCCCTAGGGACATATTATAATCATTCATATGGGTCGAAGGGGGTCATAGGTTAACCTATGATCCCCTTCGACCTATTAAATGATGACATATGTCCTTAGGGGTCCTAGGACCGCTAGGAATATATTAGAATTGTTCATATGGGTCAAAGGGGGTCATAGGTTGACCTATGACCCCCTTTGACCCATTACATGAAAACATATGTCCCTACGACCCTAGGAACATATGAGAATCATTCTTATGGGTCAAACGGGATCATAGGTTGACTTATGACCCCCTTCAATGCATTACATGATGACATATGTCCCTAGGGGTACTAGGACCCCTAGAGAAATATTAGAATCGTTCTTATGGGTAAAAGGTTGTCATAGGGTGACCTATGATACCCTTCAACCTATTACATGATGAAATATGTCCCTAAGGGTCCTAGGACCCCTAGGGACATATTAGAATCATTCTTATGGGTCAAACAAGGTCATAGGTCAACCTATGACCCCCTTTGACCTATTACATTATGACATATGTCCCTACGGGTCATAGGACACTTAGGGACATATTAGAATTGTTCATATGGGTCAAAGGGGGTCATAGGTTGACCTATGACCCCCTTTGACCTATTACATGATGACATATGTCCCTAGGGGTCCTAGGACTCCTAGGGACATATTAGAATGCTTCTTATGGGTTAAAGGGGGTCATAGGTTGACCTATGACCCCCTTCGACAAATTACATAATGACATATGTCCAAAAGGGTCCTAGGAACCCTAGGGACATATTAAAATTGTTCTTATGGGTCAAAGGAAGTCATAAGTTGAACTATGACCCCTTTTGACCCTTTACATGACAACATATGTCCCTAAGGGTCCTAGGACCCCTTGGGACATATTAGAATCATTCTTATGGGTCAAAGGGGGTAATAAGGTGACCTATGACACCCTTCAACCCATTAAAAAATGGCATATGTCCCTAGGGGTCCTAGGACCCCTAGGGACATATTAGGATCATTCTTATGGGTCAAATGGGGTCATAGGTCAACCTATGAACCCCTTTGACCCATTACATGATGACATATGTCCCTACGAGTCATAGGACACCTAGGGACATATTAGAATTTTTTATATGGGTAAAAGGGGGTCATAAGTTGACCTATGACCCCATTCGAACCATTAAATGATGACATATGTCAATAGAGCTCCTAGGAACCCTAGGGGGAACCCTAGGAACATATTAAAATTGTTCATTTGGTTCAAAGGAGGTCATAGCTTGTCTTATGACCCCCTTTGACCAATTAAATGATGACATATGTCCCTAGGGGTCCTAGGACCCCTAGGGACATATTAGAATTGTTCATATGGGTCAAAGGGGGTCATAAGTTGACCTATGACCCCCTTTGACCCATTACATGATGACATATGTCCCTAGGACCCCTAGAGACATATGAGAATCATTCTTATGGGTCAAAGGGTGTCATAGGTTGATCTCCAACCCCCTTCGACACATTACATGACAACATATGTCCCTATGGGTCCTAGGACCCATAAGGACATATTAGAATCATTGATATGGGTCGAAGAGGGTCATAGGTTGACCTATGATCCCCTTCGACCCATTAAATGACAACATTTGTCCCTAAGGGTCCTACGACCCCTAGGGACATATGATAATCGTTCTTATGGGACAAAGGGGGTCATAGGTTGACCTATGAACCTCTTCGACACATTACATGATGAAATATTAAAATTATTTTTATGGGTCAAAGGTGGTCATAGGTTGACCTATGACCTGCTTCTACCCATTACATGATGACATATGTCCCTAAGGGTCATCGAAACCCTAGGGACATATTAGAATAGTTCTTATAGGTCTAAGGGGGTCATAGGTTGACCTATGACCCCCTCTGACCCATTACATGATGACATATGTGCGTAGGAGTCATACGACCCCTTAAAGATATTTTAGAATGCTTCTTATGGGTCAAAGGGGGTGATAGGTTGACCTATGACCCCCTTTAACGCATTACATGAAATCATATGTCCAAAGGGGTCCTAGGACCCCTAGAGACATATTAGAATCATTCTTATGGATCAAAGGAGGTCATAGGTTGACCTATGACCCCCTTTGACACATTAAATGATGACATATATCTTTAGGGCTCCTAGGACCGTTAGGGACATATTAGAATCATTCATATGGCTCAAAGGGCATCATAGATTTACCTATGACCCTGTTCAACCCATTACATGACAACATATGTCCCTAGGGGTCCCAGCACCCCTAGGGACATATTAGAATCATTCATATGAATCGAAGGGGGTCATAGGTTGACTTATGATCCCTTTCAACCCATTACATAATGACATATGTCTTTAGAGGTCCTAGGACCCCTACAGACATATTAAAATCATTCTTATGGGTCAAAGGTGGTCGTAGGTTGACCTATGACCCGTTTCAACATATTACATGGTGGCATATGTCCCTATGGGTCTTCAAAACCCTAAGAAGATATTAGAATCATTCTTATGGGTCAAAGGAGGTCATAGGTTGACAATTGACCCATTTCGACACATTACATGATGAAATATGTCCCTAGGGGTCCTAGGACCTCTATAAACATATAAGAATGCATCATATGGATCAAAGGGTGTCATAGATTTACCTATGATGCTATTCGACCCATTAAATGATGACATATGTACCTAAGGGTCCTATGACACCTAGGGACATATGCAATCATTCTTATGGGTCAAAGGGGGTCATAGGTTGACCTATGATCCCCTTCGACTTATTAAATAATGACATATGTTCCTAGGGGTCTTAAGACCCCTAGGAACATATTAGAATCATTCTTATGAGTCAAAGGGGGTGACAGGTTGACCTATGACCCCTTTCAACCAATTACATGACCACATATGTCCCTAGGGGTATTAGGACCCAAAGGGTCATATTAGAATCATTCTTATGGGTCAAAGGGGCTCATAGGGTGACCTATGACCCCTTTCGACCCATTAGATGATGACATATGTCCCTAGTGGTCTTAAGAACCGTAGTGACATATTATAATCATTCTTATGGGTCAAAGGGGGTCATAGGATGACTTATGACCCTCTTCAACACATTAGATGATGACATATGTCCCTAGGGGTCCTAGGACACCTAGGAACATATTAGAATGTTTCATATGGGTCAAAGGTTGTCATAGGTTGACCTATGACCCCCTTCGACCTCTTAAATGATGACATATATAGCTAGGGGTCCTCCGACCCCAAGGGACATATTAGAATCGTTTATATGGGTCAAAGGGGTTCATAGATTGGCCTATCACCCCTTTCGACCAATTACATGACGACATATGTCCCTAGGGTTCTTAAGACCCCTAGTTACATATAAGAATCATTTTTATTGGTCTAAGGGGGTGATAGGTTGACCTATGACCCCCTTCAACCCATTACAAGATGACGTATGTCCCTAAAGTGTCCTAGTAACCCTAGGGACATATTAGAATCGTTCTTATAGGTCAAAGGGCCCCATAGGGGTATCTATGATCCCCTTCGACCTATTAAATGATGACATATGTTCTTAGGGGTCCTAGGACCCCTAGGTAGATATTAGAATCATTCTTATGGGTTGAAGGGGGTCATAAATCAACCTATGAGCCACTTTGACCTATATGAACAATTCTAATATGTCCCTAGGGATTGTAAGAACCCTAAGAACATATGTCGTCATGTAATGGGTTGAAGGGGGTCATAGGTCAAACTATGACCCCATTTGAACCATATGAACAATTCTAAATTGTCCCTAGGGGTCCTAGGACACTTAGGGACATATGTAATCATGTAATCTGTCGAAGGGGGTCATAGGGGTCATAGTTCAACCTATGACCCCCTTGAACCCATAAGAATAATTTTAATATGTCTCTAAGGGTTCTAAGACCACTAGGGACATATGTCATCATTTAAAGGGTCAAAGGGGTTCATAGGACAACCTATGACTCCCTTTGACCCATAAGAATGGATTCTATTATGCCCCTAGGGGTCTTAGAAATTCTATGTACATATGTCATCATTTAATTGGTTGAAGGGGTTCATAGGTCAACCTATGACAACTTTTGACCCATATGAAGCATTCTATTATGTCCCTAAGGGTCTTAGGACTCCTAGGGACATATGTCATCATGTAATGTGTTGAAGTGGGTCATAAGTCAACCTATGACCCCCTTACACCCATAAGAATGATTTTAATATATCGCTAGGACATATGTCATCATGTAATGGGTTAAAGGGGGTCATAGGTCACTGTATTAGCCCCTTTGACCCATAAGAACTATTCTAATATGTCCCTAGGTGTTCTAAGACCCCTAGGGACATATGTCATCATGTAATGTGTCCAAGGGGGTCATAGGTCAAACTATGACCCCCTTTGACCCATAAGAAAAATTCTAATAAGTCCTTAGGACACCTAGGGACTTATGTCCCTAGGAACCCCTTTGACCCATATATACCATTCTAATATGTCCCTAGGGATCTTAGGACCTCTGGGGACATATGTCATCATATAATGGGTAGAACGGGGTCATAGGTCAACCTATGACCCCTTTTAACCCATATGAATTATTCTAATATGTCCTGAGGGATCCTAGAACCCCTAGGGACATATGTCATCATCTAATGGGTCGAAGATTCTAATATGTCCTTAAGGGTCCTAGGACCCCTAGGGATATATGTTATCATTTAATAGGTCGAAGGGGGTCATAGGTTGACCTATGACCCCTTTTGACCCATATGAAGCATTATAATATGTCCCTAGGGGTCCTTGGACCCCTAGGGACATATGTCGTCATGTCATGGGTCAGAGGGGGTTATAGGTCAACCTATGACCCCCTTGACCCATAAGAATGATTGTAATATGTCCCTAGAGGTTCTAGGACCCGTAGCTATATATGTCATCATTTAATGGGTTGAACAGGGTCATAGGTCAACCTATGACACCTTTTGACCCATATGAAGCATTCTAATAAGTCTCTAGGTGTCTTAGGACCCCTAGGGACATATGTCGTTATGTAATGTGTCGAAGTGGGTCATAAGTCAACCTGTGACCTCCTTTGACCCATAAGAATGATTCTAATATGTCCCTAGGAGTCATAGGACCCCTAGGGACATATGTCATCATGTAATGGGTCGAAGCGGGTCATAGGTCAACCTATAACCCCTTTGACCCATATGAATAAATCTAATATGTTCTTAGGGGTCTTAGGACCCCTAGGGACATATGTCATCATGTAATATGTCAAAGGGTGTCATAGGTTAACATATGACCCCCTTTGAGCTATAAGAATGATTCTAATATGTCCCTAGGGGTCCTAGGACCCTTAGGGAGATATGTCATCATTTAATGGGTCAAAGAAGGACATAGATCAACCTATGACACCCTTTGACCTATATGAAGCATTCTAATATGTCCCTAGGGGTCTTAAGACCCCTAGGGACATATTTTGTCATGTAATGGGTCAGAGGGGGTTATAGGTCAACCTATGACCCCCTTTGACCCGTAACAACGACTGTAATATGTCCCTAGGGGTCCTAGGACCCCTAGCTATATATGTCATCATTTAATGGGTCAAAGCGGGTCATATGTCAACCTATGACACCCTTTGACCCATATGAAGCATTATAATATGTCCTTAGGTGTCCTACGACCCCTAGGGACATATGCCGTTGTATATGAGCAATGTTAGTATGCTAATAGAAACCAAATTTAAATAAAGCTTCTACAAACTAAATAAAATTAATAAACTTCAAGATAGACTAAGATGAGCTCTCAATTCAGAATATGAGCCATTAATGGACTCTCTCAATGAGAAGCTCTCTTGTTGAGTGGCTTTGTCTAAATAGATAGGATGTATGCTCAAGCTTATGCTTCAAAAATGGCTTCAAATGGAGTTGGAATTTGGGTGTGAGTGTATGGTTTTGATGTAAAATGACTTCTTAAAATGACATTATGACTTTACTTCATGGATTGTGTTATTTTGCAAAAGGGGAAGGATTCAATTTATAGGTAAGAGGCTTGAGGGATTGAGGGCTAAGATGAAAGGATGGGAAAAAGCTCATGGAGGGCTCAAATTGCATGAGAAGAGAGCACATGGATTGTGCTTCCTTACAGCCAATCAGGGAGTGACACATGTCACAGGGTGAGAGGATGGAGGAAAGGGGAAGGATGAGTCAACAAATGAGGCTCAAGGGATAAAATTTTCATAAAGACCCTCATAATGGCTTGTAAGAGCAATAAAAAGGCTTGGAAGAGTCATTTATGGCCTAGTGGACTTCATAAAGTTTTATGGTTGAGATATTCTGAGGGAGATGAGAGCAATTTCGACTTGGGCTTGATTAGGAGGGTTTTAAGCTTGCTTAGGCTTGTGCAAATGATTAGAGGATGGATTAGGGTGGTTTAGGATTAGCTTAGGGATAGGCAAGTGGATGGCATTTAATGAGGGTGGGTGAAGGAGGAGATATTTGTTAACTTTGGCTTGGGTTAGTAAGTTTTAACCCATGTTTATGGAATGTGACAAGGTTAGGAGGGGATTAGGATTAGGTTTAAAGACATCTTCTAAAAGAGTCTAGACTTTGGATGGGGATAAAGACTTTCTAGAATAGTCTAGAATTTCCTAGGATGAGGATGAAGACTTTCTAGAAGATTCTAGAACTTCTTAGGATGAGGATAAATTAGATTTTTAGGAAATAAATAAAGTTTTATTTATTTCAAGGGTTTGGGTTGAGGAGATATTTATTAAAACTTTTTTAATAAACATGAGGATTAATAGTTAATCTTAATTAAATATTTTGAGTTGGGATTAGGGGTAGGAAATGATGGGATTAGCCTTTAATCAAAATTAAAGAAGGATTAGAAGATTTTGGAAGAGGTTAGTGGTCTTAAGGAAATTGGCCAAGTTTTGGGCAAAAAATAAATATTTTATTTATTTTGGGTTTTTTGGTCAATTTATTAATTAAATAATTAATAAATAAGGAAATTATGTTTAAATAAGATTTAAACATTTTTGAGAGGGATTCCTTAATTAAATATTTTTAATTAAGATAAAGGGATTTAATGGCATAAAAATAAATAAATAAATTAAATAATTAATTAATTAATAAATGATGATGTCATTAGAAATTTTTTTAAAAATAAAAATACTTTATTTTCTAAAGGTTTTTAGGTGTCTACATTTTGCCCCTCTTTGATGTGATGCCACAAGTGGCATGGCATCAAAGATAAGAAAATAAGATGCCCAAGGCTAGAGCAAAAGAGGAGAGAATGGACTGCAAGATGCCCCCTCAAGAAGGTGACAGGGAGAGAAAGTGAGGCTCGACGACTTCTTCAAAAGTACAAGAATCCGAGATGAGCAAGAAGACTCAAATTGGCTTAAGAGAAGAGGTTTAGTTAACTCAAACTCTCACTATGGGAGAATGATAAAGGAGAATCAGAGGCACAAGAGGAAGCAAGCTTCAGATCTCAGAGATTGCAGAGGATGAAGGAGTGGAGCGCTATAAAAGGAATCTAGGATGGGGAGATGGATGAGGGGATTAAAAAGCTGATGCAATAGAATCTCAAAGAGTCAGATTGGTGGAAGATGGGTTTCGGAGATCCCTAGGACTAGGATTGTGGATCTCGAAAGATGAGGCTTGGTGGATTGATTTGGATTGGTGGATCCCTAAGACTAGGATTGTGGATCCCTAAAGCTAAAGGTGAGGAGTGATTCAAAGAGATACTGATGCATAAGCTGAGGTAGGAGAGACGGATGCTGAATATGGATGGGGGACAATGGAGATGAAGGAAAACCATTGAAGCTTTTTGAGCAGGGGGATACTTCAAAGAGAAGTACCACCATGTAGTTGAGCACTAGATTTGCTATAGGACTATTGGTTAATTTCCAAGGTTACCAAGAACATCAAGGCCTTTTCACCAACTATCCAGAGGACTGACAAACTGACTCAAAATAAACATGCAAGGATTGCCCCAGCATCACACATGATTCCTAAAGGAAGTAGCATGGAATCGACACTGGGTAACCCACAAGCAGAAAAGAAAAAAAAACAAAAGACATGATCAAGACCTTACGCTCTGATTGCCCCATTCGCAGTATACCATGATATGGAAGATCGTGGCAACCTTGAGGAGGGAACAAGGAGATTGCTTGGAAAAGATATTTCAAGACCCAACGGGGAAGAGTCCAAATCAAAAGAAAGAGAAAATCCAAAAGAGAACCGTTTGCCAATGAGATGGATAGGACGAGGTACTAACGGACCAAGATCAGACATGAGGAAAGCTATATCCTGCAAGGACCTATCAGAGAGCACCTAAGCTGGTGGATTTGGATGAGTGATGCATCTGGCAAGCTGAACTAAGAAAGATAACACTTTGGTGACAGGAAATCTAGCTAAAAGATGCATTGGAATAGCTAACCAAGATGTGTAATGGGTGCAAGATGCTGATCAAGGATGAACTGACACGAACGCTGGATAGATACAATGGTACTAAGCTAAAGAGGATGTACAAGCTGGTGGACCAAGATATGTTACAAATGTACAAGTTTGTTCATGTTTTGGTTTTTGTGAGATGGAAATGTTTGTGAAGGATGGGATGTCTATAATAGGTGATAGGTGGATAGGTAGATGGTTTGCAAAAAACTTAAGTGAAAATGGGATTCTTTGTGTGTGCACGTGATAGTATACAAGCTAGGATACAAGATTATTTACAGGCTGAAATATGGTACAAAATTTGGACAAGATTCAGATATACAAGGTATGGTACAAGATTTACAAGGTATAATACAAGCTTTGGTAAAAATATTTTACAAGCTGAGGTACAAGATTTTACAAGCTATACAGGAGGTATTTACAAGCTCCATTAGATTTTGGATATTTGGTTGGAACACCAAGGGAACAAGCAGGTGTTTTATGGGATGGTGGGTGAATGGATGAGGGATAGGATAGTGATAGATAATGGATTAGTCTTAGTACACAAGGCACTTGAATTACCAGGTTTTCACCAAGGTACCTATCCAAGGAGCTTGAATTGCCAAGTTTTCACCATTGGACGCTTATTTCTCTTTACTTTTTTTTTTTTTTTTTTGGTATTTTTCAAAAGCTGGGTATACCAAAGATCTTCAAGCATAGAACTTCTTGAGATGAATGATGTTAGTAGGATCACTCAAGAGTTCTCCTTCTGGTGTAGATAGCTGATAGGCTCCGGAGCCAAAGGAAGCAGTGACAACATAAGGACCAAGCCATGTAGGTTCAAACTTGCCTTTCTTTTCTCGATCTGCTTGGACTTTCATGTTTTCTTTGAGGACCATGTCACCTGGCTGAAAGTGTCATGGAGGCACCTTCTTATTGAAATTCTTTTTGAGATGAGTTTGATAGACTGTGAGATGATCATAGGCTTGTTGTCGCTTCTCATCTAAGAGATCTAGCTGGGTGAGCCGAGCTACTCTGTATTTTTCATTTGATATTTTCCCTTGCAAAGATATGCGCAAGGAGGGAAGTTCAACCTCTATAGGTAGTACCGCTTCAACACCATAGACTAGGGAGTATGGAGTTGTGCCTATGGATATACGAAAGGAAGTTCGATAGGCCCATAGGGCTAGATTTATTTGTAGGTGCCAATCACGGCCGAAATCATTGACAACTTTCTTTAGGATTTTGAGGAGGGTTTTGTTAGTTGCCTCTGCCTGGCCATTACCTTGTGGGAAATATGGGCTAGAAAAGCGATGATGGATGCGAAGGGAAGTGCATAATTCTTCCATGTTCAGATTTTCAAAGTTACCTCCATGGTCGGTGAAGATGGTGGATGGGATGCTGAAGCGGCAAACAATGTGGTACAAATGAACTTGGAGACCTGAACTCCTGTAGCTGATACTAGGGGGACTACTTCCACCCATTTAGTGAAATAGTCTATAGCTTTTATTATCCATTTATGTCCATCAGATGAGAGGGATGTGATAGTTCCAACTAGATCAAGGCCCCAACAAGCGAAAGGCCAAGGTGGTGCAATAGGCTGTAGATCCTGTGCTAGAGCGTGCACAAGATTTGCATGCTGCTGACATGGGAGACACTTTCTGACAAAGTCATAGGAGTCTTCTTCAATAGTAGGCCAATAATAGCCTGCTCTAAGGATTTTTTGCGCTAGGACAATACCACTTGTGTGGGCACTGCAAAGTCTAGAGTGTACTTCCTTTAACACCATCGCAACCTCGTTTTGGTCTAAACATCGAGAGAGAGTATCGTGATAACCCCGACGATATAGGGTATTGGCTATGATAACATAGCGGGATGATTTTCGAATGAGGTTTTGGCGTTGGGTATGTGTGAGGTGAGGGGATATGATACTATCGTTAAGGTAAGCGTGAATCTCATGGTACCAAGGGGATTGGGGACCAACCAAGATACAAACACGGTTTGAATCCTCATTCACATAGGCGGGTGTGAGGAGCTGCTCCACTAAAAACTCATACTGTGTAGCTGCTTGGGGAATTTTCAAGAGTGAGCCTATAGTAGCCATAGAATCTGCTGCTTTGTTCTGTATTCGAGGCACTTGTGTAAACTAAAGCCTTGTAAAATGTTGGGTTAGCTGATCAACTAGCTCTTTGTAGGGTAATAGCTTTTCATCTTTGGTTTGATATTCATTTAGGGCTTTCTTGATGATGAGCTAAGAATCGCCAAAGATTTGTAGCTCAGCAATGTTCCATTCTATAGCTATCTTTAATCCTGCTATGAGGGCCTCATATTCAGCTATATTGTCGGTGCTAGGGAATTGTAGCTTGAAGGCTTTTGGAATGTAATCTCCTTGAGGTGTGACCAACAATATTCCTACCCCTGATCCATGAGATGTGTATGAGCCATCAAAATAAAGTTTCCATGGGGGTTGTTCTTCAATTAGATAGATATGCTCATTTGGAAATTCTCTGATCAACGGATAAGCATCTATTAGAGGTGCAACAACTAGGTGATCTGCTATAGTTTTCCCTTTGATTTCCTTTTTGTCCACATACTGGATGTCAAATTCGCTAAGGAGCATAACCCATTTGGCCAAACGGCTTGTAAGTGTTGTTCTAGAGAGCATATACTTGAGAAGGTCAATCTTGGAGACTAGTTGGATGGTATGACTTAGCATGTAATGGCAAAGCTTTTGAGTTGAGAAAACAACTACCAAACAAGCTTTTTCCTTAGGAGTGTAATTGAGTTCATAACCAACTAGGGTTCTACTAATGTAGTAGATGGCTCTTTCTCTGCTGCAGTCATCGAGCTATGTTAGAAGTGCCCCTAGAGCAGTAGGCATTGCTAATATGTACAAAATTAGGAGACGACTAGGAACTAGTGGAACCAAGATAGGGGGATTGATGAGATACTGCTTGATATGGTTGAAGCTGCGCTGACATAAAGGATCCCACTTGAAGTTCTCATCCTTCTTCAGTATATGTGAAAATGGTGTACACTTATCTGCAAGCTGGGAGATGAAGTGCCAAATAGATTGAAGCTTTCCCTGAAGAGAACGAAGCTATCACAGTGTCTGGGGAGGAGGCATGTCTAAGATAGCCTTGACCTTCTTGGGGTCGATCTCTATACCTCGTTTAGAAACCATAAAGCCTAGAAGCTTGCCAGATGTGACCCCAAAGACACATTTCTTGGGATTCAGCATGAGATGATATTTAGCTAACCTATCAAAGACTTTCTCCAGGTCAGCAAGATGATCCATGAAGGTATGAGACTTGACCAAGATATCATCCACATAATCCTCCAAAATGCTATGGATGAGATCATGAAAAATGGTTGTCATAGCTCTTTGATAGGTAGCCCCACCATTCTTTAGGCCAAAAGGCATCATGTTGTAGCAAAAGGTTCCCCAAGAGGTAGTGAATGATGTCTTATGCTGATCCTCTTCTGCAATCTTGATTTGATTATACCCAGAAAATCCATCCATGAGGGACAAAATTTCATGTCCAACTATAAGATCTACAATCATATCTATGTTGGGCAAGGGAAAATCATCTTTTGGACAAGCTTTGTTAAGATCTCTAAAATTAGTGCAAATTCTGATGTCACCGGAAGGTTTAGTGACAAGGACCATGTTGGAGATCCACTCTGAGTAGTCGATAGGTCAGCTAACCTTAGCAACTAACATTCTTTCTAATTCAGCTTTGACCAATAATGCCACCTTGGGGTGCATTTTTCTAAGCTTTTGTCTGACGGGCTTGATTTTTGGATCAACTGCAAGATGATGAACTACAAGCTTTGGATCAAGTCCTAGCATGTCCTGATATGACCATGCAAATTGGCCAGTGTTCTCTCTTAAGACCTCAAAGAGGAGATCAACTTGGTCTTGTGATAGGGATGCAACAATGTGAACAAGCCTAGGGATCTTTGAAGAACCAATGTTGACTTCCCTAGTATCCTCAATTAGAATAGAAGATATCTCTGGTCGATTATCTTGAGGAGGTAATGCTAAATTCTCATGTTCTACTTGTGGCTCTGGATTCTCTTGCTGAGGGGTTCTCTTCACTGCCTTAGCTAGTCTCAGATTCACCTTAGTTCTAGTTTTGGGTGTATCGGAACTAGGTTGGAGATTTTCTCCAAAATACCCCTTGGGATCTAGCTTGTAGATATAGGTAGAATCTGGCTTTGTTTTCTTGTGAGTTGTTTTAGCTCCCATGAATCTCAAAAGTGCTTCCTCTGATGTGAACTCATCAATGTGTATGATGCTTGGTTGGACCCAATCTATGATTTGTGGATGGGCAAGTGGTAGGTCAATGAGGTGGATGGATAGTTCTTGGAGAACAGAGTCTCCAAGGGAGATTTGGTCTAGGATATCGTTGTAGGCTCTCTTTTCAACTTCCTCAGGAATGTCTTCAATTTTGACAAGGTCGCGGTGAATGTTTGAAAAATCATGACCGTTCTCATTGGTGCCCCCAGTTGTGGGTATGCCAAAGCCAAGACCTGACTTTGATTCCCACTTGTGTGCGTCGATGGGGCATTGCATGCCTCTTTCTTCTGGTCCTAGACCACCACCTTGATAGTTCCATTTGTCAGTGATGAGCTTATGTTCTTGGGGATACTTTTGGCTGAATTGATCAAGGTGTGCTTGATTTCTTTGAGGTGCATCCTTATGTAACCAATTGTTGATATCTGGAGTGAGCTCCTCATGAAGAGAGGTTTTCAAAGATACAAAGGTTGCTGGGCCAAACTGTTTGTATCGAGGAGGTGGAATCTCCTTAGCTTTGTGATATGTCGATCGTCCATGGGCATGTGGATCAAGTGGGAGTTCCCTGACAACAAATGCATCCGACAGACTATACTCTCCACAGCCCTTTTTATTGATCTTCACGGTAGACAGGGTAGAGGCGAGGATGGTTTCTGGGTCATTACAAGTGTGGGATGAGCTGGCGATGGATGTGCCGATATCAATTCTAGGGCAATGGTTTGTATATGAAGCTTCAACTGCATTACAGTAAGCAAAGGGTTCTGGATTGACATGGATGGTTACCTCAGTGCCTTGATGCAAAAATTTGACGCACTGATGGTAAGTGGATGGCATGGCTTTCACGGCATGAATCCATGGGTGATCGAGGAGGATGTTGAATGCTAGGTTTAGATCAATAACATGGCAGAGTGTTTCTTGGATGACTGGCCCAACCTTGATTGGTAGTAAAATAGTTCCTTCTGTGGTTCTTTCCAAGTTGTCATAAGCTTTGATTGTGATAACCGCATTGATGATATCTACCTCAGTATACCCAGCTTGTTTTATGAATTTTAGGGTGCAAATATTCAAGGCTGATCCATTATCTATCATTACTCTTTTCATGGAAAAATTGGATACCATGATGGCTATGCGAAGCGAAAGGGTGTGATCTAGCTCGACCATGGGTATGTCAGTGGGTTTGAAAGATAGGGCACATGAGGATGAAAGGTGTCCAACAAGATTACGAAAATCAGTAGCATTGATATCAGAAGGGACATAGGATTCTATGAGAGCACTGTCAAGGATGTTTTTGTACATAGGACTAGTGCGAAGAAGGTCTAAAATGGAGATTTGGGCTGGCATGTTCCCAAGGTGTTCCAAGATATTATACTGGCTTTTTGACAGAGCTGATGGTGCTGGTGAAACTGATGGGCCTGCAATGTTAAATTGCGCTCTTCGAGTGGTGACTGCACACTCATTGTTTGGTCCTTGGATATTGATAACATTGATAGAAGGCTCTTTCTCGGAGATACAACCTATAAGGCTACCATACTCTATATAGGATGAAGTGTGGCCATTGTTCTTACCATGCTGTTGGTTTGGCTGGCGGTTGTTGGTGTTGTTGTTGTTGGTTTGGATAGGTGCTTTTCCAAGATTTTGGTTGTTGTGTGGAGGAAAAGCATTTTGATAGATCTGTAAGCCTGCATTGGGAGAGGTTTGGGCACCAACAGTGATTTCCTTCTGATTAATGAGGTCTTGCACATAGTCTTTCAATTTCATGCATCTGAGGGTAGTGTGACCTTTTACCCTATGAAATTTGTAGTACACATTGTCTTTGTACCATGCAGCTTTGGATTGGCTTGGGTCAATTTGCTGGGTAGGAGGAAATTTGATGAGGTTTTTCTTGACTAATTTCTCAAAAATGACATCCAATGGCTCACCAAGGGGTGTATAGTTTCTAGGTGTAGGTTGGAATCTGGGCTTTTGTCCTGCAACTACATTGATGGCATTAGCTTGATTGCTAGACCCTTGGAAGTTGGGTCTTGGATTGTGGTTTTGATAGCTTTGGTTATTCTGTTGTTGGTAGTTGATAGCTTATTGATTGTTTGGTTGATATGGTGGGTTGGACTGGTTGTGAGAAGGACCAACAATATTCACATGTCTGGTGTCAGTGATGCCATCTGTTGCAACATGCTTGTTTCTGTTCCAATATCTAGATTTGTCATTGGAATGTGATTGATTTTGGTTGGCCTCTTTGTAAATCTTGACCACACCATCTTTAATGAGTCCTTGCTCAAGGATCATTCCTTTCTCTTTGATATCTTTATAGGTCTGCAAACAGTTCATGGTCATGTGGTGAGCCAAGCTGGGATGGGCATTATCAATAAACATTTTCACCACATGGTGCTCTGGCAAGGTGCAGGATATGTGGGTGGTAAGGGTTTGCCATCTTTGTAGGTATTCAGCAAGGCTTTCTCCACCTTTTTGTTTAGTGTGGACAAGGTCAACTATTGATAGCTCTGTTTCAACAAGATGGGCATATTGGGCTACGAATGCCTTAGATAATTCAGCAAAGTTTTTAATTGTTCCATAGGGGATTTTGTAAAACCATTCAAGAGCTGGTCCAGCCAAGCTTTTGGGAAAAAGGCGCAAGAGGAAGATATCATTGTATGCCACGTCCTGGCAATGCATGTAAAATTCTTTGATATGTGTGATAGGGTCTCCTTTTCCTCTGAATTTGTCAAATTTGGGAACCTCAAAGTGTTCGAAAAATGGTGTCATGGTAATGGCTCTATCAAATGGGTAAGGACACACATTCTCAAACTTGAATGTCTTCGGATCATTCCCTTCTTGGATGGCTTTCAGAGCTGTCTTCATTTGCTCCCATTCTGAATTGATAGGTGATGGCTAGGGTGCCCCCAATGTAGGAGTGTCTTTTGAGGTAGGTATGCGCTAAATGGGGCCATTGAATATGGATGGCTGTGAGGGATTTTCTAATAGGGATTGTACATTTTTGGGCAGCTGCATGGTGGATGACGGGTTGTTGAGGGGGATGTGGCGCATATTACTGCATGTGTTGTGAGGCTTGTTGTTGATATGGGATTTGAGGTTGGGATTGAGGAACATAAGCTGGCTGTGGGATAAATGAATGGCTTTGTGGAGGTAAGGTATAAGATGGTTGTGAAGCTTAGGGAAAGGATCGGGGGGCTTGTGGGATTTGACCAAGGTATGTGGGCTGCGCCCCCATTTGGGATGGTACCTGCAAATAATTGGTGGTTGGCTAGATTGGTGGGTTACCTCCTAGAAGTGGCATTGAAAAGTAGTTGGTAATAGGAGGTAATGGATTAGTTGGTGGTGGAGGTGGTGGGAATTGAAAGCTAGGAAATGGAATTGATGGGGTTTGATAGCTTGGTGTCTAGATTTGGAAGCTTGGTAGAGTGGTGGTGGGAGCTTGGGTCACTTGAGAGCTAGGCAGAACATTGGTAGTAGCTTGTGGGGTTTGATAGCTTTGTGGAGTGAGGGTAGTAGCTTGTGGATTTGTGGCTGATGGCACTGAGCTTTCAAGACCTAATGGAAATGATGGGATTATGCTTTGGGCTGTGATGAACAAGCTAGGGGTGATGAAAGGTTGATTACTTGGCCCCATGGGCGGCATCCCTTTTGTATATTGTTGAGGCTGGCGAAAGATGCTAGCACTAATTTGGGAGATGGGTGGATTTGGAAGGCTGGGTTGGGGAGCAGCAACAACAATAGTGAAGGGCGTGAATGGTGAGGTGTTTTGGGTAAAGGGGGTTTGGATCAGAGACGTATGAACCAAGGATGGAGTGGTGGTGGCTGGGTTGGCTTGCGGCATGGAGATTTCAACTTGGGTGGATGATGGTATGTTTGGGTCTATTGGATCATATGGATTGGCTGGAGGCTCTTCTTTTGGCATATATTGAGGATAATTTGGATCATAAGAGCCTATGGGTGGTGGCAGCTGCCCAAACAACGGGTGAGATGGATATGATAATGGAGGGGTGTCATGTCCCCTTTTCAAATAATAAAAAAATAATAATCTTTGCTAAGGCAGGCAGGCCCAAGAAAGTGAAGTTTCAGAAAAAGGGGGTTAATCTTTGGAAATTGTTGGACTAATAAATGAAAATTATTATTAAAATATGTTTCATTAACCTCTCTTGGACGTGAGTTACAGTTATGCCCTCTTTTAAGGGGTTTGGAGGCATTTTGGGCAGATTCCAGAACTTGATTTTGTTGATTTCTTTGTTATTCTTCAGAGGCTGCCAAACCTGTGAAGAAGGAGACCCAAGAACGGGAGTTTGCAGGTTTCTAGGGAGACCCAAGAATGGGAGTTTGTAGGTTTCCAGGAAGGCTAAGGATGGGAGTTTGAAGCCATTCCATGTGCATGCTCATACAGAGTTTGCCTTTGTGCTGAACAGTGTAGATTTGTGAGTTTTTGGGTGTGTTTTTTGCATGAGTTTGGTGTTTTCAGTTGAGCATTTCATATCAGTTTTGGTTGCTGCTGTATTTTAGACTTTAAGCTGTTAAAATAGAGCTGAATATATGTATTGGGATGTGATTAAACTTCTAAGATAGTTTATTAGTGTTTTTGTGGTGTTTCCGGGCATTTTGTGTTAATTTCGGGAGCCCGATGAGCATAGTTTTTGTCCTACATTTGTGAGCTGTTGTGTAAAGGCTATATAGATTTGGAAATGTCATTTTGTAGGCTGTTATGCTGCTGAAATTTCTATAAAAATGTCCATTTTTAGATTTATTAATAATAGGTGAAGCTGTGAAGCTTTTGGCACCATTTCTGGCATACCTGATTTGGGGTTTCTTGAGAAATTTGGAGGATCTTTGTGATATTAGTTGTTTGATCTTAAAGATCTGATTAAAGGTTGGAAATATCATACAAAAATTAGAAAAGGGACATTTCAGTGGTATCAGAGCCATGATCTTGCCAGCCTAAGTGTTTTTAGAAGCTTGCATGTCAGTTTTGACAACTACCCAGATCTTGCATTTCAGCTTTGAGAACTACCCAAATCTTGCATGTCATAATTTATGGTTGCATGTTGCTTCTAATCAGCTGCATGCAAAATTTATAGTTGCATGCTACTTCGAATCATTTGCATGTTAGTTCTTGGTGAATTTGGTGGTTGTAGAAGTTTGCATGTCAGTTTTGACAACTACCCAGATCTTGCATGTCATAATTTGGTGGTTGCATGTTGCTTCTAATTAGTTGCATGTCAAAATCTATGGTTGCATGCTACTTCTAATCATTTGCATGTTAGTTCTTGGTGTTTGAAGAAGTTATATCCTATTGGGGTTACACTCTACTTTATCCAGAATGGACAGGTATAGTACAGAGTCTCAGAGGACATGATCTTGGACAATTGATATCCAGAGTCAAAACAGTAGAAAGGATGGTTATTTAGACATTCGAGATAAACTTATGAAAATAAGCCATGACATGTCTGAACAGTTGATTGAACACCACTGTATAATGAATGACATGTTGTCCGACCCAGCTAAGGTGGATAAGTTGACTAGATTTCTATTTGGTATATTTTCTCACAGGGCAGATGACACAATTACCAAGAACTTGCATGAGGAGTTTGAGAAACTAGCTGATAGCCAGGTAGAGGTCTTAGATTCTACTCTGCCACAGGAGGTGGTGGGAAAGGATATTACACAAATTGATAGTAACGGTCAACTTGATACTCAAATTGAGACAATTATTTACAGGTCATCAAAGGGTGATGCCATAGGTATTCAGGATGGTATAGTTACAACAGGCAGTGACTACAGTGTAGTGGGTTTAGATGATGATTATGAGGATGTTGTTGTGCAGGATGGTGAGATACCTGGTAGAGATGAGCAGACATTGAGCATTCATGACTTTGCTGAGAAAGAGTACCAAGCACAGTTAGATGCTTCATCACATGAGGTTGAGGTTGGTAGTACTTCACATGATTTGTCCAGCCAGCTAAAGGTGAACAAAGATAGTATTGTGACTTCATTATCTCATCATGACAGGTATGTGGAATTAGTTGGTATTGGTCATATTACTCAGGTGAGGAGTTTGCTTGAGTTACCAGTTGATTCTAGTTTACGGATATGGACTCAAGATTGTTATATTGGTGTTTGGGATTTAGTTGACTGGAGATCTTTAACAATTTTTGGTAGCAGTGTTTGTTTGGGTGCTATCATGGATTTTATTAGCAAATTACACGGTGTTGTCTTTTCTTGTGCCAGTATCTTGTCTGATGTTGGTATTAGTTTTTATACATCGATGTTGGGCTTTGTTCATATATCCAGTCGACCATACTTGCTGGAATGTGTTGATGATATTTCATATTTGGCAGTGTGTATAGATGACTCTTGGGATCATATTGGCATATTGATGAGATCCAGGAGGATGCAGTGGGCAGTTTTGAAGACTTAGTTTCCTTGGGTATAGAGGAGTTGGATAGCAATGCTAATGTTTTTGATACTCCGTATGTTGATATGAGCTTTAGATTTGATTCACAGGATATGGATGGTAATACTCTAGAGACTAGTAACTTTGAGGATACTCCTTTAGACAGTGCATCAGAGGAGGTTTGTAGGAGACAGTCAAGCCAGTGCCATCATGTGTCTAATCAGTTGAGTGTTAGTGACCGAGACATTTCTATCACTTGCCAGCATTTTGATGCTGCTCGTCAGTTGTTAGCAGTTTATGGATGGGGTTCTCCTACTAGTGATGAGTAGGGAGGCAGTTATCTTTCCTTGATAGAGTTCCACTCTTTATGGGAGGCTATTCAGATTTTGAGACTGAATTATATGCAGTTGGTAGCTGACAGAGATTATCTTATGGAGTGGGGCAGTACAACATATGATGCATTGTTGGCCAAGGAAGATGAGGTGAGTGAGCTTACTCAGCAGCTTGAGGTGACTTCTGAGATTCTTGAGAGTACACAGTTGGCTTTCAAGGAGTCACAGTTTCATTTGGTTAAAGTGACCATGGAGTTAGAGCGACTACAGTCTTTACCTGATTCTATACAGTCACAAGCTGTGGTGTTTGGTGATTCGAGGATGTCCATGGCTGAGATTGTTAGAGATAGTGGAGATGGGGATGCATCCATCCTTGATACTAACATTGGCATATCAGGTTCATTCCCACTAGAGTCAGGTTCAGTTGAGTTGGGTGTTGTAGCAAATTGTTGTATGCCTAACATGGTGGTGGCCTCTAGTACTAATGGCACAGAGACTAGAGATGTATCAAAGATCATGTCTGATGTTGGTGAGTCGATAGTTGGCATGGTTCTTGCTAGTAATACTACTCCCTTGGTGATATCTTTGGATGTAGTAGTCAGTTCCAACATGGTTAATGATCAATTGCAGTTAGTTTCATCTGGATTATACTCTGAGCCACTGACTGAGATTGGTGCATTCTATCGGCATTACACTATCAGGTACACTCATCAATTTACCTTTGATGACCATGTTGATGAGATTATGATACAAAGATGTACTTTGGTTCCATTTTCTTATCATCAGTTATGGAATAGTTTGATGCCTCAGGATGAGAGTTGTGATGGGCACACCATGGCGATAGGTCCTGTAGTTGATAGCTTGATAATACATGACTTAGAGTAGGAGTTTTGGAGTGATGCTTCAGCAGGGTACGTACATCAGTTAGCAATTGATCCTTGTGTTGAGGAGTTGATGGCAGGAAAATTTGGTTTGGGTTCCATTTCTTGTTGTTTATCTTGTGATGGCTTTTCACCATCAAGAGTGCATGGGAGTTATGGTTATCAGACAGTGGCCGATGATCTACAAATTTGTGTTGACTGTAGGAGTTGTACAGTGTGTGGATTCTCCATACTTGGTATAGTTTCATTTGAGAGCATTCACCATTGTTGCAGAGTTGGATTGTACATTCCGTATAGGCCAGTGGAATGCATTGATGGTATTTACTGTGTTGGTAGTCCACTTTACTTGGGTTTTGATGTTCTAAGAGTTTGTGTCTCATGGGTTTCTGACTGTGGAAGTTGTGATTTTGGAGTTTGGTTGAGCTATAATTGTCAGTTTGATTATGGATTCCTCTTGGTCATATTGCAAAGGATATTGCAGGAGCCTGTGTTGATTGGTAGTAGTATAGTTCATGACTACATTTGGGATCCAGGTGGATTGATTGGTTTATTGTTCAGCCATTGCTTGAGGACAAGCAATGTTTGGGAGGGGAGGACTTGTCATGTCCCCTTTTCAAATAATTAAAAAATAATATTCTTTGCTAAGGCAGGCAGGCCCAAGAAAGTGAAGTTTCAGAAAAAGGGGGTTAATCTTTGGAAACCGTTGGACTAATAAATGAAAATTATTATTAAAATATGTTTCATTAACCTCTCTTGGATGTGAGTTATAGTTATGCCCTCTTTTAAGGGGTTTGGAGGCATTTTGGGCAGATTCCAGAACTTGATTTTGCTGATTTCTTTGTTATTCTTCAGAGGCTGCCAAACCTGTGAAGAAGGAGACCCAAGAATGGGAGTTTGCAGGTTTCTAGGGAGACCCAAGAATGGGAGTTTGTAGGTTTCTAGGAAGACTAGGATGGGAGTTTGAAGCCATTCTATGTGCATGCTCATACAGAGTTTGCCTTTGTGTTGAACAGTGTAGATTTGTGGGTTTTTGGGTGTGTTTTTTGCATGAGTTTGGTGTTTTCAGTTGAGCATTTCATATCAGTTTTGGTTGCTTCTGTATTTTAGAATTTAAGCTATTAAAATAGAGCTGAATATATTTATTAGAATTTGATTAAACTTCTAAGATAGTTTATTAGTTTTTTTGTGGTGTTTCCGGGCATTTTGTGTTAATTTCGGGAGCCCGATGAGCATAGTTTTTGTCCTACATTTGTGAGCTGTTGTGTAAAGGCTATATAGATCTAGAAATTTCATTTTGTAGGCTGTTATGCTGCTGAAATTTCTGTAAAAATGTCCATTTTCAAATTTATTAATAATAGGTGAAGCTGTGAAGCTTTTGGCACCATTTTTGGCATACCCGATTTGGGGTTTCTTGAGAAATTTGGAAGATCTTTGTGATATTAGTTGTTTGATCTTAAAGATCTGATTAAAGGTTGGAAATATCATACAAAAATAAAAAAAGGGAAATTTCAAGGGGGTCTTCCAAAGTCAAAGGTTCCTACATTGTCCCTTCAAAAATTAGCCATGATTGTCTCTTTGTTCTTGTCTATAATGGCATTTACCAATACTGCATTTCCTGGTTGGTTCATGAAAGCTTCAATGTCAGTAGATGATGGCATAGCTTTCTCTAGGCTGAAGGATGGCTGAGTGCTCAAGGGGGGTGAGGTTGTTCGATCCAAATGATAGGGCTCCATTGTTTCTTTCTTCTTGGCTAAGCGAGTGACGGGTGGCATGAAAAATGCTCCTAGGGATGAGATGCAACAAATGCTGGTGGATGCAAAAGGGAGGAAGGTTTTTCTATGCAAATGATTTCCTAGGTTGAGGTAAAGCTATATGAAAAAACCTAAGGAGGATTAGGTTGGGGATTCTAACTTCCAAGATATGTTGCCAAAGCACAAAAGGTCTGCTTTCCTATGTGCAAGCTTGGTGGTGATTGTGTCAACTTAAGGATAGACTAATGATCCTTTAGGAAGAACACGAGATTGACCACTTGTGGATCCCAACCTTTAGCTCAAGGTGATGAGGGATAACAAGTGGTAAAGCTAGATTACCCTAGACAAAGCTTTGTCAAAAGGGATAACCTTGGTGAGATTGGTGGTTTTGAAAGTTTTTAGGAATGGCAAACTTTTAGCAAGGTGACAACAATTTTGAAAGCTTAGATGTGCAATTTTTGGATTGCTGGGTAGATGGTTTGATTTTAAATAAGATGTATGAGCTAATAATTCTTAAGGGGATAACCTAAGATGGCTGGCTTTTCTACAAAGATGACTCTAAAGTGAAGCTTATCCAAGAAGATGTGGAGAAACAAGGGTGTCTAATCATAGAAATCATGCCTAGTTGGTAAGGCATAAGCGTGATTAACTCCTAGATGTTGGCTAAATTTGATGGTGCGCTCTAACCAAGCCTCTTGAAGTGCTTCGTCAGTAGCTTTGTCCTCTACTTTGTGGAGTTTGGAAATTCACGGGCTTGGTGTTATTTCTTTTCTCTTGGCTGAAAGTTCTTGGTATGCCTGAGATGGCTTGAGTTTAACATTGTGAAACTTTTGTTTGGGTTTGGGTTGCTTTGACATGAATTCTTGAATCTGCTTGGCTTTGAGAGACCTCGATTATTTTGCTTCAACTTGTTCAACTTCTGGAATAGGCAGTGACTACGCTAAGTGTACCCTAAGCTAGGATTGACCAAGTTTGGCAAACATTCATTCAATAAGTAAAAGACCAAGCAATAGATAGAAACAACCAAATAGAAGTTTTGATTCCTAGAATGTGATACTTGCGCCAAGGAGTGTGTGTGTTCTACAAATGTTTCGATCAGTCACTTCAAGCACATTAACATCCTAGGTGGTTTTCTACAAGGCTGACAGTTGGTTTAGTTAGGGAGTCCTCGATATACCCAAGGTACGTGAGGCCCAAATTCGTAGATGAAACCAAAAAGATGTCATACAGCCGAGAGGAGCGGTAACCCACTTCTCCTCTTTCACTTCTCAAGGGTAAATTGACAACTTGAAGCGCCAACAAAAGTAAATCGATCGAAGAATGAAAACAAGAAGAAGAGTTAGGGTCAACAAAAGCAAACTCACATACCCAAAGGCCCTCCACGTCAAGTATCGATTAATTTCCTTTAAAGCATTCAAGAGTTGGTGTGATTTTGTTTTAAATCCAAAGCAAAGATGTGTAAGACTCAATTTGTCAAGCGCGCGCCCGGAGGCCCTCCACGTCAATAGTTGTTCAATTTTAGTGCCCAAACTTGAACTGTGATCGATTTAATCTAGAATTTTGGTCATTTAAATTTTTTGATAAAGTTAAAGCAAACGTTCAAAGACCAAGTGAGTGAGTTAGATTGTGGAACATTTAACACCTTTTTCAAGTAGACCCATCCCCATAAATGGTGCTGAGATTACAACAAATGGTTGAATTGATGGGTGATTAGAAAAGAGGTGAGTCCAAGGAACTACTCAAATTGATTTTTGTAAATTTGTATTTAACTTAACAAAGTTTTTTAAATGTCCAAAAATCAAACTTTACCTAAATTGCATGTGGAAAAGAGATTTATTTTGTTCAATTTTAGAAGCTCCAAATGAAGTGTTTGATATTGCAATGGTTAATTGATCCTTAGCATTCAAGATTGGATTTGTTGTTTTAATCATGCATTCATAAAAAAAAAAAACTTGATTTTAATCCATGGCACTCAAGAGTGATTTTAGCAACATGCATTCAAAGACAACTGATTAAACATTCAAGTTTTTTCTTTTGAGCATTCAAGATTGAGATTTTGTGTGTTGTTTTAAGAATTTTGAAGTGCTTTGTTTAAACCTTAGATCATTCAAGATTGTTTTGGACTCAAAAGTGAAAATGACTCTTTGGACTTTGGTTTTCATTCAAGATTTTGTGTTCTAGTTTGCATATTTTAAGCCCAAAAATGATATTCCTAGATTGTTTTGATGTATGAAAAACTTAAGAAACATTCAAGATTTTGCAACAAGACATTTGTTTGGAACAAATAACAAAGCTTTTAGGAAAATTTTTGACAACCATTTAGGACTCTTAGCTTTCATGAGATTTTTAAAAGAACTTTAAAATATTTGCAAATGAGGTTCATTTTATCCTTGATTGATGCTTTGAGTTTGACTTAGATTTTAGTGTGCACTTAGTGTTGATTTCGAACCTTTTGAAATGGAAACTTGAAGTTCTTTTTAAATTCTCAAAAATGAAGTGTTCCTAACTTTGCATGAATGCATCTAAAACCTTGATGTTGCAAGGATGCAAATGATTGGATTGGTTTAGTTTCACTTGTTAAAATGCTCTCTTTTTTTTTTTGCAAATTTTTAATTTTTAATGGACTTAAGTATGATTTAGGGGTTCATTTTAAGCACTAAAAAGAAGTGTGTATGATTTTGCTTCCTTAAAAAAAAATGGCCAAGATCTCCCACAAGAAGAAGAAGAAGAAGTAGATGGAATAAGAAGAATATAGACAAGAAGAGGAAAAAGAATTCCAAGTGCTTTATCCACCTATAAGCTTGAAAAATCTGCAAATACTATGAGATAGACTATGAGTTCCCTTGTCTTCTTCATGCTCATGTGGACTTACAAAACTAATTTATACAATCCTACCAATCACAAAAACAAGCAAAATTAGCCAAAATCAGAAAATGACATACAAAACTTGACTTAAAAAGCTAATTAATATTACCCATGCGGGGTCCCACTGGGCATGCCAAAATGCATATGAGCAATGTTAGTATGCTAATAGAAGCCAAATTTAAATAAAGCTTCTACAAATTAAATAAAATTTATAAACTTCAAGATAGACTAAGATGAGCTCTCAATTCAGAATATGAGCCATTAATGGACTCTCTCAATGAGAAGCTCTCTTGTTGAGTGGCTTTGTCTAAATAGATAGGATGTATGCGCAAGCTTATGCTTCAAAAATGGCTTCAAATGGAGTTGGAATTTGGGTGTGAGTGTATGGTTTTGATGTAAAATGGCTTCTTAAAATGACATTATGACTTTACTTCATGGATTGTGTTATTTTGCAAAGGGGAAAGATCCAATTTATAGGCAAGAGGCTTGAGGGATTGAGGGCTAAGATGCAAGGATGGAAAAAAGCTCATGGAGGGCTCAAATTGCATGAGAAGAGAGCACATGGATTGTCCTTCCTTACAGCCAATCAGGGAGTGACACATGTCACAGGGTGAGAGAATGGAGGAAAGGGGAAGGATGAGTCAACAAAGGAGGCTCAAGGGATAAAATCTTCATAAAGACCCTCATAATGGCTTGTAAGAGCAATAAAAGGGCTTGGAAGAGTCATTTATGACCTAGTGGACTTTATAAAGTTTTATGGTTGAGATATTTTGAGGGAGATGAAAGCAATTTCGACTTGGGCTTGATTAGGAGGGTTTTAGGCTTGCTTAGGCTTGTGCAAATGATTAGAGGATGGATTAGGGTGGTTTAGGATTAACTTAGGGATAGGCAAGTGGATGGCATTTAATGAGGGTGGGTGAAGGAGGAGATATTTGTTAACTTTGGCTTGGGTTAGTAAGTTTTCACCCATGTTTAGGGAATGTGACAAGGTTAGGAGGCGATTAGGATTAGGTTTAAAGACATCTTCTAAAAGAGTCTAGACTTTGGATGGGGATAAAGACTTTCTAGAATAGTCTAGAATTTCCTAGGATGAGGATGAAGACGTTCTAGAAGAGTCTAGAACTTCTTAGGATGAGGATAAATTAGATTTTTAGGAAATAAATAAACTTTTATTTATTTCAAGCGTTTGGGTTGAGGAGATATTTATTAAAACTTTTTTAATAAACATGAGGATTAATATTTAATCTTAATTAAAAATTTTGAGTTGGGATTAGGGGTAGGAAATGATGGGATTAGCCTTTAATCAAAATTAAAGAAGGATTAGAAGATTTTGGAAGAGGTTAGTGGTCTTAAGGAAATTGGCCAAGTTTTGAGCAAAAAAAAAATATTTTATTTATTTTGAGTTTTTTGGTCAATTTATTAATTAAATAATTAATAAATAAAGAAATACTGTTTAAATAAGATTTAAACATTTTTGGGAGGGATTCCTTAATCAAATATTTTTAATTAAGATAAAGCGATTTAATGGCATAAAAATAAATAAATAAATTAATAAATGATGATGTCATCAGGAATTTTTCAAAAAATAAAAATGCTTTATTTTCTAAAGGTTTTTAAGTGTCTACAGTCATCATGTAATGTGTCGAAGTGGGTCATAAGTCAACCTATGACCTCTTTTGACCCATAAGAATGATTCTAATATGTCCTTAGGGGTACTAGGACCCCTAGGGACATATGTCATCATGTAATGTGTCGAAGCGTGTCATAGGTCAACCTATGACCCCCTTTAACCCATATGAGTGAATCTAATATGTTCCTAGGGGTCCTAAGACCCCTAAGGACATATGTGATCATGTAATATGTCGAAGGGTGTCATAGCTTAACATATGACCTCCTTCGAGCCATAATAATGATTCTAATATGTCCCTATGGGTCCTAGGACCCTTAGGAAGATATGTCATCATTTAATGGGTTGAAGGAGGTCATAGATCAAACTATGACCCCCTTTGACCCATATGAAGCATTCTAATATGTCCATAGGGGTCCTAGGACCCTTATGGACATATGTCGTTACGTACTGGGTCAAAGGGGGTCATAGGTCACCCTATGACCCCTTTTGACCTATTAAAAGGATTCTAATATGTCCCTTGGGGTCTTAGGACCCCTAGGGACATATGTCGGCATGTAATGGGTCGAAGGGGATCATAGGTCAACCTATGACCCCCTTTGACCCATAAGAACAATTCTAATATGTCCCTAGGGGTCCTAGGACCCCTAAGGATATATGTCATCATTTAATGGGTTGAAGGGGGTCATAGGTCAACCTATGACCCCCTTTGACCCATAAGAACAATACGAATATGTCCCTAGGAGTTCTAGGACACCTAGGGACATATTTCATCATTTAATGGGTCAAATGGGGTCATACATCACCCTATAACCCATTTTGACCCAGAAGAACGATTCTAATATGTCCCTAGGGGTCCTAGGGACATATGTCATCATGTAATAGGTCGAAAGGCGTCATAGGTCAACCTATGACACCTTTTGACCCATAGAAGATTCTAATATGTTCCTAGGGATATATATCGTCATTTAATTGGTCGAAGGGGGTCATAGGTCAACCTATGACACCCTTTGACCCATATGAAACATTCTAATATGTCCCTAGGTGTCTTAGGACCTCTAGGGACATATGTTGTCATTTAATGGGTTGGTGACCTATGACCCCCTTTGACTCATAAGAACGATTCTAATATCTCCCTGGGGGTCCTAGGACCATGAGGGACATATGTCATCATGTAATTGGTCGAAGGGGGTCATAAGTCAACCTATGACCCCCTTTGACTCATAAGAATGATTTTAATATGTCCTTAGGGGTCCTAGGACCCCTAGGGGCATATGTCATCATCTAATGGGTTGAAGGGGGTCATAGGTCAACCTATGACCCCCTTTGACCCATATAAAGCATTCTAATATGTTCGTAGGGGTCCTAGGATCTCTAAGGACATATGTTGTCATGTAATGGTTCGAAGGGGGTCATAGGTCACCCTATGAACCCCTTTGACCCATAAGAACAATTATAATATGATCCTAGGGTAGGGACATACCTTATCATTTAATGGGCAAAAGGGGGTCATAGGTCATCATATGACCTCGTTTGACCCATATGAAGTATTCTAATATGTCCCTAAGGGTCCTAAGACCCTTAGGGACATATGTTATCATGTAATGTGTCGAAGGTGGTCATAGGTCAACCTATGACTCCCTTTGACCCATAGGAACGATTCTAATATGTCCCTAGGGGTCCTAAGAGCCCTAAGAACATATGTCATCATTTAATGGGTTGAAGGGGATCATAGGTCAACCTATGACCTCCTTTGATCCATATTAACAATTCTAATATGTCCCTATGGGTCCTTGGACCTCTAGGGACATATGTCATCATATAATAGGTCGAAGGGGATCATAGGTCAACCTATGATCCCCTTAGATCCATATGAAAGATTCAAATATGTCCCTAGGGGTCTTAAGACCCCTAGGGACATATGTCACCATGTAATGGGTCATGAACAATTCTAAGATGTTCCCCCTAGGAAAATTTTTCATCATGTAATTGGTCAAAGGGGGTCATAGGTCAACCTATGACCCCCTTTGACTCATAAGAATGATTCTAATATGTCCCTAGGGCTCCTAGGACCCCTAGGGACATTTGTCATCATTTAATGGGTCGAACCCATATGAACGAATCTAATATGTTCCTAGGGGTCCTAGGACCCCTAGGGACATACGTCGTCATATAATATGTCGAAGGGGTCAGAGGTTAACCTGTGACCCCCTTTGAGCCATACAAATGATTCTAATATGTCCCTAGGGGTCTTAGGACCCCTAGGGAGATATGTCATCATTTGTTAGGTTGAAGGGGGTCATATGTCAACCTATGACCCACTTTGACCCATATGAAGCTTTCTAATATGTTCTTAGGGGTCCTAGGACCCTGATGGACATAGGTAATGGGTCGAAGGGGGTCATAAGTCACCCTATGACCTCCGTTGATCCATAAGAATAGTTCTAAAATGTCCCTAGGGGTCCTAGGACCGGTAGGGACATATGTCATCATTTAATGGGTCAAAGGGGGTCATTGGTAAACCTATGGCCCCCTTTGACCCATATGAACTATTCTAATATGTCCTGAGGGGTCCTAGGACCCCTGAGGACATATGTCATCATTTAATAGGTTGAACGGGGTCATAGGTCAATCTATGACCCCCTTTAACCCATATGAATGATTCTATTATGTCCCTAGGGATCCTAGAACCCCTGGGGACATATGTCGTCATGTAATGGGTCGAAGATTCTTATATGTCGCTAGGGGTCCTAGGACCCCTAGGGATATATGTTCTCATTTAATTGGTCGAAGGGGGTCATAGGTCAACCTATGACCCCCTTTGACCCATATGAAACATTCTAATATGTCCCTAGGGTTCCTATGACCCCTAGGGACATATGTCATCGTGTAATGGGTCAGAGGGGGTTATAGGTCAACCTATGTCCCCCTTTGACCCACAAGAACGATTGTAATATGTCCCTAGGGGTCTTAGGACCCCTAGCTATATATGTCATCATTTAATGGGTCGAAGGGGGTCATAGGTCAACCTATGACACCGTTTGACCCATATGAATCATTCTAATATGTCCCTAGGTGTCATAGGACCCGTAGGGACATATGTCATCATGTAATGTGTCGAAGAGGGTCATAAGTCAACCTATTACCCCCTTTGACCCATTAGAACGATTCTAATATATATGCCATTATCTAATGGGTCAAAGGGGGTCATAGGTCACCCTATAAGCCCCTTTGACTCATAAGAATGATTCTAATATGTCCCTAGGGGTCCTAGGACCCCTAGAGACATACGTCATCATTTAATGGGTAAAAGGGGAACATAGGTTGACCCATATGAAGCATTCTAATATGTCCCTAGGTGTCCTAGGACCCCTAGGGCCATATGTCATCATGTAATGTGTCAAAGGAGGTCATAGTTCACCCTATTACCCCCTTCAAACCATATGAAAGATTTTAATATGTCCCTAGGGGTCTTAGGACCCTTAAGGACATATGTCATCGTGGAATGTGTCGAAGGGGGTCATATGTCACCCTATGATCCCCTTCAACCCATATGAATGTTTCTAATATGTCCCTAGGGGTCTTAGGACCCCTAAGGACATATTTCATCATGGAATGTGTTGAAAGTGGTCATTGGTCACCCTATGACCCCCTTCAACCCATATGAATGATTCTCATATGTCCCTAAGGGTCCTAGGACCCCTAGGGACAAATGTCATCTTCTAATATGTCGAAAGTGTTCATAGGTCATCCTGTGACCCCCTTTGACCCATATAAACTATTCTAATATGTCCCTAGGGGTCCTAGGATCCCTTAGGAACATATGTCATCATGGAATGTGTCAAAAGGGGTAATAGGTCATCCTGTGAGCCCTTTTGACCAATATAAATGACTCCACTAGAAATAATATAGTAAAAATAATAATAATATAGTATAACAATCATATATATATATAATTTATAGATTAAAATAATAATAACATAATATATTATATGTTATAATTTACATATGATAATAATAATAATAATATATTATAGATTATAATTTATATGTGATAATAATAATAATATGTATTAATAACATATATATAATATATTACGTTATTATATTTAATAAAAATATAGTAAAAATAATAATAATATATTATAATAATATATATTATATTTATAGATAATAATAATAACAATAACATAATATATTATTATATATTAATAGATTATATATTATATCTTTACATTACGTTTTATATATATATATATATATAATATAATGTTAGATTATTATATAATATATAGATTATATATTATTTTATATATAATAGTTATGTTATTATATTATATATTTATAGATTATATATTATATCTTTACATATTTCATAACTCAAATTAGTTATATCACTTACAAATTAGTTTTTTCCTCTAATTTTTGTGCCTTTGCCTCCAATTTTTATGTTGCCAATATCGGATATCGCATCTCATATTGGATATCCGATATCCGATCTCATATCAGATGTCCGATCTCAAATTAGATATTCAATAAGGCTTGGGCCTTACTTTCTAGGTTTGGTACCTGGATAGGTGAAAAAAAGTCAGAGTGAATTTTGAAGCGCTTATAAACGTGTTCAAACTCTATTTTTTTCACTTTGCCACTTTTTGGCACACCATGATCCTGCACATACCCGAGACACAGATGAAAAAGTGATTGAAATGGTGTAGAAGCTCCAAGCCTATGATCCTAACAGTGAAAGCCTCACTATAGAGGAGGCTACTGAATTGGTACAAAGGAGTGGTATGATAGTTTTCCCAGGATGGGATATTAGTTCATCATTCCTACTTGATCAAATGAGGAGACAAGAAAAATCAATCTCTTATGAGGAGATTAATCCATTTGGTGAATTGCAGGGGGCAGGATTTAATATAGATACTAAGACAATGGCTATTTGGAGTGTAGCTCCAGAATCAGAGAAGCCTACCCTGATGGAAATTAGAGAGACACCGGTAGGTAATGCAATTTTTTGGAATGCATGCATTCAACTTCTTCAGATCAAATTTACAACCTCCAAAACACTGCTACTATGCTAGGCAAGAACAAGATTGATATTCTTCAAGAATAATTGGTGCAGACATATGAAAAGTACTTTGACGCCAGGAAGAAGTATGAAGAGGAAATGAGAAGAACATATGTTCTGCAACATGCTTTGGAGGAATCAAAAAAGGAGAATGAAGATTTGAAAAGAGAAGAAAGGTCACTAAGAGTAAGGGAGGTACAAGACCAGAATATTCAAACTGACTAGATAGCAGAAGAACCACATCTAGTAACACATATGGATGTGGATGAGTTTGAGATTAGCAAGGATGCAAAGATTAGGACAATGAAACAGTTTTTGATTCATAGAATCACTACTTTAAAGAGAGCCTCTGTAAATGTACATAGTATGTACATTACTCTGCAGAGTAATGAATACCAATGCTTTGAGGCTTTATCACTATTATCTTCATTGTTTGCCCAGTGGGGGCCATACATTCAATTCTTTGATAGGTTAGTTCCTTTACTCACACAGAAAAAGGAACTACCTAAGGAGATCATTGTTCCTGTAAGGAAAATGATACATCAAGTTAAAGAATTGAATTCATTCTTCATTGGTAAGATCGAAGTAGTAAGGGGAAAATTGAAAAGCATAGCATTGGGTACCCCAGATTTCATTCCAACAATTTTGAACAATGAAGGGTATGCCAAATCTTGGCAAGAGTGGTCTGAATCTTTTGATCTAATATTACACCATCCAAGATTTATAGCATTTTCAAAAGGTGAATCAAGTGATCAAGTTGTATATGATATGATTGATATGACATACAAAATTGAAGAAGATATGAACAAAATTACTTGAGAGGGTAAAGCCATCACAGATGCAAAATGGACTAAAAACATCAGTGAATTAGAGGTAGTTAGAAATACAGCATGGCCTGTTGTGGATACAGATATTTCCATCTGGGAGGTTATGGCAGATATCGAAGCAATCCCTTCAATAGAAAATGATTAGCACAAAAGATGGTGGCCCCGAGGAATCAATTGGAGTACAAGTGTTGCAGAAGAATATCAAAGAGAAGCTATTCATCATAACAGATTACCTTACCTTTGTAGTACATTTGCTGTAGGTAATGTTGTAGTTAGAACTGGAAGACAAGCTTAATGATCACTTGCCACTTGTCACATTTTGTAATTGTTTCCCCTTTTTTTGTTAAAATATGTCACAAAAGGTTTCAACAAATTGTAATGATTATCTTAATTTTTGTTGTCTTTTGTCTTTTGTAATGAATCATGATGTAACCTTTGTAAGCCTGAAGCTTGTTGTAATTCAAGTGATATAAATATGAGTTCCCAAGGCTTAGAAATGGTCCGATCTATTGTTATTTTTTAGATTAAGTATAATTTTCTTTAAGAGCAGATATTGTTCCAACTCTATGTATTTCAATTTTCCACTATGTTTTGTAGTCAGTAGTTCTCTATGATGTTATGGGCTTTGCACACGTCTCTATTATCTCTTTTTTTATTATCAAACAACTAAATCAAGGGAAAGATACAAAAATAACATTGTGTCAACAATATGAATAGAGTAACAACTAACAAAAATCTTGAATTCAAATCAAGAGAAAGGTACAAAAATAACATTATGTCAACAATAGAGTAACAAAAATCTTGAACTCAATTTTTGTAAATTGTAATTGCAATATGACTAAATAATGAATATGCAAGAACTGAAGTAGACTCTAGAGTATACTGTATACCTATAAATTCCTTAGAACTGAATGCTACTTTACTAAATCACAATTCACTTCATTGACTTAGTCTCAAATGTGATGCTTCTATATCCCATATGGACTCTAGAATCCATAATCCTAAAACTAAAGTCTAACAAGTACTAATAGGTTCCTCTTCATTCTAAATCGAGTATTCAAAATCCGTAAAATCTTCATCTTCATTTTGACTTTGAGACCTAAATTCATCATTTATGTTGGAGTCAGTAGTAGAAGTAGAACCACCATCTTTTAAAGTGTTGCAAAGGCCTCGTCTTTCATGTGTGGAATTCCAAATGGCCAATGACCTATCATAAGGAAAATCTCTAACATTGTATTGAGTTACAAAAAACCTCAAACAAGTTTCCAAATTTTTGTCTAGTTTGTTTCTGACATTTGATTTCAAAAACCCCAATGCACTGAAAACTCTCTCATCTTCCATTGACCCTAATATCATCATTTGACATAAATCACTAAGTTTGAAATATTTTGATATTGAAGTATGTAATACTTCACTCTGACTTATCCTTTTCCAAAGCCTTGTTATTGCACCAGGATCGAATGGATTCTCAAAGTTTTCCATCTGGTTTTTCATACACAATGCAAAAAGTTTACATTGATTTTTAAGATTATTTGAATCTAAGATTCCTTGTATTAGTTGTCCATTGCAATTTGTATGCTTTGAAAACTGTGTTATCAATTCATCAAGTTTATTATGAAACAACTTTGCATCAATTGGATTATGTCCAAAGTGTTTCCAAAATTGAGGAAACACGCGACTCATGGCTTCAAGAATTTCTTCTCGAGGGAATCTTTCACAAATCTCACTTGAAAGTTGGTAGGAAATAGACTTCACATTTTCACTAACAGATTTAACAATCTTGTCAAAATCATCCTTTCTAACTAGTAGTACTTTGCCTCTCTTGGTTGTTTTACATTGGTGCATTGGTATTTCAAATCCTTTCACAAACACACATAGCTCATTTTTCCCATTGAGTTGTAAAAAATTCTTAGCATGATTCAAATCTGTAATTATCTCCCACCTTGAAAAAATTGGGCTATGACCTGAGAGATCTAAATACAAAGAATCCAGAGCCATGCATGTCATTTTATGTAAATCAGAATACTCATGAATATACATAGTTCTGTCTTGGGCTTTCTTAACAAGTTTGTTCATTAAATTCAGCATGGGGAGAAGACTGGCTAAAGTTAATAGGTTCTCTATATCACTTAACTTATTTAAAAAATTATGAGCTCTGTCCATTGTAAGGCATTGCTCATATAGAACTCCAATCAAGGATTGATATTCTTCTAGACTTCGTTCTGCTGGTCCATGCAAAGATATCCATCTGGTCTCAACATCCTTGAGAATCTTATTTCCTACTATTACTCCCTCAGAAAAATCTTAAATTCTGCAAAGCATTTAGGACTTCTACAAAAGTATGAGTGGAGCTCATGGATTAGATCTTCAACTTTTGACAAGTTGTAGGAAAAGTACTTACAATCTTATATGCTAAATTCATCCGGTGGGCCATGCAGTGTATGCTGAGCATGTAAGGTGCAATACTAGTTTGTAATCTTGCACAAAGACTAGTCCTTTGCCCTTGCATTACTGCAGCTCCATCAACTCTGACACACACTAACTTCTTTGCAATTGTCAAGTCATCCATACTAGAAATTTCATTCAAATCTTTCTTAACTTCTAAATATAATTTTTTTGCAGTTGAATTGGCTCTCATTTTACGAACACAAAGTAGATTAGCTTGATGGACATGATCTTTTATAGTATATACATGCATACAAACCCAAGCAGTGTTATCTACCACAGTGACTTCATCTAAGGATAATAAAATGAACTTGGATTCTTTTTCTCTCTCCTATACATTTTGCTTTTCCACCTCAGCAAGACAACTTGCCATTTCCCATCCAGCATATATTGACCAATGTGACATAGGATAGTGAGGAACTCTCAAAAAAGGTAATAAATTACCATATTCTGAAAAGTCTCTCACAAGACACCCTCTAGATAGAATATGAAAAATAACACTCATCTTAACGGTCTTTGCCAAGTTTGCATTATTGGCTGCATGTTGAAGCCCATCCTTGATTGGATTTCCACTACTACCAATACCAATTATCACTATTTTCATGAAATGCTCTTCATATTCTATGGCATACTTAACATGAAGGCATTCTTCCTTTGATTTCCATCTCACTATTGCTACTTCCTGTCCATCTATGATTTGTTTTTCATAAACCTTACCAATATGTTTTTCTACAATGTCAAGCTTTAACTGCAACTTTTTCTCTCTTTTAGTTTTCCAGGTACAAATCATACGCTTGCATTCTATTGGTGGTTCATCATTGTTTGTGACTAGTTCAATAAACCAGTACTTTGCTACCCAATCAACTTGGAAAGTCCTTTTCATTTCCCACTCCCACCCCATTTTTACATTCCTTTTTCTTTTCTTCCTACCAACATCAATATTATCTTCTATTACAACATCTTCTATTGTTGGAACATTTTTATCCTCGTTTGATGCATTTTTATTTAATTGAATAACAACCTACTCTTCTAGTGGTGGTGAGGTATTGTGATTTCCTTCTGCACTTGTACTTGCTAAAGTTGGTGGACCAGAAACATTGTCAATTCCAAAGAAAGCCTTTATGGTAGTATCTCTAAGTTTTCAGCATTTTGATGTAAGATTAATCCCTTCACTACCCTTGGGGGTCTTACCCTTGTCACTTCCCTGAGACTGAGCAATATTAGTTATAGACTCACCCTCCCCTGACATCTCAATCCACTAATAATTTGTTTAAACTTTACTTCCCTGAGAATAAGCAGTATTACTTTCAGACTAGGAATTGAAACTTAAAGAAAAAAAGTTAAATTTCAAATTTGATTTTTGATAGTTCGTGAATCGACATTCCACAGCAAAGGAAATAGGATATTGACCTTAGGTGGTCAATATCCATGCATGCAAGCTTTAAAAACCATTAACGTCCACTTTTTGAAAAATTTCTAATGAAAATGAGATAAGAAAGGAAACTGTAGATAAGCTTCTGATTAAATTAAACTACATAAGCCCAAGGAGAGTATTTTATAGCACAACTACACATACTAGTGTACCACCACTTGTGGAAGCTATCTCTAGAGTCCGAGTCTTGCTTGGGATGTGTCCTGCGCTGCCATAAATTTGATGGAGTGCCAGCAGTATTTAGTGAATGTCTCATTGCTTGGGCGAATTCAAATTTATATACAAATCAATACAATTACTAATTTACCATGCCAAACGAGCCGACTCCTCCACGACAAAATGAAAGTGTGTTGGTGAAACGAGCCGACTCCTCCACTTCCCATAACGTGAAACGAGCTGAATCCTTCATAGTAAAATGAAACTGGGATGGAAAATTCTCCCATATTGCATTAAACGAAAACTTGAAACCTAGTGAACATTCTGTTGTCACTTAGGTTTGCACCCTTGTCCAAGGCCTATGCGTGAGGACAACCTAGTGAAACATGGAAACGACCTCCAAGCTGTGGGACTTGAACTGCGAGGTTGAGTCTCCGGAGAAGGCCGGCATCCTCTTACTATTAGGGCACACCTAACTACTCTTGGAGAGGAAAAGGGAGAAGGAGAGCACAAAAGAAAATCTACCTAGTTCTAATCTAAGGAGGTGATGCACCAAAATAGAGTGTTCAGACCAATTCTCTGCCCATACATGCGCTACTAAACCAGAATGAAACTAAGGATATACACATCCAGACTTGCTTTAATCAAATATCCACATACAGATCAGAAAACCAAGATGAATGATACAAGGAAGAAGTTCACTTATATATCATTCGCAGGCCAGCAAAGATTCAATCATGCAGATTACATATTTCCACAAAACAATGGCACAGGCAAAGAATTCTTGCACTTTAATACCAATGGCTGAAGGAGATAAGTGGAGAATCAGGCAGTTCAAAGGCATAGGGGAATTTACACTAGAATTATAGAGAAATAGTAGAGGAAAATCAGAGAGAAGGTCCCTCTTTTCAAAATTTACAAAACCTGCCTTTATAGTTTAGGCATAACTGAGATCTTTTCCTGCTGAAATGACTTCACAGCCACCTGCCATTAAGCCCTGCGGAGGACAATCATGGGGATCTGAAGAAAATATGATCTTGCTGCTAAATAATGCCCTAAGAAGACAAAAACGGTGCCATAACTGCACTCTGACCCAGTAGATGGATCAACTGAGACAATGGAGTGTCTCTCTATATTTTGCATTCATTTCTGGTGGTTTGGATCGATCATGAAGATCAGATTGCACAACAAAATAGATCACCTTCATTTTTTGGGTTCATGAATCAACAGGGTCAGGAAGTCAACCTAGTTTCACAAGCCAACTAGGCCATGGGGGCCAATCGCTTCTTTTCGTTCTGCCACCTAGGAAGTTATCTGCAGTTGACCTCCTTTTATTGAACTAACCGTACCACCCTTCAAACTGTTATCATTAACTGTAATGATCACACTAATTGACAGTCGTTAACCGCCAACCTTGGCCGAGCCAGTGAGACACGTGTCAACAAGGCAGTATGTCACCATGGTATCCACTATGCAGCTTCCAATGGCGAGATAGCGCCAAGCATTGATCAGCCTTAAATTTGACGATCGTGAAGACTCTTCGTACTGCTATGCTGTTCTTCCCCTGCGCCCATCATACCTGGCACCACCTCAGCAATCGCAACACACTCGAATGACACCGCGTGGATTGAGGATCCTTCAAATTGGGCAAACAAAGTACAAAATGGGACCCAACTCGCCTGCCTGAAGTTCTTTTCTGTGGAAACTTTTCGTTAGGCGCTATGTCGCTATCAAAAAACTCGTGAGTTTTTCGATGGCAACATATTGCCTCATCTGCATTTCTCATCTCTGGCCCGTGAAACTGACCGCCCGTCGTGAAACTTTTTCGACCCGCCAAAGAACCTTGGATGACCTACAAACTGGACCCACCGGACACGCGTTGATAGGGCACGATGTTGCTATGCTATCCGCTGTGCAACTTTTGAAAAGTGACATAGCGCTAACCGTCGACCTCCTCAGATCTAATGATGGAGAACTTGCGGGCCGTAGAAACCATGTTATAAGGCTTGACCGCTTAGGCATTAAAATAATATTAACTCTGGGAATTAGCCATTGGATGGGCTGGACGTTTGAAATTCAAATCTTGGTGGGGCAAAAAGAAATGATAACACATTCCACGATAAGCGTTACTTGGTCGGCTACGTGAAAGTTGAATACCACCAGGGAAAAACTCAAATGTAACATTTGCCTTGGTGATTACAATGCTAGGCAACTAGGTAAACCCAACAAAGCTTGGCAACCAGGAAACCATGGAAGGGCTTAGAAATTGCCAAAAATAACAGTGGCAAAATGTCAAATTCGCCAAAATATGAAAATTCACCACTATATTATACCCTGGCACCCGTTATTTTTAAAAATCAGGTACTCGTTTCTCAAAAAATAAAAAATTTAAATTTTTAAGAAAACAGGCACCCATTTTTTAAAAATAAAAAACAATTACCCATTTTTTAAAAATCGGGTACCCATTTTTTAAAAGTAAAAAATGGTTACCCGTTTCTTAAAAATTCAATTTTTTAAGTTTTCGACGGATTTTACATGTTGCTTTTAGGTTTTCAAAATGAGTACCCATTTTTTGAAATTCAAATAACGGGTGCTCGTTTCTTACAACATGAGGCGAGATTTTTTTTTCCTGCCTCGGATTTTGGTTTGGGACAGGCTTGGTGAGACCAAGCCTATGCCTTGGCCTCTCAAGATTTGGCTAAGGCATTGAACTGACAAATTCATGCCTTGCCATAATTTTTAGAGGCTCTTCCCAATCAAATTTTTTTACAAAACAAAAACCCATTAGAGCTCTCACTGTCTTGATTTTAGAAATATAAATTTTATAGAGTTATGATTTTATTTACTATTTTTTAAATTATTTTTTAATCAAAGGTGGTACCTAAATGTAAAATAGCAATATTCACTAAAACTTTAATAACTTTTTTATTTTATATTTCTTCTTAAATTAATTTATATGTCATCAATCAACATTCAATTCTTTTGAAGTTAAAAAAAAAGAAATTTAAAAAAGTGAATTTTGATCAAATTATGGTGTTCGTACATGAGAGGTTTTAAAATTTTCCTTTACAGCCAATTAAAAATTAATAAATAAAAAAATATTCATTAAAAAATTCAAGAAAAATATTCTCATCAATCTTCGGTGTGTCAGGTAACTCCATTTAAAAAGATTCACAAAAATTCATTCATTTGTGTCAAATTATGGTGTCCGTACATGAGCATGGTATGGTCCTAAACCATGCATTTTGAAAAAGTGGTTTTTAAAGATCCATACCAAAAAAAAAATCTATCAAATGAGTATACAAATAAATTACATATTCAAAAAGAAGATTCCAGGCACTACAATTTTTATTTTTGAAGTTTTTTATATTTAATCTCTAAATGGCTCAAATTTTGGCATCAATTGACAAAATATTTCAAAAACAGGAAAAACACTTCCACTTTTTGGCCAAAAGTGAGACCCAACTTCTTGCACTGACCCCCCTGCTAAACTAATGCATTGCACTTTCTAGTTAATGACTTGAACTCTCCAATCTCGATCCTTCCTTTCCTGTTGCTCTTGTAGGTGTAGTAAAATCCTCTTGTTCTTTTCCACACTTCCCTTCTGTGATCTTCCTATAGCTTGTCGAGTCTATCAGCATTAATGTCATATAAAGGCCACAGGAGCATTGGAGGCTACATTGTTAATGGACACCACAATTCTAGTCTAGCTTGCTTCCCTAACTCTAGATACTTTGGAACCCTATGAAGTGTTGCCTCCAAGTTGATGGGACTATGTGGTTCTGACCTTTTAAGTGACTCAGGCAATCTAGCCCATCTACTTCTAACACCACTCATAGCTCTCTAGAAGGCAAAATAGGGTAAGTTCTCATAATCAACATATGCTTTGGTTCTTGCAGCAAAGATTCTATCCCTTACTTCTAGATTCTTTTTTCCATAAGTTAATGTGAACCAATCCCTGAGAAATTTGTCTAGCTTGTTGTTGTTGGCCCTTAAAAGCAAGGGCTCTATCCTTTCCTTATCCCTATAATTATTCAGTTGCTTATCATAGTTTTCTCCATTAGACATCTAGGACATGAGAGCTCTTAAATGTATATCTCCTATATAGAGCAAGGGATTCCATTGGGTCTCTGAAGATATACAAAATTATGAATATATAATTCATAGAGCAAATTCTACTACCAGGATGGCAGAGTCTGATATAATCCATAAAATTCTTGGTCTAATTTGAACTCTACATTAATATCCTTAAGAGTTGACATTAATTGAAATAAAAGAAATTGTTCTTTTAAATAGCGAGCATAAACTCTTGGCAGTGGTCTACAAGCAAGTGCTTGATCAACCAACTTGAGGGCATGATCCATCCATTGCTTTTGACTTGCTAATTGCTCCTTTAAATCTATGATTTCTTCACCTTGAGATGCTATGACTTTATTCATCTTTTTCTTCCCTTCTTCCCATAAGGCCTCAACAAACATATGTTGTCCAAATAACTGAAAAAGGAGTTTCTACAATGTAATAGAACCACTATTTTCTTCATGATTTATTTTCCTCTTGCTCTGTTCCTTCCATAAATGTTCTACAAAACTAGTAAACCATGTTGATTAATGGGGAACTAGGGCAGTGTTTGGATAAACTTGCTCAGGAATAGTTTCATCTTTACTACCTGAAATACTTGATTGACCTGTTGGGGTATCATTTGGATTTTCCTTGATTTCATCCCTACATTCCTCATTAAAACTTTCAGGAATGTTTGTAATTTCAGGATGGGAGGAGAGTGATCAGAGGCCATTTTCACAGAGGATTCTTTAGTATATTTTTTGGACAAAATAGAATCTTTAGAAACTTTCCCTCTCATCCTAGGGCTTCTCTTTATAGGGGTTTCTTCTTCTATCACAACCTTTTGCCTACCTTTCCCTTTGGCTGTCTCTGCTATAGGACTTTTCTTAGTTCTCTTTTGTCTCACAACTATAGGGTTTGGCTCCTCCTTTTCCTAAACAAAGATTTCTTCTTACAGTTTTCATTTCCCCTTTGCTTTGCTAGAAGTAGGTTTTTGGGTTTCCTGAACAAGTAAAGGTATAGTCTCTTAAAAAGGGATAGTTTCTTGCACATTTTCTTGGGTATTTTTGGCTTCAGCCTCTTGGGTATTTTGTTTAGTAGGCTCATTGGTGGGGACTACATTTTCCTCACTGGTCTACTCACTAGGGAAACTTGGGGTTGCAAATTTTTGGCTTGTATAAATTCATCCCATGTCATGGGAGACACATCCCTAAGTGACCTTTCTATTAGTAATTTAATTAGGGCATGATGGGTAATGGAATTATCTTTTCCTTTTGAGTTTCTTCTACACTAATACAAAGCATATTGTACAAGAAATTTAGAATGTCTACTAGAAGATTATGTCTTATGCAACTAAGTAATTTGAAATGATGTGCATGTAAGTATGAGAATAGTCCTTCACATGTAAGGTACCTGATAATATGCATGGCTAATTCATTGTATGGTGGTAGCAATTACATTCTCTTGCAACCTTGCTTTGTAATGCCCATTTGAGGATTAGTCAGTCTAGTAAATTGAGCTCTTGCTGACCTCGTATCATGTGTGCTAGGATAATGTTCTCCAATTGCAAGCAACCTAGTTACTTCAGAAATGCATTCCTCTATTACAATCACCATTAAACCCCAAATGGAAGCTTCAACTTCATCAAATGTCCTTGTTAATTCTACGGCTGCCTCCTCATCAAATACAATCAAACTTAGAAAATACCCTAACCATTTGCATGTATTAAACCTTCTTACAAAATCTACATTTGAGAGCAACACAGTATGTTTCACTGGTTCTCTCTCCTCTGTAACTATCCACCTATTTTTCTTAACACTTTCTTTATCTACTTTGTTTCCCCCCTTATGAATTCAAGCTGCTTTGTGAAACCTAGACTCAACTCACATTTCTTTGTTTTAACAGGTAATTAATGTCATAACAAATTGTTATACACAATAATATGGCTTTAATGAAGGTAAATCATGAATATATGTGAGAATCATCTGAAAATGGGGTTCAAATCACTTAAACACAAGTCACATCATAGCCTGATAATAAAATTATTCAAAACTAAGGGGTAAAACACCTACACTTGTGTACTTATGGCAATTAAATTCCATCAATGAAGGAAATCCAAAGATTTTGAAAAATATTTATGGATAAATAGAAATGCCATTGGATATTAGTGACCTTCCTTGCCCCCTGCTAGATATGGACAAGTGTCCACACTTGTTAGACCTAGTACAGGTATGGGACTGGCATAACGCTGCCATCATATAAAGAATGAAGTATTAAATATAATTAATGAAATCTATGTATTATAAGTGAATAATAATTTGAAAATTTTATACCTATCAACTAATCATTGCACGCACTCAAAAAGGTGGTGAAATTTGCATTAGTAGTGATAGCATCCATCAACAAGTTGCAGTGTTTATTGAAAACAAAAGAAAATGATGACATGGAAGGTGGATGGGTGGAAGAAAATAAATAAAATGTGATGGATGGGTGGAAGAAAAGAAAGGAGGTCGATAGAGTGAATAGAGAAATTTGGAAATTTATGTGGGCATAATTTTTTTATTATGAACATAAGCAAAGGAATTAATGTTGAAGAGCGACAGTCATAAGGTTAACACCTTCGGCTGCAGGAAGAGTTACCTCATTTTTATTTGAATTTGGCCACTGAAACTACTACAAGAAGTCCTCTTTTGTTTGGGGCCATTTATACAATTTCAATCTATGAGCATTGACTAATAGTTTGAAAGGTACTAGATCAATGGTAGTTAATTAGACTGCTTCATTTCCAAAGACATGAGTAACTTCGTATGGTCCTTGCCATCTTGTTTGCAGCTTTCCTGGCATATCTTTAAATTTGGAATCATATAGTAGTGCCTTTTCACCAACTTGAAATTGTTTATTAATACTATGAGAGTCATGCCATTATTTCTTTTGTCTCTATATAATTTTAGTATGCTCCAAAATAGCTTTGTGCCTCTCATCCAAAGAGTTAAGATGCAGAAAACGTTCTCTTTGTGCTATAGGAAGTTCAATATTCAATGCCAATGCTGTCCTTAGAGTTTTATGTTCAAATTCAATGGGGAGCATTGCTACTTTACCATATAAGAGCTTAAATGATGTGAATCCTATAGTAGTCTTCCATGTTGTGACGTTTTCTTGTCCATTAGCTTGGGGGTGATACAAACTGGATTTTCAATGCCCTATGTTATACCATTTCATCAGTTCTGAGATCAAATTAGAGGTAAATTGTGCACCTTGTTTAGTGGCTAGCTCTTTGGGTACACCATAGTGGGTAAAAAAAAATTCATATAGAAATTTAGGAACTTTTTTTATCATGAGCATTCTCCATAGCTTTAACTTCAACCCATTTTGTTAAATAATCAGTGCACACAAGAGTATAGGATTTCCCATTGGATGGAGGATAAATTGGACCAATGAAGTCCATGCCCCATTTGTCAAATGGTGTTAACACCATCCATAGGTTAAGAGGCATTTCATCTATTCTTGTTGTTCGGTTCATCCTTTGACACTTATCACACTTTTGTGTATAGCTGACTATATCCTTGTGAAGTGTAGGCCAATAGTAAATAGTTGTCAAGATTTTGAAGGCTATTCTTTTTGTTGCAAAATGACCTCCACATGGTTCATTATGAAATGCATGTAGAATGTCATATATTTCATCTTCTCTTACACATCTTCTCATGATTTGATCAAGTCTAGTGTAAAACAAGAGATTATCTATCTAGGAGAAAGATAAACTTTTCTCCACAAGCAACTTCCTTTCCTTGCAAGAAAAATGTGTTGGTATTTTATTGGCTACAATCTAGTTAGCAATGTCTGCATACCATGAAGTTTGAACAACAATGTTAAATAAATGCTTATCTGGAAATGCATCATCTATTAGAGTAGTATCATTATCATCATGATGGATACTTGACAAATAATTAACTACAACATTGGCTCTTCTAGGCTTATCAACTATAGTTATATCAAATTCTTACAACAACAATAACCATCTTGCTATCTACCTGTTATAGTAGGTTTGTTCATGAGATATTTAATTGCTGCATGATTAGTATGAACAAATATGGAATAGCCAATTATGTAATGCCGATATTTGTTGAGGGCATTAACTACTGCTAGCAGTTCTTTTTCAGTCATAGTGTAGCTTAATTCTAGTCCATGAAGGCATTTGCTAATATAATAGATTACATTTTCAAGATTTTGGGATTATTGTCATAGAACTACACCTATGGCATAGTCAGAGGCATATATATATATATATGAAAAGGTAAATTCCAATTAGGGCCTTGTAAAATTGGGGCTATAGTCAAAAGTTTCTTAAGCTATAGGAAGGCTTCATTACATTCAAATGTCCAACTAAATTTAGCTTCTTTTGTGAGTAACTTATGCAAGGGACTAGCTATTTTGCTGAAATCTTTCATGAAATGTCTATAATATCTAGCATGACCTAGAAAAGATCTTACATCTTTTGATTTTGCAGGTATGGGCAATGTTTGTATTACCTCTATCTTAGCTGGATCCACTTGTATTCCTAAAATTGATATGAAATGACCAAATACCATGCCTTCTCACATAAGCATGAAACTCTTTTCACTATTAAGTGCCAAATTATGTTCTTGACATTTGACCAAAACCTTTTCAAGATTCACCATTGCTTCATCAAAAGTGACTCCAAATTTTGTGAAGTCATTCATGTAAATTTCCATACAATTATGTGATATATTAGCAAAGATGCTAATAACAACTCATTGGAATGTTGTAGGAGCATTACATAGACCAAATGGTAAAATAGAGTATGCAAAAGTACCCCATGGGCATGTTAATGTGATTTTGTCTTGGTATTTAGGAGCAATACTAATTTGATTATAACCACTATACCCATCTAGAAAAGAGAAATACTTCTTCTCAGCTAGAGTGTCTAGAACTTGATCTATAAATGGTAAAAGAAAATGATCCTTCTTGGTAGCTTTGTTCAACTCTCTGTAATCTACAAAAATTCTCCATTTTCCTCCCTTTTAGGGCATTATAGCCAGGGGTGACACCTATTTACTATAAGATATAGGATAAATAAAACCAACATCAAGCAGTTTTTGCAATTCAGTCTTAACTATTTCTCTAAGGCTTAGATTTATCCTTCTCTGAGGTTGACAGAGTGGTAAAAAACCTTTATTTATGTATATCCTATGGGTGCATAGTGTAGTACTCAACCCTTTCATATCACTATAGTCCCATGCAAAGGCCTTTTCATGCCTTTGAAGCAACTCTTTTAACTATTCCATCTATGTGGGTGTTAATTTGGGATTAACATGGAGACTATGACCTTTAGTCAGTTCAATAGTAGTGGTGGAATCTATCATATTAGTAGCTTTAGAGATTGGAATTGCTTCTAATTCACATGGTAAGAGTGGATAAAGAATATCAAGTTCTTTGAGAAAAGTACAATTCTTATCACATTCTTCATATGTGATTAATTCCAACATAGAACTTTCAGATACATCTTTTTCTACCACACAACTATTAGTAATGATACTGTGAAGTATTGAAGCTTCCTCTTGTAGTTTTAGAAAAGATTGTTTATGCAACATCATGAGCTATACTATAGAATTTAACTCTTCTTCTTCATCCCCTAAATCTGGCCAAATAGATGTGCTCAAATCTGGTAATGGTTGTGCTAGAGGATATAAATCAAATTTCTTTGTTTCTTGGCCATTTGATATGGTCATATTCCCTGATCTACAACTTATATTTGCATCAGTTGTGGCTAACCATGGTTGACCTAGGATGACAATGTAACCAGATAGATTAACTTTGGGGGACAGAATTATGAAGTCAACAAGATATTCTAGAGAATCTAAGGTTACAATTATGTTTTCTATCATCCCATCAGGGGTGATAGTAAAACTGTCTGCAAGTTGTAGAATTGGTGGTGTAGCCCTTAACCCTTCTCTTTTCAGCTTCTTCATAGTGTCTTTGGTCATGACATTTATAGTAACGCCAAGATAGATATTAAAGCATTTTTAACACACTGATCATTTATATTGACATTCAATACTGGACTTCCTGGATCAGAATATTTTGGTGTGATCAATTTGCCTAACATAATGTCAACCAATTGTCCCACAACATGGACTATGGTGGGGTCCTTTTTCTTCCTTCCAGGCTTCTTCATGCAAGCATCTCTAATGGATTTTCCATAAATTGGAACATCCTTAAAGGCTTGAATCATAGGCATTTGGACATGTATGTTTTTCAACTAATCAATAATATCAAATGGTTGTTCCTTTGTTTACATAGGTTTTCTTTGTATAAGCTTTTCTAGAAAAGGAGGTTCCACTGCTAGTTGAGCTTGAGTTAACATGGTAACATTGGTTGGGTCAACTATTTCAGCAACTGAGGGTTCCAATGCTATAGGAAAGTCTAGAATTTTAGTTATAAGAGGCAGTTTAGGCACTAGTAAAGTTGTACCAAATCTTAGATGTATATCTGCAACACCCAAAGCATAAGCAGGACACTGCTAAGCATCAATACTATACATGGGTTGTTGTGACTATTGGATATTTGGGTTTGGCTAAGATTGTGTAGGTAATTGTGTCTACTTTTGAGATCCAGTATTTGCAAGTAGTGGCATTAGAGTAGGTTGTTGAACTAGAGCTGGTAATTGTGGAGTACTAGTATTTTGGTTAGGCCACTGTTGAGATCCCCTCCATTGGTTTGTAGGTTGCCAATTCCATTGGGTTGGTTGCCATTGATTCTATTGGTTTTGCCAATAGTTTTTTTGGTTCTACCATTGGTTACTCTGTTAGTTAAGCCAGGGTGGTTGGGAATTCTAAGGCCATTGAGATTTTTGCGAGTTGTTTTGCCAAGCATTATTACAATTAGGTTGATATTGTGGAGGACCTTAGGGATTAGGGTTTTTCCATTAATTACCATATGAATTTGAATTTTGCAAAGGGTCCTAAGGCATACCTTGACATTGGGCCCATGGTCAGCATTGAGCAACAAAAAATTCTTGCTCATCATCTCCGTCTATCTTGAGGTACTCAGTTGGAAGATGCTGGTTCTCCATATTCATAGCCAATTTGCATTAAAAATCCTTCTTTTTCTTCAGGCAATGAGGAAAATATTTAGCTAGTTGTAATTTAGCTTCTGCATGCTTCTTCTTTGTAGTCATTATGTCAAGATGTGTAGCAACATCATTCATAATGTCTTGTTTGAAATTTGATAGTTAAGTTAGATATCTTGAGCTTTGAAATGCCTTGACTGATTCCTTTAGTGACTGTGGAATGAGGTCCTTAGCCTTTCTTCATAGTTGACCTTGAATATTTTTGACGGATCTTTTTGAGGTTCCCAAGAAGCTTGATCTACATCATCACTAGCCATTAGGTCCAATTCTTCTAGATAGTTATCATTTACACCTCTTAGAAAAACTAGCTTTTGTGAATCTTTAGACAACACATGTTGAGGGTTCCTCTGTAGTGTATACAAAAAATGTGAAACATAGTCTTCTAATATTTATTCCTCCTTCTATGATATCCTAAAGACATCATCTCCTCTTGAACTAGATGCTTTGCAACATTCTTTGTATTTATCCAGAAATAGAGTTTGCATTAGCTCCTAAGCCCATGAACCATTGTAGAGTGGACTCTTTCAGTGTTGCTAGAAATAATTTGATCTTATGGGCATCAGTGTTGTAGTCAAAACTATGACAAAGTATATCAAATTCAAACAAGAAACTATCAAGGTCTTTAGTTGCAAGGCCATAGAACTTTGGAAGAGCAGTGGGAGGTATGTTTTTAAGATTAGCATTGGTTACAAGACTTGGAAGAGGGAATGGAATAGTAGGTTGTGCCATTACTAGAGGTATTAGATTTTGAGGTTGCTGCTGAAAAGGGACACTGGGTACTGGGTTATTAACAATTGGTGTATTCAAGGCAGTATCATCAAGAAAACTGGCCAAAATTTTAGCAAAAGGTAGAATACCACTTGTATCTAAAGGTTGTGCTCTTGAGGATGATTCTGTAGGAAAAATAGGGCTTGCATCTTCAAAAGGTAACTCAACTTCTTCTTCTATAATCTCTTCATTCACATTAATAGAATTCTTTGGAAGAAATCTGCCATATTTATCTCATCGTCTTCCTCTTCGATGCATGCAATTGAATTCTTCACACTCGTGAAAAAATTTTGAAAGCTAAAAAAAACTGTCTCAAAACTATGACTCAAAAATCCTCCTAGCTTAACACCATCCCTAGTAATGGCACCAAAAATGGTCTGCCTCACAATAGGTGTATCATAGTCATGCTCTGGGCCATGCTTAGGAATAATATATTCAAACTAAGGATTATTTTTTTCACTATGAGGTGCATTTAATCTTTTCAACCCAAGGACGTATACTTGAAATGGTCGGTACAGTATGTGCACTAGGTATCTTAATGAGTCATTATGCTTATGCTACAAGAAATTAAAATACAAGGAAAAGAACCTACACTATTGCTATAGGAAACTAACACACCTAACTCTATGAATACTGGAAATACAATGAAAGGCTAACAAATATTCCAAGTCAGTTCATCCACTATAACTATTCTTATAGATGTTGCAGGAACATTCACGAAGTATGATGCTATAGGAAGGAATTTACAACTTCTACTTACATTACTAAGAATGCTTGGAGATAAATCTATACTACTCTAATCTAATCCACCTCCCAAGTGGGCCCCCTTGGTCAATTTCAACTAATTTTCTAACACATGATAGAAGCCAAAAAATATTTCATTACGTTTCAAAAATTCAATACATGGGAACAATACAGAGAAATTTTAAAAATACAACTGTAAAAGTTAATAGTCTATTCTCATAAACTCTTTTTTCTAACTTCCTACTAACTTCCAAACTTGCACACAATTGGTTTGATCCCTATATATATGAAATTGATACTTATTCCAAAAATAGAAAAACTAACTAACTAACTACAAATCTGTAGGTGAGAAAGAAGGAAGAGTAATAGCTCAAGGCGGGAAGAATAAAGTCTAAACAACAACCGCTTGACATAAATGTAGAGAATATAGTAAGTCTTCAAAGTTCCTCCATTCTTGCAACTGTATCCTTCAGTACTAGTATGATTCTTCTCCACTATGACTTAAACTTCAATTTTCTTTCTCCTCTTGAATGCTATTAACTGTATTCAACATTTATCTTTGAATTTTCCCAATCATCTTCAGCTTCATTGCTAACAAGTTAGTTATTCTGTAGAGACATGTTTGCAAATAAGCATTTATCAAATTAAATTCAAATATAAGAACATACATTCTACTAATTATATGAAATATTGCATAATATATAGAATACTAGCAAAAGATGGCATAGTATCCACCCATAGGTTTATCATAGGTTTCAAAAAACATAGGTCCACAAATATTTTGATGAAAATAAAACAAAGTATCAACAAAATGTTTAAAACTATCATAAAATAAAGGCAATATTTGGCCTCATCACTTGTTTTAGTTTTGGGCATAAGGCTCACTCTGTTCATATTCTGCTTTCAGACTTCAAGAACTTGTTTTGTTAAGTGTTAATATAGGTTAGTCCCTATTCATATTAGGGTTTTGGTTTGTAGTGAAATGTAAGTAGGTTGATTATAGTATGATATTTAGTAGTGGGTAGTTTAAATGCCCATTATTGTATATATGTCAGTGCTCTATGGTAGCTCTCTTGAACTCAATATGAATATAGATTAATAGAAGAATATGTTTAAATTCCATTTTGAAGGGTTTCTTTCTTTTTGTGATGATTATTTAGATATCAATTCAGCTATATTATTAATGTAGCATTATACTTACTAAGAATTGGTCTGAAATTTTGAGTGGGTAGTTCAACTTCTGATGATTAGTGTCCTAAATTTAACAGTAAATTATTATCTTTATGGCTATTGCTATAATAAGTAAGGTGCTCTATTTTCATAACACCCTCATTGCTGGGTATAATGGATTAAGAGTTAGAGCCATTGATAGCTTAACTATCAGATGATGAAGATTGATTCAGATTAGAGGTGAAAACCCAGAAGTGTTGAATAATATTAAGCATAAATCTTCAATTTATAATAGTTAAGCCCTACTGTTAGGTCTGCAAGACTAATTAAAATGTTGGTTTCTTGAGACTAATTGACATGAATCTGTTAAGATACACAGATGTATATTTGGCATTAGAAGACTATAGATATTTTAATAAGCTCATTGATATATTTTACTTAGAACAACAGAAGAAAGACAAGTCTTATTATTTCAAATATAGGGTCAAAGGTATTGTCAGGTAGGCATCTAACACTAATTAATTAAGTAGTTCAAGGATTATGCTTATTTAAGGTATAACAAGAATTTTTTAATGAATGCCTTATTTCAAGTTCTATAGGAGATATCACAAATGAAATGAAAGAATGGAATAATTATTTTCTGCAAAGCATCCATCACAATTAAAAGATTATGTAGCCATATCACTAACAATTTTGATGCTTAAGTAATTAGACAGGGTTGAGCACATTGATTAATAAAAGAAGGATGTAAAAGGCTATGGTTGGAATGGTTCAATCACAATTGGTCTCAGGGGCATTGAAGAATTGTTGATTATTGTTTTCATTTGTATTACAATCTTTTCTTTGTAATAACATTTATGAGTTAATTTTACTAGGGTATGCTCCTTTTATGATGTAATAATAAAGGACGTTTGTCCCAGGCTAGACTAGAGGTTTTCTTATCTGTTCTTTCCTACCAATGCCCATTTTTATGAAGATGCGCTGTTGCAATTGTCATTTTTATTAATAAAAACTATCAAGGCCTTAGCCATTTACCGATCAAAAAGAAATAAAAAATAATTGATTATCTTTAATTATTTTATATATATTTTTAAAATATAAATATATCACTATCTACCAAATTGCTGCATTAATATACTATTACTCTCCCTAACAAGCATATATCTTTGTGTGAAAAATCAACTATTGCAGTCATTGATTATTAATCTCCTATCATAAACGATTATTAAACTACTGAAAATAAATTCCCAACTAATATCAAAAAATAACACAACTGCAACTTCACTTATAAAATAAGAAAAGAAATGCGCAACACAATGAACACAATATTTTCGGACAAATTGTCCCTGGAAAAACCCCTAAGGGAAAAACCAGTTCTACAGATGAGGAATTATATTAAACTTTAGCAAATCAAGAGATACAAAATTCCTTGCCTCTCACTGGCAGAACTCCGACAACCTCCTAATTTGTCTTGCTGATATTCCTCACTGCTATCCCCACGCTAACACTGCGCCCTTGCTAACACTGCAAACGTTTCTCCAAAACTTCTTATCCAAATGACCCAATGACCCCTTTTTATACTACTCTTGTTGGTAAACCAACGACCGAGATTAAATCAAACCAACGGCTGAGATTAAGACAACTCGACAGCCAATAATAGAATTGGTTGCAAGGTGTCCAAAAGGGAATCTCTAAAATTAGTAAATAATAATCATTTACTAATTCTTGGCAAGTGGACAAACAGCTGTCCAAACCACCCATAAATACAACTGCTATTCATAGATAAGGACGAATAGCTGTCCAAGCTACCCATAAATATTACTGCTATTTCCGGGTCAGAAATAACAGTGTCCAACTAACAATAATTAACACTTTGAACATACATATTTGAGATCATTTTCATAATATCTTGAGTTGTTAAATTAAAAGGTGAACTATTATGCTTTCCTCATACTAGTACAGAGCCAAGTTTATAAATGCCTTTGCAACGATGCATTCAATTTGGAACGTCAACAAGTTGAAAATTGAATTCATATAACTAATTCCGTTTTCAGCAAGGTAAGAAAATAAACATAGCAAAATCAAATACATAATCTCTACTTCACCTTTTTATTTAATCTCTCTTCATTCAGAAGATCGACAAATGCCCACAACAATTTATTTAGACACGTGACACGTAGTTGTTTATCATAGCAAGCTTATTACAAGGAGATCTGAAAAGCAACAAACCCAAGTGAGTTTAACCACACAATAACATTTGACGCTCCCGCTATAAAATTGATTTGTCTATTCTCACCTGTTAATACTCCATTACTGTACAGCCCCATTATTGCCCGCCATCCTTTCTGCGTTGGATGGACAAAATCTCGGAAGAAATTTTTATCCACATTAGAACACACTTCATATAAAGGCTTTCCTACTTCGTCCACTTCTGCACACAGATCAATCCCACCTTTCCTAGCACAACACGGAGCGAACAAATCCCCAAAACCTGTCACACAATATTTTTAAAAAAAATGTATCTCTATTGAGAAATTCTAGATTTACCCCAATAATCTGTCTGGATTTTCCCAGAAGAAAATCTGCCTGCTGGATATCCAGGCCAGGTGATTGATTTACGCTTTGATTGTAATTCATCAAACCATAAGATGTATCTCACTACAATATCAAGTAATTTCAGACATCAAAATACAAGCCAGAACCATTTTTCCACAAAACACACTGACCCAATGCCAATCCATTAACTATATATAACTGAACATCATATGTTAAAATTTATTATTCGTATTAAATATTTTTCAAATCATAAAATTTATTAGATAAATAATATTTAAATATATTTCTTTTATCATTATCAAAAATCTCTTAAATGGTTATACATATAACATTCTTAAAAAGTTAATATATTTTTATATATTAGAAAAGATTCTCTCCTGGAGGAGTTGATGCCGCATAGCCACAAGTCATCGGAGCAATTGCATAAGATGCAGGAGATGCAACACCATAAGAAAACGCGTACCAGTGTATTTCATATTATTAAATTTAGCATGATTTGTATACAATTTTATGCTTGGTCAAACTGAAGAGCTCAAATGGTCCATTCTACCATAAAGGAGCAGTGCCCAATCCATAATACTCGATTCTCTAAATTGCGATCAAAATTATCTTTGAACTTAAGAGATTTTCAGTAATACCCGAAGACAATGAGAAAGAATTGACAGAAGACAATGAGAAAGAATTGAGAGATTTAAAGTAAAAGCCAAATTAAAAGAGACATGTTAGAAAAAATAGGAAGTAGGAATTGAAGAATATGTATCCCAATTAAGAGATTTTCAGTAATACCCGAAGACAATGAGAAAGAATTGAGAGATTTAAAGTAAAAGCCAAATTAAAAGAGACATGTTAGAAAAAATAGGAAGTAGGAATTGAAGAATATGTATCTCTGTTAGATTGTGGTGACTGATCAGGAAAGTACTGTACATACTTCATAAATAGTGGGGTTCGGGGCATTGCTCTGAATTTTTTTTTTTTTGGGAAGTAGCCGACATGGTAGCCGACATATCATGGCCGACATATGGCCGACATGTTATAACCCTAAAGTGGTTTAATACTTGTATAAAAAGGGCTTAGGGTTGGGTATTTTATATAATGTTGTGATACGAAATTGGTTCTTGCAGCGGTATTGAGCTGTAAGAGATTACGGATTGTAATCAGGTTGTAATCACTGGATTGTAATAAGATCGGACTTGCTGTTTGGTGGACGTAGCCCAGGGATTGGGTGAACCACGTTAAATCTTGGTGCCTTGTGTTCATTTCTGTGTGTTCTATTATTTTCTGTTATTAGTTATATTTGCATGTAGTTTTTTATTTCTGTCCGTGGTTTATCCTAACAATCCCAATATGTATTTAAGTGGGAAATCGGTGTTGAATTCAGTGTACGAGGTGTTTTAAATTGGGAAATTGATGTTGAATTTCCTGTATTACAATTTTTTTCTCCTATTCTGTATTGAAGAATAGGAATATGTATTCCAATTTTCTATTTTAGAATAACAATTCCAATTCTTATATTTCTATTCCCATAGCCAAACGGATCCTTTTAGGAATTGAGAATAGGAATATATATTGAGAATAGAAATGGCTATACCAATAGCAGCTATTTTTTGGAATGGACATAAGCTTATTTTAGGGGCAAAATGGAATATGTATTCCTATTTCCTATTCTAATTGGCAAACCAAACAGAAAATTAAAAACATGTTCTCTATTTCTTATTCCTATTCCAGCAACGAAAGGGACCCATACTCATCACAATGCTAGAAAAATGGGAATGGAATAGAAGATCGGATAATGCCAGACATGAGAAAATTGGTGGGAGGTCATTCTCACATTAAATAGCCTCTTGAATAATAACAAATATTTCAAACATAAACTAAAAAGAAAATAGAGTGTTTGCAACAAAAAAAAATAGAAAATGAAAAAATAATATCCAATCTTAATCAAAAATAGTTTTTTACACTTTTTAAAACTGTAATGACTATTAAAGTTTGTCTATAATATTTATTTAAAAATATTAACATGTTAAATACCTTTTATAAGGGCCAAATTCTTGAAGTGTGAGTTGGTTAGGGAAAATATGTTCTTTAATTTCTTCGCCTAGAAAATCTTAGTACTTATAACCATTATAAATGAATAAACAATTCAATTTATTGTATCGACTTCTTCTATTACTACTCCTTTATTTTTATTTTTTATTTTTAACAAAATGATATCACATTATAAAATTCTTTGACTAAGCATTATAAATAGGATTCTTCACACAATGTATTGCACTTGACTATTATTATATTGGTCTTTATCATTTTATTAAGAAAATCAATTGTCAAGTACAATCTTTATAGTTCCATTACTTTCTTAAAAATATAAATCATAACCATGTGCTATGTTCTATTATAGATAATGCAACTATTGCCTTTGGTTTAATCATTTAATTATCCTCAAAATTGAATTAATTTGTAACCATTGGTAGATATTTGATAATCAAGATCTCTAACCTAATTATAATCTGAAAGTCCTTGAAATTTAAAATTCTATTTTTATGTACTCATCAAGGACAACTTGAATAATCTCAAGTTTCACATAAATGTCTAAAAAATATTTTATGACCTAATTCGATGTTCTTTACAATACGTTAATATATACTCACAAATCAGACCACATTAAATAATAGTGTTATTATATACCAAACACTAGAATAAGGAATCTAACAATAACCTATTTCCTCAATTTAATCACCTATTTGAGAACATCATTTAGAAAATAATTTTGAACTAAAAGAAGATAGAGTAATCATAAGTTCATTATCTTGCATTGAAAACCTACAAAATTATCTCAAAATATTTATCTTGATGTAACCATAGTTTATGTTTCTTTATTAAGTGAGAGTAAGTCTTGAAGTGGCACTAAGAACCTTTACATTAGGATATAGAAAGAATAAGTATTGAATCCCATCTTAGACAAATCAACAAAATAGGGAACATACTTTGATGTCTAGACAAAATCCAACAGAGGGACCAACCACTACTAAAAGCTAGAAAAACAACACAAAATAGAAAAGTTGACAGGTGACCTAAAATAAACAAAGCTCTTAAGAAAATCCACAACTTTAATCTTGAGTTACCCCATAGTATCAGTGGTCATCTTCAGGTCAAGGACCTCCTTCTTAGAACTCCACTACATCTTCTTTGTTTTGCTTTGAGTCCTTTTCCTAGATCCAGTAAGAGCCTCCCTTGGGTTGTCCTTCTCATCCACCACCTAGATAATATCCTTCTCATTGTTGTAGATGTCCAACTTAGTAATGAGAATTCAAAAATGCTTAGAAGAGGCCCATTAGGATCTTCTGGCTTTGTTCCCTAATTTTTTTAAGGGCTTCATCTAAGCTAGTAGTTATGTTCTCTTCTTTCGTGATCCTCTCGTCTATCTCCTTAAATAGGGAAATGCAAGTGTCTGACATAACTTCAACCTCATTTACATTATCTTTAAGACTAGTAGGGGAATGAATATATTTAAATGCAACAATAACATCTAGTAAGTCCAGCTTGTTTTGCAAGGCTCTTTGTTTCAACTTTATTTCCTTTATATCATGAAAGGCCCATTTTATAACTCTATAAAAACTCAAAACCCCTTATTTAGTAGTTTCGAGACTATTAATGCTTGTCTTCTTGCTAACATTTGCACTAGAAAAATAGGGTCTAGCCTAGGGTTAACAAATTCCCCAATATTATTTATACTGAGAGGCATTCTAGAGGTCATGACAAATTTCTTCCTAGGGACCAAGGATTGAAAAGAGGTAGTTAAATCCCTATTAACACTAGACTCAACAAAAGAAGGGTATTAAAGAAATTCATGAAGATATTATAATCCACATTACTATTTTGTTTAGGGCTATGAGACACAATGTGAGGAGATAGTGCACGATATTTCTATAAGTTTCCATGTGATGAATTTTAATCTTCTTAGATGTCTTCCACTCTCCTATAAATTATTATCCATGTCCCCCACCCCTCCCCCCAACACCATTTTCTTCCTATAGATCCCCTTCCTACTTATTCTTATTTTTCATTGCCTTCTTCTTGCAAATTTTAGGGGATTTATTATTTCTAGAGATCAAATCCTTACCCCTCCCCTTAATCTTAGTAGAGTCCTTCTATTAAAATTTAGCATTAGTTAATGAAAAACCTTCCTCCTCAGACTCGTCAAATACTTCAGTTTTGTCCTCAAAGGATGAATGATCAAGTATGATCTATTTTATAGATTTAGCTCTAAAATATTCAATAATTAATACCATAAGCTCTTTATGAAGGTTGGGATTACTATCCTTGCTATCCATAATACTCTTTATGCTCACATTTAGGGTAACAATAGAGATAATGTGGAAGATATACCTTTTGATTGTGGTGGAAATGGTTTAGAAGAACAAAGTGATAACCATGAGCTTGTGAATATGTATTGCAAAGTGATAATCATACATTATGTAAAATTATATTTTTCACTTAATTTCCATATCCAAAGTAAATTCTACAGTACTATTAGTTCATGTTTTTTTTAAAGAGTCGCCTTTTTCTTTCACTTTCTTTTTCTTTTGGACCATTGGCTTTGACAGCCCCCATGTTCTAAACCAGTCTATCTTGTCATTAAATAGTATCTTTGAACCAAATAACTCACTAAGCTTTTGAACCTCTTGAACCATTTTGTACCTTTTGAACCATTTCAAACCGGTTCATAACCATTCAATACCTTGAAAGTTGGGTTTGGTAAAAAAGAGGTAGGCCCGAGAATATTTTGCTGATGTAAGCGGTAAGTAAAAGCGGTGGCTAAACCCTTGAAAAGGGAAAAAAGACAATTATTGCGGGCTGACCGTATGTTTTGAAATCATTAGAAGGTATGTTACCACAAATCAAGTCCTACTAAATCAAGAAAGTCACTCGCATGTCAACATAATCATGATAAAGTAAAATTGAGAAAAGGTGAAAAAAATCATTTATGACATTTATTGTCACAATCTTTACCATACCTTTTGTGATATGAATGAATATGGCTTATATATTACCACTCCTATTAATCATTCTTGAACCCCTCTTATGTTTTAGTCTATTATAAATTATTTAGTCTATTATAAATTATGAATCTATTGACACTTGCAGAAACTAGTCATGAAGAAACATGGAAGGATAGAAGTTTAGTAAGTCACAACTACAAGCACAGGTAAATCTCTCACATTTTTCTAATTTCAAGTTTCCAACAAGATTTTGTTTTGGTCTAATTAAGTAATTGGCATTTCTCACATGTGCAAAGAAATGAAATCATCTTTGCATTTCTTTGGGAATTGTTTAGTGCATGGATTGTAAGGGTCCATTGATAGCTGATACTGATCTAATGGGAGTTAGTGTTAATGATATTTATGATAAATTCTAGTCAAATGTAGAACTTGAATTTATGAGTGAAATTTTAGATAATGGGATTCTACAAGCTATTGCTTTTCTCCTAGCTATGATAAACTCTTGACTAGTTCAAGAATGTTCCAAACATTATGACATAAGGTCCCACTGCATTAGAAGGAATGATAAAAGCATTTTTCTCTCTATAGATCGAAACACCATTACCTCTATTTTTTAAATTCCCCATGAAACCTTTTCCATTTTCACTCCAACTCATTCCCTTGTCAAGTTCAATGAGAACTCAGAAAAGAATTGCTTAGTAATATCCCGACATTGGACTAAAAAGTTCTACAAAGAGGGTTCAAGACTTCTTAAAGCCCTTAATAAAGATCACATGAAACTTCATATTCATGATCTAGTAGTCTTACTGCATAGAATCAGAGGTTCAACTGAAGCACACCTTTTTGAAGACTGGATGTTCCATTTCATTCAAATTGTCTTGGAGGGAAAATAATATCTTGATTGGTTTGAAATCATAGCAAGATCATTGAGGAACTAGTTGAAATTAACACAAAACATAAGAAAGGATTTCTTTGTGTCCTCATACCTCATCTACTTCCTAGCTTGTACCCAAAACCTTTCTCAATTGCTACATGAACCTTGGATTAGTGACATTTTCATATACAATTATTGTTCATCTCTATAAAAGAATTACGCCATCAATGATCATAGGAAGATTCATGATGTCTTCCTAGGTAAACTGTGTTTTGAGCTAGCATGTAGAACTAAGCAAAGAGTTTCACAAGAAGCCTTAAAATTGGTTAAGACTTATGGTATTTTATTCACCCAATTTCCTAAGTTCACCTACCTAAGAGAAAGAGAGTTTGATGAGGAACCCTTAAGGCTTCCAACATATTCCTTTGATTATTTTATTATGGCTAAACTTTGATGCTAGTTAGCTGTGGTGACCATGAAAATCTTGCATGAAGAAAAAAAGAGGAATCTTATTTCTAGTGAAATTGAACAACCTATCCTATTTGTCCTTAAATTATGCTCTAAATATTGGTACCTATGTATGTGCCTTTGATTTTGAGTTCTATTTTCCAAGAGATAGATTTGATAGTAAAGGGTTTGTAGTTAGAGTATTGGAGATGGAAAAGTAGTTGTCATATTCCTCACTTAGAATATTATTGGGAGGATTATTCAAATGAACATGGAGTTTAGAGGAAAAGTCATTCAAGACTTACGGTGTCATAGATATCAACTTTAGGCTTGAACTTGAACATAGATGGAGCTCAAGAAGATGGTTCAAACCTTGTTGAACCTGATTATCTAAATTAGACATATCATCCCCTGTCTCCTATAAACTAGTCTGAGCTAGAAATGGATGACATAATGCAGAGATCACAAATAGATCTCGATTATACCAAAACATAGCTCAAATAGAAGAAAAAGGCATCCTCTCAGTCTTAAATTGAGAGCATGATTCAAGCATCTCCCTCTTCCTCAAGTGTTAATCTAATCTATTCTATCGGTTCTACAGGTCGAAGCAAGGACTTGGGAATAATATGTTGACAATTGGCTAATAGTCATATGTAATTGAACATTCATTTATGGAAACACATGATGTACATGCTCATTGGAAACCTCAAAAATAAAGATACTTAGTGTTTGGTAATCAAAAAAATTGTCTAAGTATAGAATTTGGTTTATAGCAGTGTATTGTTTTGTTTATAACTTGTTGTTGATGTCATATTATGACTAGAGAAGTTAGATAGAGATAATATACATGTTGGAGATGACATGTATAACCTTGGAAGTCAGTATGAACTATACAAAACAAAGATAATCATGTTTGAAGAAAAACAAGACAGCAGAATTGAAGGAAATGATTGTTTTGTTTACAAAATAATTACTTGTCCAATTAGGGCTGACATCCTAGATGTTTACTTTAAGTTGGAAAAGTAGATTGTGGTCTTAGCTGATCCAACAACAATTTGTGTAAGGGCATGGTATTTATGAAAAGGACATCTTGCGATATGAAATTGTGCAAGTAAGTGAAGTGTGATTGTGATTGCAAGTGCTATTTTGTAATTGTGATTATATGTGAACTTTGGTAAAATCGATATATGTAAAGTTTTATATGAGCTATTTTGTGATCCAAGATTCAGCTAAAGATCAGAGATTAGTTAAGAAAGAACATATAATACCTATTCCAGAAGTCTAATTACTTGCTTGGGCAGTGAGCTCTTTTTGTAATTGGAAGTGCATGTTCAGTCAGTGGGCTCATCTTGCATTTACTGTACCACAACTCCTAACAGGGTCCATCCTCTAGCAAGGAACTTTTATATCAGTATATTATCTAGTGGGTATCATCCCCATCGGGGTTTTCCCTTGGCCAGGGTTTTTGTAGTTAACAAAATATGTGTTATGAGTTATCTTTGTGCATTGTTACTGGGTAACAACACAAACAAAAGTATAATTGTTCACCTTCAATGACATAAAATTGATATTATTATTTAGAATTTGGAAATGAAGTAAACTAATGAAATTTGTAGAAATGGATGAAGTTTAGGATTATGATTTTTAATAATATTTGGAATAAGAAATGATATATTTTCCTAATTTTTATAGAGAAATTTTTAGTTGTTGAAAAATGCTACAAATTAGGGGTCTAGTTTCCACCACAAAACTATATGCAAATAAACTTATTCCCCTTTTATCTATGACTATGTTATAGATAACATATATAGCTAGAATAATAAAAAATAAAAATTGGATTTAGAGCTATATTTTCTCTTTTGTAATGATTCAAAATTGAACTCACCTAAAATCAATAGTTTTCATCTCCCAACACGTTTTTCAAAACAAATCTATTCTAGCTAAAAGAAAATTTATACATTCTTGAAGAGGACTCTCTCCTCTAGAACGTCATATAATTTTTAAATTTTGTTGATATGATTTAATATTTTTTTCTTTCTCAAAATTGGCATCTTTTTGAGTGTTAAAATATGTGATTGTAGATTTTTTTAATTACAATATACTATATCTAATTATAACACTATAAACTCTATATGAGAATATTCTTGACTTTGAGCTCTATAAAATGGTGTTTATATGTTATTAAAAAAAATCATAAAAAATAGTAAGATTTATTGAAACATCAATTTTTTGAAATAATTGTATTTCTTTAGTAATTGGATACAAACTAGTATAAAACATGCATTTAATAGACATTTCCAATTGGAAAAGTGTGAGACCATATATAACTTAGCTAGAATGAATTTATCTAGATCATATGTTTGAACAAAATTGATTTTTAGACAGAAATACTCAAATTCAGTCATTCTAATAAATCAGCTTGAAAGGTGACATAACTTCATACTTTTAGCCTATTGTTATTGTTCAACATTACTTTATTCCTTTGTTATGCATGGTTTAAAGTAAGAAATAATATCTAGTTGGTGACTAAATTTTGTAGATTACTGATTCACACCCCCCCCCCCCCCCCCCCTCGTAATCTCTATTTCAAACACAATAATCTCTAAAATAGTCACTACCCAAAATATTAATCAAAGAAGTAGGTCCAAGTCCAGACTTAACAAATAGAGTATCATGCTAGCCTCTCACCAAACAAGGATAGATTTGGAATAGGTACAAGGAGAAGATTCAATTGGTGAAGAAAAATAGGTTCAGGCAACCTTGATAACATATTGTATGTTCTAGATTCATTAAATAGGCTTTAAAAGGAATTGGAAGCTATTGAACATATCCAAACTGTTTCTAATTTGTTATCTAGTTCAATGAATAGAGAAAAAATTCTTATTACAATCATAGTCCTTGCTATAGACATGGCAAAAAAAAATGCAGCCAAAACCCCAAAGCCAAAAAGGATGAAAATTTTGGCCTAGCTAATAATAGATACCAAAGTTGGAGAGGTCACAACTAAAGTTTCCTTATATAAACCTAAAAATGCTTCCACTGATCTAGCTATTAGAGATTCCAAATATTCTAGGTGAGTCTAGGAGTTTTGAATAAAGACACTAAAGAATGATGGCTCAATGAAACTGCTCAACATATGTTGATTTACTCTGAACGAGATGTCAAGGATGAGAGAGAGAGAGAGAGAGAGAGAGAGAGGGAGAGAGAGAGAGAGATGAAACAAGTGATCAATTCTATGGAAGAGTATATCAATTCACTTGATGGATTAGGAGTATTGCGTTTGGTTCAAACCACTCTAGGTTTTGACCCTTCCTTTTCTAGTAGTAAAAAGTTGTTGAACCAAGTGCAATGTGGGAGAACCTTGATATCTACACTAGAAGAATGGATAGATAAAGTGATTCAAAAGGGAAAAGAGTTCTTCCAATAGTATATGGTAATTTTCATTAAAAGCGACACATTGCTGAATGAATTGAAAGCTTAGGTAACTACTTGGGAGATATAGGAAAGAAAATGGGCATTAATTATTATGCAAATTTTTGATTCTGAAGAATATGGGTTAAAGAAGTTATTTTTTGAGAATTCCTTAAAGATAGTAGATACTAGTGTACTATACATGATAAATGGAACCATGATCTAGAGATGCTCAATTCTCCAAGGCACGGTAACTAATTCACACAACATTGAAGCTGAAATTAAACATATGTACACGGGCTTCATTAAAGACATGAAAGCTACAAGCCTTAGTAATGCCATTCAGTTTGACACTGCTAGCTATAATATTGGTCTTCTATTCAATCCACTTGAAGCTTATTTCAACAAAATCATAGAGATGGATGCTTTGACATCATCAGAACTCATTAAAATAGCACAATTTGACTTTGTATTGTCCCTTTGCATGGATAATTTGCTAGAATATGCTGATCAACTCAACATAATAAGATGGGATCATGCCATGTGGAAAGCATGAATTTAGAACCTAAGGACTATGAATTAAAGCATGCTTCAAGAATTTGTTGATGTCTATTGCAACTAGAAATTAGTGCAAGTTTCAAGTGACAATGAAGAGAAAATAGGGAATGTGAGTTAAAGTCATGATTCATTGGCTTAGATAGCTTCTTTTCTATTTTTTGTTGTCTCTAGACATTGGACATGCTTGTCCTTGTTGAACTTTCTGTTCTTATAAATATTTTGGTTAACAGTCAAGAATGTTTGGTTTTTTAGGGAGAACCCCTTTGACATTTAGTATTTAATACACATCTAAATGATGATAAGGTAGAGTGGATATGAGGAAAGAAATATGTTATTTTTTAACTCTATGTTAGTATAAAAATTGATATGTTATCTTTCTGAATGGTATGAATAAAATCAAACAATATTTAGTATCATTTTCAGTTTGCTTTTTAATCTATGAATTATCATGTGTTGGGGTGGTTTATCAAGTTGGATAAAGTGTTTGAATTGTAAATTGAATCTTGAATTATTTTTGTGTAAATATTTCTTGAGGATTCATAGAATCAACCTTGTTCGTCTTTAAGAATTTTATGATTGAACATGATATTGTCCTTTACTAAACTTATATTTATCTAGTAGAAAGTGAGTCTATGCACTACTTTGATTCATTGCTATTTACTCAAAAATATAGCTTGTTGTAAACTGCTTGTCAAAGAACAAGTTGAGTTATCTTTACTTTGTTTTCAGGTTAAAAACAAACTATGTGTTGAACTTAAAAGATATTCTAAATCTTGTAGGGAGTTGTACCTAGTTAAGCTTTAGAGGAAATGTAGTTTCTTGAATCTTTCCAAATTTGATGATTGATAATTTTTTTCCTAGTGTGGGTGTAGGGTCTATTTTAAAGAGAAAAGTTGGAAGAGAAATATGTTCACCAACAGATTTTTGGTGACTCTACTAGGGAGTTGAATGGTGGATAATTTGGTATTTTGAAATAAATAATATATTTGAATGAGGATAGACCATGGTTTTTCCACATAATGAAATTTTTCTTTTATTAAAACAAAACTTAGGTTTCCATGATACCTAGGAAGACATTGTCTCAAATTTGAATATGGTTGCTTGGAACCTAAGAACTAGTAACCATCAATACCAACAAATCCTGATATTCTTGCAAGGAGAAGAAGAAGTAGTAGTAGAAAGATTGAGAAGTATCCCCATTGCTCAAGAAAGAGCGACTATAGATAGAGTAGCACAAAATCCTATTAGGAATTAAACATTTCAAAAGTATCTAATCATTTAAACCTGGTAGAACTAAAATATACGAAGGCTAAAAGACACGAAGGTTTAACAGATCAAAATTTTGATGCAGTACAAAGGTTGAATTTTTCCCTTGATCTCACACAAAGAAGAAGTAGAAAAATAAAATCTTTCAGTAGACACACTTCCTCACCCTCGGTCAGTGGACCCTCTTTGGTCTTTCAAGCTCTCACTTCTCCATGAGTTGTTACTCCTCTCTATATAAGTATCCAACCTTTGACCTTCACATTACCTAACATGAATCTAAATCCTTGGGAAAGACCAAGCAATCACTAGATTTAGGATGTAACCTTGGAGCTTTACCTAAAGGAGCAAGAGATGTACTTCCTAGTTTAGAGGTGATAGTAAGATATCCACAGAAGATCACCTAAGTGCATTTCATTCTACTTGTGGAATTTTAGATGTCCCTATAGAAGATGTGGTTGTCTATCTCTTTGTTAGAACTCTTGTTGATAATGCTACATATTGGTTTCATCAACTGCTTCAAGCATCCATTACTTCTTGGGATGAAATGGTAGAAACCTTTGAATCCAAGTTTAAGACCCCTAGAGATGAACATACACTCCTCCTTCAATTGGCACAACTCAAAAGAGAAATACTTTGGCCAATGTCAGAGTTTGTAGTGTGTGTAGTTCCATGGATTTGGGATTCAAGGAAAAGACAATATATGTGTATAACAAATCTATAGATTCCTTGCAGGAAACTAAACAAAAAGACAATACATATCATGAAAGGATAGTAAATATGCATAAAAAATTTGTACATTTCGTAAAGAAAAATGAAAGAAAAGATAAATAGATATATATAATAAATTCCTCATATGAAAATGAAGGAAAATAAAATATTTTCTTTTTTGATATTTTTTACATGTAGTTATTTCTATGAAATGGGCTTATTTAATTATTAAATCTAACTTCAAATTATGCCTATGAAAAAATCATATTCTATTCTTTTGGCTTGTCTCTAACCAAACATCTTAGCAAATTTCTCAAACTCCTATTCACCACTTCCGTTTGTCCATCTGTGTATGGATGATGTGATGAACTGAAATTCAAATCTATCTTCAACTTCTTTCACAATGTACACAAGAAATACCCAACAAATTTGGTATCTTGATATGAAACTATACTCTTTGGCAGACCATGTAGTCTCACCACTTCTCTGAAAAATAACTCTGGTACATGAACATCATCACTAGTCTTCTTGCAAGGAATGAAATGTGTCATTTTCAAAAACCTGTCAACCACCACAAAAATAGAATCATGCCCATGCTGTAACCTAGGTATTCCAAGAAAAAAGTCCATGCTGACATCCTCCCATGGATTTTCTAGTATAGGTAATAGCTGATACAACCTTGTATTCTACTTCACACCCTTTGCCATCTAACATGCTCTATAACTTTGTACAAGCTTCTTCACATCTTGTTACAACTGTGGCTAGTAATAATTCTCAACAACCAAAGCAATGGTCTTATCTTTGCCAAAATGTCTAGCTAATCCTCCACTATGCTTCTCCTTGATGAGATTCTCTCTCATTGAACTTCTTGGAATGCACAACTAGCTTCCTTTGAACAACATACTATCTTGGATCATGAAATCAAACCACTTTGTCCTGTTAAGTGTAATATGTTTTGTACAAGCCTTCCATTCTTCACCAAAATCAGGATCATCTAGATACAAAGTACTGAGTTCCTTGAACCCAACCACCTCTATCTGCATTTTTGTCAAGTAAACTTGTCTTCTACTATGAGCATCTGCAACTTTGTTAGCCTTCCCACTCATGCATTTCAAAACAAATGTGTAACTCTCCAAAAACTCAAACCACTTCAAATTCCTTTGGTTTAATTTTCCAAAAGGAGAAAAGAAACATACCATTAAGAAGGGCATTAATTTTCATACTCCCTTTTAAGGACTAATGAGAAGGAGCAAGTTGATCAATAGGAGGCTTGAAGAAAAGAAACTTTTTGATAAGGGTTAGTTCCATTTCATTGACCATTTCATCCATTACATTATCTGAAACATGAATGATATTGACATTCATAGAGCTAGAGCTACTAGTTTTAGCTAGTATCTTAATAGGCGAAGAGGGTGTGGCTTTCACCTTCTCTACAAAGGATTCTCCTTTCCCTATAAACAAGACATAAGAGTTCATACCATCAAGTCTTATCTTGGTGGCATGTGGAGCCAAGTGGGCTACAATCCTTTCAATAGAAGAAAAATAATTTGTAATCAAGCTTACAAGGACCTTAGTAGGCTTGGACTGCATCTTGACAACACGAGAGGAGTTTAGGCTAGGCTGAGAGATAGATCAAATCCATAAATAGGGAGGGACTAGAAACAAAAGAGGAATCTCATAGAGCTAAAGTGCAGAGCTGAGTGAGAAAACTAAAGTTAAGTTTTTCTTTTATATTTGTCAAGTTCTTTTTTAACCCAAACATTATCTTAAATCAAAAAAAGGTTTTTTTTTCAACACCATTATTAATAAAATCTAGGACAATCTCTACTTAAAAAATTTACACTGACACACATTTTTCCTAATTTATATTTTCTATTATTAAATTACTATTATTAAATTCAAATAAAAATATATTTGTTTAAAAACTATGATTATTGAAAATTGTAAGAATTTGGTATAGCTCTGATACCATGTAAGAATTTGCATAAGGGAAAAATTCATCTAGGAACTAAGAACTCAAACACAAGCACAACTATAGACCAAAAATGAATATGATCAATTAATCAGAGTATGTCCTAGTACATTGCTCTATTTAGTATGTACAAACACACTAGGAGTGCCTGTATATAAAGGCCTCTTAGGAAGCACCTAGAATGTCTCTAGAAAGAAGTAGGAGATAAGATAAGCATCATGGAAAATAAGAACATGCCTTATCCATCATTCTAGATGAGTGCATAAGAATGACAAGGTTGTAGACACCATGTGCTTAATTAGTGTGCTAAGTTCTATGTTGTAGACACCATGTGCATAAAAGAGGTGCAGACTCCTATGTTGTCAACATGACAACTCACAAGAGTATGCATACTCCTAGGTCAATATTTTTTTTAAAAAAATGCATTAACCTAAGTAAACTTAAGTAAGTGTAAATAGTAAATACTTATTTACACCAAAACCTCCCCCTTAAGTACAACTTAGTGAAATGCACTTAACCTCACAAAAATTAGGATGAGATACAAAATGGGTCCTGACAACTAGGCCATGTTAGGTACCCATGTACGTAATTGTATGCAAATCTCTCATAAAGCGGAGAAAGAAGGAAAACCTCATGGGAAAAAACCTCCCCCAAAAAGAGAGATGAATAGGGATGCATGGATGGATGGAGTAATCAAGACCCCCCCATTATGACATAAATCAAGTATATACAAGAGAAAAATGGAGAAGGACAAAACCCCCTAAGAGGAAAAAGTCCCCCATAAAAAGGAGAAGAAGGAGATGAGGTAGTTCCCCCCCACTAAAGGTAGTGTGCTGATCAGTGAGAAATTCTCTAATGTAGAAGCTAATACATGACCTCTGAATGATGTTCTTCCCCTTTGGAAGAAACAAATACAAGTCTACAAAGGAGATGTGCCCCCTGTATGGAGAAGGAATCTCTAAGATGAATGGTGTCTCTAAAACTTGTTCAAGTGTTCCTATGTTGATGCTAATGATGGCTTCCTCCAAAATTTTTAAGAAGAAGTGTAGATCGAACAAGGAGTGTTGTAGAACCTATTCCAAAAAACCAACAATCTTCTCAAATGACAAAGAGACCTCCTACAGATGTTGTACATAAGTATCCATAATTATATTAGCCTAGAAAGACTAATCATGTAGAGAATGGACATGAGGGTTAGAGTGGACCCTCGCAATAACTGTAGAAGGATCATCCTCAGCAAAGAGAAGCAGTATGTCATCAAAGAAGTCTTCCAAATTGGCTATGTGTGACTCCAAGAACAGAGCTAAAATTTCTGGCAAGGAGTCATCACTTGAGGCTAGAAGACCATGTGTACCCTACTATGCTAAAGTACATGAATCTATCACTATGGCAAGGATGAAGTATTAACTTCAAAGAGAAGAAAAGTATCATCAATAGTATCTCCCACATCTTCAATGTGGTAGAAAGGAAGTCATCACATGAAGGTAGAGTAGGAAGACATAAAGGGCCCTACTGCACTAAATCTGAAGTATCTGTGGCTGGAACAAGATCAATAGGAGCAAAAAGAGCTGGAGGTGTGATCTCATCTGTAGAGGAGTTAGCTACAACTAGAGGTAAAAGATCTTCTGGGAATGGAGGATTGTTTGGATCTCCATACTTCTCCCAAAGATACATTCAAAGATCATATGGATACCATATCTTGGCAACCACCTTATAATAATAAGAAGAAGAGAGATTGGTACAAATGATGACCAACAATCTGGTAATAGGTGGTTGTCCTTCAGTGTCAGAGATCAATTTGTTGGAACATAAATAAGGAGACACTTCCTTATGCTCTCTTCTTAGATGATCAACAAGTGTATCACTCTATTTGTGATAGTTTCTTTTTTTCAACTTGGGTCTAACTCCATGCTGACATGTGAAACAAAACTCCTCGATGAGATCAATCAATGAGCCCCCAAAGAATCGAAGAACCTCTCCAACCCCCCCCCCCCCCCAATGTATGATTTAGGCACTTGATAGACATTTGCTAATTTAGGGCCTACTTTTGGAAGTAGTATTTCTATCTAAAGAACCTATAATCTGATTTTAGATCTGGAAAGTAGATTTTAAAAAATGCACTTAAAAAAAATGGAACCTAATTTGGAGTCTAGATGATCTCGTACTAAGCATTTTAAGTGGCAAAAATTGGGATTTGCGAGTTGCAGAAAAAATCATGAACAGAGATCTCAAACCACCTGCACCAATGTGTAGATCATGAAATTCTACCCAAACGAAAAAAATTGCTCACAAAAAGGAGTATGTATGAGGGAGATATCACTGTTTGAAAATTGTTGCTGCTGTTATTTTCTCTGAATCATCACGGTGCCTCCAAAAAACAAATGACTCTAGATTTTACCTCAGATGTCCAATTTGGATGAAATAAAATATGATCTAGGGGTTTTTGGACCTTCTAAATATGATGAAAATATCTTATTTGCACCAGCAAGTTTCAATCTTCACCTGCAAAAAATCTCTCCTATGGCCTGATGGCAAAAAAAATTATAGAAAATAATGTAGATCTGATAAAAATAGCAAAGATGTAGATGAAAAAAAATGCAGATCTAAAAATTAAATGTACAGATCTAAAATGATGATACCAATTCTGCAAATCGGTCCTTTGGGTGTTGGTTTATGAAAAAAATTTGCCTCACGATTGAGTTCAGGCCAAGGTAGCAAAATTTATAGTTGATCTTCATTGAATCAACATTTTGAATGCAATGGCGAGGTTAGATCAGGCTCAAGACACTCAATTTCTGTAGTACTCCAGATTCAGGCTGAGGTGTTGAAGCAATAGTGGTCTCGAATGGCTATGTGATGAGAAAATCTCCAAGCTTTGATACCATGTAAGAATTTGCCTAAGGGAAAAATTCACCTAAGAACTAAGAACTCAAACACAAGCACAATTGTACACCAAAAATGGATATGATCAATTAATCAGAGTATGTTCTAATACATTGCTCTGTTCAATATGTACAAACACACTAGGAGTGCATGTATATAAAGGCCTCTTAGGAAGCACCTAGAATGTCTCTAGAAAGAAGCAGGAGATAAGATAAGCATCATGAAAACTAAGCACATGCCTTATTCATCATTCTAGATGAGTGGATAAGAATGACAAGGTTGTAGACACCATGTGCTTAATTAGTGTGCTAACTCCTGTGTTGTAGACACCATGTTCATAAAATAGGTTTGAAATCTTATGTTATCAACATGACATCTCACAGGAGTAAGCATACTCCTAGGTCGATAATTTAAAAAAATAAATAAATAAAATGCATTAACCTAAGTAAATTTAAGTAAGTGTAAATAGTAAATACTTATTTACACCAACTAAAACTATGACAATGTCTATTTAACAAATTTATACTATCATACTTTTACGTTTCTCCAAAAAAAAAATTCAATTACCTATAATTTATAATATTCAATTTAATTGAAATGTGTGTTTCTCTTCAATATATTGAAACTAATAAATACAACAATTCAAATATATCACAAAATCACAAATCAAATATATGACACTAATATATATATATATATATATATATATATATATATATATATATATATATATGCATTTATATATATATATATATATATATATATATATATATATATATATATATATAAATGCATATATATATAAATGTATATATATATACATGTATATATACATATACATGTATATATATATACATTATATATATACATACATACATATATATATATATGTATATATACATATATATATATATATATATGTATATATCTATATATCTATATATCTATATATATGTATGTATGTATATATACATATGTATATATATAAATGTATATATGTATATATACATTTATATATATATATATATATATACATATGTATATATACATATATATATATACATATATACATATATATGTATATGTGTGTGTGTGTGTGTGTGTGTGTGTGTGTGTAGATGGAGGGTTCAGGCCTACAAGGTAGCCTAGTGAGGCACGAAGCCTAGTAAATATTTGAATGTACATATTATATATATTTTAACATTTCAAAATTTTAAACTGAGAGATAACTATGGGATTGACTTACTGATTATTTTTATTTAAGAAATATGGTTTGAAATCAGACCTATATTAATATAAATTATAAGTAATACAATATATTAATAACTACAATTTATTATGAACTTTAAATACCTAAGAAAGCATAAAGTAGTGTGACCAAAATTTGTTCCTTGAAAAAACAACTCCCTTGGATCTATAACAAGATTTATGGAAAAACTTTAAAACAACCATTTATTGTATGTACTATTGCTTTCACTATGCCTCATTACTAATTAGTTTCAACCAATCACAAATAACTATTTTTAGATCATTCAAATACATATAATGTTTTTCTATTTTTATTTTTTAAATATAATGTACAAATTATATGATTGGATGATTGAATTTTGTCTTATAGGAGCCCTTTTTCTGATAAATTTTTTCTATAGACACTTAATCTTATTTACATTATGAAAATTAATAACATGTCTACCTTCCTAATGTCAATTTTAAAATATTAATTATGTCATAGCTTAAAACAATAATTTTCCATTACATAAGTCCTTATTAGAATTTTTAAAAATACCACACTTCAAATAAAATTTAGATTTTAAATTATAAAATTAAGACTTTCTAATTTATAATTCAAATATAATCTAATTAATATAATAATATTAAAAATTATACATTATTCTATTCAATGAAAAATATAAATAAAAAGACATAATGCATCAAGATTGGTTTGATTTAAATATATGAATACAATTTTATTTAGTTTTGTGGTTACTTTTGTAAAAAATAATAATTTTTATTTATGCTATTGTTTTTATTGAACATTGGTAAGTTTTTTAGTTATATGAATCTTTTTGAAGTATTAGATAGCAACCAAAAGGATGGGGGCTGACCTCAGAGTACAAAAAGAGTTGAAATTTTGTCGGAGGTTACCTCCTAGTCATCTAACCGATACCAAGTTTATACTTCAAAAAACAAAAAAGTTATAGAAAAAACTAACAATCTCATCAATCCTATTACTAACAAACGAAAAAATGCAAAAGTATTACAACAACAAATAAACAAATTGCTGCTATCAGTCCCCCATATAGACATATAGATGTATAAAATAAAACCCTGTAGGGTATCCAATTTGGAGTAATCGACAACATAATAGTAAAACAAAAAAAAAAACCAAAACTAGGGCTAGCTACCATCCTTTTATTCAAGATCCTCATCCTTCTTCTCCTCAAACTCATCCTTGTTCATGTCCACCGCCTCCTCTTTGACAGGTTTGTCCAAGAGTGTCTTCAACTAGTCTCTGCCAGAAAACCATAAATGCAGCGAGTAGTCTTGCTCTCCTTGCCCAAGTACTTCACATTCTTCTTCACCAGCAAGAAGTAAAGGGCAGTGGCCATGTAATGCATAAGTTTTGTGGAGAATTTTGCTAGTGTGTCAAATTTTTGGTAGATACTAATGTGATTGTCTGCCATCTCCCTCATCGACTACTCTAGCCCATCTAATTGAGCCTTGTTGTGGCTTTGGCCTTGTCTATGCTTCCCTTCCCCCCCCCCCCCCCCCCCCCCCACCTCGCTTCTAGCCGAGGTAGCTTCAAGGGTATTAGAAATGTGAGAGGGACTAGGGGGGCTGGAGATAGGCTTCATGTCTCGATTTGGTCTCTTCCTCTTGGTGGGTTTAATATCACTCTTAGTAGATTCAGAATTGGAATCATGTTTCGGGGGAAACTTAAATTTTTACAACTAGAGGCATTTTCTAGTTCTCCGAGCATTCTACTTGCTCTTTGTAGTATTCATATCCAAATTAATGAGACTAATTTTAGCCTCAAGGATAGGGGTTTTCTTCTTTTTTCTTGTGGCTGGGGCTAGGGCCAGGGTCCAAAGAAACTATATGCATGTTGCTTCAAAGAAATCTTATGATATTATTTTAGAAAAATAAAATACTTATGGTAATTTAGTTATTATATAGCTGTAATAAATAAATAAAAATATTAAATTTAAATAAATAATAAATCAAATAGAAATACTATATTTAATTTTCTTGTTAAGATTAACTATTTGTTATCATGTGCTCCATTAAATTTTTAAAGAAAACTACATATGACTTTTTTGATCTTACCATTTTAAAAAGATTTTTGTAATCCTTCTTTTAAAATGACAATATTTTATGTTTGAAAATTAATTTAAACTAATATAAACTTAATGATATGAAATAAAATATCAGGAACCAACTTTAAACAACTCTCTTAAGTTTTAGAACATTCAATTATTATTTTTAACTTTACTCTTATACAATACATTAGATTTTATGATTTGCGTAGTAAGTCTTCAATAGTCTAAGATTTTTATTTCTATTATAATTTTTCTATAAAGACAAATACACCCCTTGACACTTGTTACATTAAAAAATGAATAAATAATCAGTTGTTTCGATATGTTAATGTCAAATTTTCCATACAATTGATCTACCTAAATGTTAGGCTTCCTTGGATTCAAAAAGTCTAAAATATTCAACATGTAAGAGTCCACCATAGAAGACAAATTTAGTGCAAAGAAATTGCATAAGGACAGTATCGCTACCCCTACATTACACATTTCTAATACACCACAATTTTATATACTGATGCTTACATTATTTGAGGTTCAAACAAAATTTTGATTCAGTAGATAGCATATGGTGGCTGCAAGATCCGAGGAAATGAGGAAAACAATTGCAACTAAGAAAAGAAAAGAAAGACCACATTCTGACCTCAAAAAGATAAAGTGAATATATTCTACATTAAATCGGATACCACAAGTCTAGGAGCGCAGCCTCATATTCGTACCACATCATGACTTCCTCAAACATTTTTTTTTATTTTAAATTATGCCGATAGGCATCTCTACAATGAAAGAAGCTATATCAAAAATCTGTCTCCATGTTTATTGTCATTGTCCAAATAGAGTTGCAATTGGAGCCGCACATTTAGCAATCACTTGATACACCACAAATAGAATATTTCCCAAATAGAGCTACAATAAGAGCTACACATTCAACAATCACTTGATACACCACGAATAGAACTAGGGGAAAAAATTAATAAATGGGAAGTGCATATATTCACCTTCAGCAAAACCTGCAAGTAACTATTTCAAATTTTTAGAAATTCTTTATCCCATTTTAACAACATGAATTCAAATTTATGTATTTGTTACATTAGTTCAGTGACAAATATCATAGTTATTTAGTGAGAGATACTTAACGATGAGAACTGTAGTTTGACGATAAATATCAATTATAGTTTGATAGTTTCTAATGATCACTTCAGGTTGACAACTGTAGTTCTCCATTTTAATCCTTCACAGACTTATAGTTTTTCATCAATTTTCAACTACAACTACATATCAAAATTAAATACTTGTGGCTAACAAGTCCAATTCTCCATTTTAACCCTTCAACTACTTGCAATGTGTCATCATTTTTCCACAAAATTAGATACATTGTTATTGAAAAAATCTTATAAATGGTAAATCTACCATTAGCTCCTCACACACAATAGCCTAACAGAAATCGAGGGCACAACTTAGTGAATTTGTTGTTTTTTTTTTAATATTCTAAATAATTTTTGTTCAAATGTATCATTTTATAGCATTTCCTTTCAACAATCAAATTATCTATTTAATTTATTTTCTGCTCTGTTATATATGTATATAAGTTGAGATATTTATCGTATAAGTGGATTTAATAATTTATTCTATTCTTCTTCATTTACAATTGTTCTCCCAAATAAAATTCAAAGCAAAACTGATGAGAATATGGATTGTGTGCTTGAATCAATTTGTCCATCATTCTCTTTAAAAATATTTTTTTTACCAACTTTTTTTGCTGTGTTAGATTTATGTTTTTATGGTTTATCTATTTTATGATATTTTACTATAAAAATACATATAATTTTTTAATCATTGCACGTTATCTTTGCAATTTTTTTGTAATATATTAATTGAAAAGTATTTTTTAATCATATAAGATCTACATACAAAATTAATTTAAATTTTTAGTTTACAAATTGTTTTTAATATATCATATTTAGTTTTCTATTCTTAGCTTTAATTTGTATCTATTATCTTAAATGGTTTAGGATTTCATAAATTATACTATTTTAAAAATTATTCATTCAGATTAGTTTTCCTCTAATTTCTTCTAAAAATTAACATCTTCAATGTTATTTTTAGATGTGGATTTATTTTTTGCCATTTTAGATTTATGTTTTTATGGTTTTTCTAATTTTCTATTTTTAATTAGTGTAAAGAATGTTATAATTTTGTAATCATTTTGTAATCATTATGTGTTATCTTTTCAAATTTTTATTTCTTTATTAATTGAAAGTTAACTTTCACTCATAGAAGATATATGTAAAAAATAAATTTAATATTACTTTTAATTTTCACTTTATAACAAAATTTTAACATATTTTATTTAGTTTGTTAATTCTTAACTTTATTTAGTATCTATCTATCTGAAATAGTTTAGGATTTCTTAAATTATACTATAATCTTATTTAATCATTAATTTTAAAATTTTTTTAGTACTATTGAATTTGTTAATTTAATATAAATATTTTATTCAAATAAATTACATGCAATAAATCACAATATCTTCAGGACTAATATTATATTGTTGTATTTCAAATTGTAGGTATCTATTATATTGCTCATACAACACATTTGACTACTTTAAAGATCATTATCGAGGTACTTTATATCAATTTTCTTTCTTCAATAATATTTTTAGTTATTATTATAATAAATAAATTTCTTACATTGTACTATATTTCTGTGTCATTATACAAAGATTTGAATTGTGAAGTTGACAGTTTACATGATATAAATTTCAATGTCATACAAATATCAGATACAAAAGACACCATAAATGGACCACCTCCATCAAGTCCTACGATTTCCATAGGTTCAAATAGGTACATAGAAAAACCCATTGAAAATGTAATGAAAAATATGTGTGGCCATTTCATAGAGATGGTAATTGATATTGAGAACCTAGCAATGCATATACATAATGTTGACGAGACATATGTCAACGTATCAATAGAAATGACATCCTTCATCAGAAAAGCAACTTGAAAAATAAGAAGCATTGAAGTATTTGTCAAAGAGATGTATTATGATAAGCATTATGATTTCTAGGGAACATTGAAATATTATGTGATGATTTCTTAAATTACTTAAAGAAGTAGATATTGTAGTAGGGTTCTTTGTGTTCATGTAGTTACAAAAATCACAACTAAATAAATTGTTCAACTCTAAAATTTTATGTGATGATTTCTTACATCGCTTGAACAAGTAGATATTAACACCAAGGCTTATTTGAATTCATTTAATTTCAAAAACTACCTATATATAAATTGTTGATAATGTTTACTAGACCAGATCAATGTAAATGTACTTTTATATTCTTATTCATTTTTTCTATATGAGTATTACTTAATCAATTAAAAACTAAATATGTCTCTCACAAGTAAGCATCTATTCTACAAATACAAACACATATTGAAATAGATAGATGAATTACTCAGTCATGAATTATATAGAAGTATATATTTAATCATATTTTTATCAATCGTATTAAAATATACTTTGTTTTTTGTTATTATATTTTGTCAATATGAGCTATGGGACAACCAAAATGAAATTTTGAATCAGAAGACCAACGTAGACTATATATAAGAGAATACCAAAGGGAGTATTGTATAAACTATCATAGACAAAGAAGAGAATAACAAAAAGGCTCTCAAATAGAAGAGCAAAAAAGAAAGCACAATCAAGTTAATAGAGAACAATATGCTAAAAAATAAAAATCCAAGTATAAATCATTTCAAATTTGAGAATAGTGAGGATACAAGTCTACAAAGAAATGAACAAAAAATGACACCTACACAAACCTATAATTCTCAAGGTCAAGAAAGACAAGAGGATCATGCCAAAACAAATGAGATTGCCCATCCTCACTTGAATGGAACTATTCAGTTCAATGATGAACATGAAAATTTAGTCTCAATAGATTGTTTTCTAGAAATACGTCAATAGGGAAATTCATTATAGATGAATTTAGGTGTTTAGTATAGTGTCCACAATGTACACAATTGTAATGGTTCAGTTCGATTTGATTTGAAAGAATTCAATTGTAGTTTAGATCTCAACTGGATAGTTTTAGAACCCCAAAGATGTGTTATGTCTATCAAGAATTGTATATTGGAATAAAAGTATCCTAAAGTTTTGAAGGTCCTATATGAAACAAATATAGACAACAAAGAGGAATTCATAGATTTTCATGTTCAAACAATATGGATCCTGGGCCACAAGCAGAGATTTTATCAAAATTGACACAAGTAGAGGAAATGTAGATTGCACATGTAAGCCCAATACTGCAAGTGACCCATGCAACACGTGGTCAATATAAATACAAAGGTCGCACCATAAGTTTACCTCAAAATTTATAACAGGTTTCAAAAATATTGCCACACACAATACAAAATTTGTCCATTATTATTGTTAGCAGAAGGAATCAGCATGGCACATATTATAATTTTATTGTCAATAGAGATCATGTTTACAAAGCACTAAAATACAAAATAAAGCATGAAAATTTTTATTTAGATGTTATTATTTATGATAATGCTCTCAATGACCTATCAAGGAATATAGATGAAAATGTATTTAGTAGATTAACTACAGCACAAATAGAATTTGACTCAAATACCAATGAAGTCACATATGTCGGTCCTTTATTGGAGATTGATGAAGGTAATACAATAGAGCACACTACATCAATGGCTTCAAAACCACCAAATGCCCAAAGAGAAATAGAATTAATTCAAATGTGGGTTAATAACCTTGATGCAAAACCAACAGAATTGAATGATTGCCCTAGTATTGGTACTTCTCCCATCAATGAGTATGTAATGTCAGGTTTACTAGACATGGCATTTCCTAGACTATTCCCTAATGGAAGATGTGATTGGTTAAAACCATGAATTAGGCATGCGCATCTACATGAATTTGTCAAGCATTTATTATCGTATAGGGATCATAAGTTTGGAAAACATTTGGGATTTAAATGATTTATGATGAACATGATATGAGACACCAAGCACATAATTCATATGCAGTGTTTGTGAAAAGAAATATCCAAGACATGCCCATTACTATCAATGAGCTACGTGAGCATATGGAACTAATGCCAAAATCTCATTTAGTTGATAAGTTGATGTAGTTTGGAACAATGTAAAGAGGAACATGGTCATACTAGACTAAATGTCATGCAAAATTGATAGACATGCTTCACCAAATTGGGACTTCAACAATATTTTTCACCTTAAGTGCAGCAGATATGCATTGGCCTAATCTACATGCTCTCATGCCCGAAACATGCCCAACCAATATGCAAGAAGCTCAAAATTGGAGAAAATAAAATGTTATCAACTATCCTTGTATAGTTGCACATCACATGCATTTAAGACATATGGTATTCAAAAAAGAAATTCTAGAAAATAGAATGGATGTCAAAGATTTTTGGTGTAGGTATGAATGGCAACATAGAGGTTCTCCACATATGCATGGATTTTTATGGATCAACGGTGCTCCTAATATGGACATTATTGATTTGTCAAATGAGGAGGAACAAAGAACAGTTAAGCAATATTTTCATTGCATTATTCATGCATGGAATCCTAGAGAAGATCCACATCAAAGAAATATACAGGTGTTTTCAAATTTTTTTTCTATAGAATAGCTTGTTTTTATATTGCATATTATTTGAAAACTATATTTTATATAATGAACTTATGTTGAATATGTTTACTTTCTTGTAGGAATTTAAAAATTTTAGTCAACATCTGTGTCTCAAAAATACAACACAACTTACCAATATGGATATTGATAATGACTATGAACAAATACTAAACTGTGTTGAGCATCACATAGTTTGTAGATAGGTTGCATGTCTATGCAAAAATAAGGAAAGATGATTTGCAGGTAACTATTATAGTTATTAATATTTTTTATTGTCAAACATATTATTTATTTAATGAAATAATTATTCATTCACCTTCTTATAATATTTTTAGATATAATGCTCCTTGGCTATTGAATCTTACTGGATCTAAATTATACGAAGACATAAGAATAGGGGAAAAAATTATGCCAGCAAGAAATGATGATAGAGTTCACTCACATAATTGTCACATATTGCAATTATTGAGAGAAAATATAGATTGGCAACCTTTTTTGTCCAGAGATGTAGTCATTAAATACATAGCAAAGTACACATCAAAAGATAAGAAGAGCTCTAAAACATACCACCATATGTTGATGCATCTTTCAAACATGGAAAACCTTGATGATTTAGTTGCACATGCATATAGAAGGCTTCTATTAGAAATTGTAATAGAAAGGGAGATTGGAGCTCAAGAAACATGTCACATGTTGTTATAGCTTCTGCTCATCAAGAGAAGTAGAAGATTTTCCAATCTAAATGTCTCACATGAAGTGTTCAAATCTATAACTCTGAATAATTAGGAGAACAATAATGACAATACAAAATGTTTCATTGATGGATATAAAGAAAGGCCTCTTTCTATGGAAGCCATTGCACTAATTGATCGAACAAAATCATGGATATACAATTCTGAAAGAAAAAGCAGCTATAGTTAGAGTTTTTCCAAGATTCACATCCATTCCTCCGTGTGCCTCACAAAAATGGGTTGAATTTGTTTTACAGAGTTATTACTATACAAACCATTTCATGACAGAGAAGGGGATATTGGTGTGGATACTAACTCCATAATAGGAAAGTGGGAGTCATTCAATTATAATGCTTGGCATGTACAAAGAGAAACAATAATAGAGGAGAATGAAAATAATAATGGTTCAAATATTGGAAAAGATGAAGTTGTTGCAAGTAATACTATAGATAATGAATCAAAAATAATATCTAGACTTCATAATGGTCAAAATATGCAACTATCAGAAATAGATATGTTGGGAAGAAGAGACATTGATAACAATACAAATTGGTCTACTGAATATCCAGGTGAGGAGTGTACAATGGGAGCAGTCAATTTCATTAAAAATATGAAGGAAAATGAATGTCTCATATATGATAATATTCCTTAATGCTTCAATTATACTACCCTTAGCAATAAACAACAAAAGACAATGAACATAGTTATGACACACTACCATACCAATAAAGATAGAGGCCCATTGTTCTTGATAATTCAAGGAACAATGGGAATAGGAAAGTCATATTTGATTAGTGTCATTTGTGAAGCCCTTAAAAATTCATGTTTGTCGGGTCCTTCTCCCCTTCTTTTACTAGCACCAATAGGAGTTGCAACATTTAATATCGGAGCTTTCACTATTCATTCAAAGCTAAAAATACCAGTAAAAGATTTTTCACAGCAATAAACAACAAAAGACAATGAACATAGTTATGACACACTACCATACCAATAAAGATAGAGGCCCATTGTTCTTGATAATTCAAGGAACAATGGGAATAGGAAAGTCATATTTGATTAGTGTCATTTGTGAAGCCCTTAAAAATTCATGTTTGTCGGGTCCTTCTCCCCTTCTTTTACTAGCACCAATAGGAGTTGCAACATTTAATGTCGGAGCTTTCACTATTCATTCAAAGCTAAAAATACCAGTAAAAGATTTTTCACAGCAATAAACAACAAAAGACAATGAACATAGTTATGACACACTACCATACCAATAAAGATAGAGGCCCATTGTTCTTGATAATTCAAGGAACAATGGGAATAGGAAAGTCATATTTGATTAGTGTCATTTGTGAAGCCCTTAAAAATTCATGTTTGTCGGGTCCTTCTCCCCTTCTTTTACTAGCACCAATAGGAGTTGCAACATTTAATATCGGAGCTTTCACTATTCATTCAAAGCTAAAAATACCAGTAAAAGATTTTTCACAGCTAGAAGGATCATGTCTTACAAGTTTCCAAGAGGAAATGAAACATATCAAATACATTTTGATTGATGAAATGAGCTTCATTGGTCAGACTATGTTGAAAAACATAGATTCAAAATTAAGGCAAGCATTTCCACAAAGTTTAGACCAAAGCTTTGTAGGTATATTTTACTTCTATTAACTTACATGTTATCATATTATGCCATATTTAGTATAGTACATAAATATTAAACACATTATAAAATCTAAACAACTTATTAGTTTTTTTATTTTAAATTTGTTTAGGTATATTTATGATTTTTGCTGGAGACTTGAGTCAATTGCCTCCAATGAGTGACAGACCTACGTATGATAGCAAAAGACGAGAAAAATTATTGTCAAAGGAATTCAAAACTATGGTAACTTTAGATAAGTTTTTAGACAAGAGGGGGAAAACATTGAACAAAATAGATTTCATCAACTTTTAAAAAATCTTAGAGATGCTGACCCACAAATTGAAGATTGGAAATTACTTATGATGAAAAGTCCTATCAATTTAAATGCTACCACAAATGAAGAGTTTCGAAATTGTGTCCATTTGTTCTCCACAAATGACAAGGTTTATAACCATAACAAGATAATGTTACATTCATTGAAGCATCCTATTGCACAAAGTCTTGCAACAAAAGTAGGGAGTTTGAATTCAATAGAAGATTATTCAAATGGAGAGCTTGACCTTGAATTATTAATTAGTAACAATTCAAGAGTGATGTTGACTACAAATCTTTGGGCAGAGGTAGGTCTTGTCAATGGAGCATTCGGGTATATTAGAAAGATTATCTACAGGCCAAAAAGTAAACCGCCAGAGCCACCAGCATATGTTTTGGTTGAATTTGATAATTACTATGGATTACCTTTTCAAGATGATCAACCAAATATAGTTCCAATAATACCAATACAAAGGGGCAGAACTCTTCAACTACCTTTAAGATTTGTGTGGGCATTGACCATTCATAAATCACAAAGACTAACTCTCTCAAAAACTACAATTGATATAGAACCAAGAGAGAGAACAGGTTTGACATTTGTGGCAATATCTTGTGTGAAGTCTTTACAAAGTCTTAAAATAACACCACCATTCACATATGACCGTTATGAGAAAATAAAAAATGGCATACAATTTTCCAAAAGAAATGCTGAAGAAAATAGACTCAAATGTTTAGAAGAATATTAAGGTAACATTGATTTGATTTTATTTGATTCTTAGGTAACACTTTTCTCTATGGATCTATTAGACAACGAATCTGAAATTGTTGATGCAAGTCAAAATATCTCTGTCAACTCTACTCCATTTGATGAAACACCTATTGATAAGTGCACAACATCAATTTTACAGTGTTGCTCTAAAATTCTTCAAGATATTGAAAACACTACATTATCCATTGATTACATTGAAGAGATAGAAATAATGAGGATGAAAGATGTTGCACACAAGGTTTCCAATTAATTTAACAAAAAAATTATAATATTGTTCAAATACTTTTACTTGTATTCGTATGTATTTCTTTTTACCAATGTTCAAAAAATAACGAAAGATAAAAATTGTTTAATATACATTTAAAAAAAATATATATATGTATTTGTATTTAGTAATGACCAAATATTGTCATAAATCTTATATATATAAAATATAGTTATGCCGATAGTTATCATACATGTATATCAGATACATGGTTGGTACTAGCTTATTTATATTTATTTAGCTAATATCTATATTAAATATGTTGATCGATATCTTATTTTTATTTAAGATAAAAATATGCCCATAAGATATTGATCAACATATTTAATATAGAAATTATCTAAATAAATATAAATAATCTAGTCATTTTCCAATAAATAGTTTCGCTAACAAGTCGATATCCAACCCTCATGCTTAGGGAGACATTTCTTTAATAAACATTTCATTTCTTTCACAATGCAAAATATTAAATATTTTTTAGATATAAATGTTTCATTAATTTTACGATTTAAAATATTAAATATTTTACAACCACCATGACCCAATGACTCTACAATTGACAAATATTTGTGGAAAAAGTTTCACAGATCGATGAGTTTCAGAGATTCAAAGCAGGCATATTGTGACTGCATAGCATTTGGGTTAAGCAAGACAATTTCATCATATGATTTCAAATTTTTAACTGTTAACAAGTCATTGGCAAATAAGAAACCCTCCTTTCAAAGTCAGCTCATCCATCTTATTTGTAAAATTTTTAACAATGGCCACAAAAATATGTTTATTGTTGGGTTTCATATCTTGACAATCTGGACATTGTGAGCCACGAATCCAAGTGAGTGTAGCCACCCAATCACATTTGGCGCCCCTTGTATAATACTGACTGTTTTGTTTTCTGCTTTTACTCCATGGGTATACAACGACATTATGGTTTCCCATCCTTGCTGAGTTGGATGAAACATATCCCAGAAAAACCTCTCACTTTTATTTGAACACGCTTGAAACAAAGCACTTCCCACTTCGTCTGTCATTGCACACGGATCAACCCTACCTTTTGCAGCACAACAAGGAATGAACAAATCCACAAAACCTACCACACATTCTAAAAATAAAAGAAAGAAAATATTTTCAGAAAGTATAGATTTAAATAATTAATCAGAACCAAGAAAGCCACAAATTTCGAATTACCAAATCGTGTAGGATTGGAGAAGATATAATTAGTAGTAGACACCAAGTCTATAGTTATGATAGACAAATCTTTGTGATTTGATCTTAGTCTTTCTTTTCCCTCTGTCAATGATGTCATATGAAGTGCCAAAAATTCATCAAATTCGGAATTGCAAAATTTCTTGCCGATCTGAGGATTGCACCCAAACTGAGCAATATTATTCACTGCAACATACTAGTTTTCGGAGAAAATGGTGTAAACCTTTTAAAATGCAGAGCACATGGCTTAATATTTGATATTAGTGGGCTAACACATTTATAACCAGTTCCCACTACTCTTCTTAAGGCTTTGTAATAATGTGAAAAATCGAACCCACATGTAAACAGCTAGTATATACTAATTCAATGCTTACCAGAAGGCTAGATAAGTCAAATAAAAACTGAATTATAATGTTAAGAACACTATCAATATAGATAATATAATATTAGGAAGTGTAATTCTAAATCATCGTGTGTCTTGACTAATTTCTTTCATAACTTATTTTATTTAAAACTATAAACTAGCTTATTTATATTTATTTAGATAATATCTATATTAAATACATTGATCGATATCTTATTTTAATATAGGCCATTCGAAAAGATATCGATCGGCATTTTTAATATAGATATTATCGAAATAAATATAAATAAGCTAGCAGCAAACACACATGATATAAATGTATGATATATATATATATATATAAGATTTATGACAATATTTTGGTCATTACTAAATACAAATACATATTTTTAAAAAAGTATATTAAACAATATTTATCTTTCCTCATTTTTTAGACATTGGTAAAAAGAAATACATATGAATACATTTTTTTTTAATGAATTGTTTCATACAAAAAAATTGGAATAGTCGTATAATTGGTATCATGTCAATTATAAACAATAACAAATTTAATATGTCAAACCATGTAGTGTATTGATACAATTCAGGAGTTTATAAATGCTTCAAATAATTGTTATTTAAAAGTCTAGTGATAGTACAAGTCACAATCATCAATCTAAACCATTATAAAAAGCTTGGAGTTTAAGGCAAACTAATTATTCGATTCAAAATAGTTGAAAAAATTCTACAGCTAGTAGCATGTAAATTATAGAGAATAACAAAACATAGGTCAAACCTTGTAGTTTATATCAGAATTGAAGAGTTTATAAACTATTCAAATAACTCTTATTTAAAAGTTTTGTTCTAACAAAGTGGAAATTACATAAAGAGCACCTCATTGTAATGGTGCAAATACATTACATATTCTTCAGTGATTAAAATAGTATTACGACCTTTATTATGTAAGTGATCACGATATATTTTTTCCATAAAACTTGTGAAGGCAAAAACCTTTGTATATGTCTCCTTAACCTTATGTGCAACATCTTTCATCCTCATTATTTATAGCTCTTCAACATAATCAATGGATAATGTAGAGTTTTCAATATCTTGAAGAATTTAGAGCAACACTGTAAAATTGATGTTGTGCACTTATCAATAAGTGTTTCATCAGATGGAGTAGAGTTGGCTGGAATGTTTGGAGTTGCATTAACAATCCTAGATTCATTTTCTAATAGATCCATAGAAAAAAGTGTTACCTAAGAAACAAAAAAAAATCAAATCAATGTTAGTATATATAATTTAAGATAATAAATTTGAACATCAATAGGATAAAACAATTTGTAGTTTTTCAATTTGGTGTACTTATATATACATGAAAGTTTATATGGATGCCACCATTTTAAAGTCATTATATTTTGAAATTATATATGTACCAATATATTATAATTGAAGCAATTTTGAAAATAAAATGATTACCTCAATACTCTTCTAAACATTTGAGTATATTATCTTTAGCTTTTCTTTTGGAAAGTTGTATGCTATTTTTCATTTTCTCATAATGGTCATATGGGAATTGAGGTGTTATTCTAAGACTTTTTAAAGACTTCACACAAGATATTGCCACAAATGTCAAACATGTTCTCTCTCTTGGACCTATATCAATTGTAGCTTTTGAGAGAGTTAGTCCTTGTGATTTATGAATGGTCAATGCCCATGCCAATTTTAATGGTAGTTCAAGAGTTCTACCTCTTTCTATTGGTATTATTGGGACTATATTTGGTTGATCATCTTGAAAAGGTAATCTAGAGAAATTACAAAATTCAACCAAAACTTATGTTGGTGGCTTTGGCAGTTTACTTTCTGGCTTGTAAATAATCTTTCTAATATACCCCAATGCTCCATTGACAACACCTACATCTACCCAACGATTTGTAGTCAACATCACTCTTGAATTGTTACTAATTAATAATTCAAGGTCAAGATCTCCATTTGAATAATCTTCTATTGAATTCAAACTCCCTAATTTTGTTGCAAGACTTCGTGCAACAGGATGCATCAATGAATGTAACATTATCTTGTTATGGTTATAAACCTTGTCATTTGTGGAGAACAAATGGACACAATTTTGAAACTCTTCATTTGTGGTAGCATTTAAATTGATAGGGGTTCTCATCATAAGTAATTTCTAGTCTTCAATTTGTGGGTCAGCATCTCTAAGATTTGTTAGAAGTTGACGGAGTCTTTTTTATTCAATGTTTTCCCCCTCTTGTCTAAAAATATTCTATAAAGTTACCACAGTTTTGAATTCTTCCCACAAAAATTTTTCTCATCTTTTGCTATCATATGTAGGTTAGTCACTCACTGGGGGCAATTGACCCAAGTCTCCAACAAAAATCATAGATATACCTAAACAAATTTAAAATAAAAAAACTAATAAGTTGTTTAGATTTTATAATGTGTTTAATATTTATATACTGTACTAAATATGCCATAATATGATAACATGTACTAATAGAAGTAAAAATATACCTACAAAGCTTTGGTATGAACTTTGTGGAAATGCTTACCTTAATCTTGAATCTATGTTTTCCAACATAGTCTAACCAATGAAGCTCATTTCATCAATCAATATGTATTTGATATGTTTCATTTCCTGTTGGAAACTTGTAAGACACAATCCTTCTAGGTGTGAAAAATATTTTATTGGTATTATTATCTTTGAATGAATAGTGAAAGCTCCAATATTAAATGTTGCAACTCCTATTGGTGCTAGTAAAAGAAGGGGAGAAGGACTCGAAAAACATGCATTTTGAAGGGCTTCACAAATGGCACCAATCAAATATGACTTTCCTATTCTTCATGTTCCTTGAATTATCATGAACAATGGGCCTCTATCTTCATTGGTATGGTAGTCTATCATAACTATGTTCATTTCCTTTTGTTGTTTATTGCTAAGGGTTGTATAATTGAAGCATTGAGGAATATCATCATATATGAGACATCCATTTTCCTTCATATTTTTTATAAAATTGATCACTCCCATTTTACACTCCTCACCTTGATATTTAGTAGAACAATTTGTATTGTTATCAATGTCTCTTCTTCCCAACATATCTATTTCTGATAGCTTCATATTTTGACTATTATGAAGTCTAGATATGATTTCCCACTTTTTCTCTATAGTATTACTTGCAACTACTTCATCTTCTCCACTATATGAACCATTATTATTTTCATTTTCCTCTATAATTGGTTCTCTTTGTACATGCCAAGAATTATAACTCAACAAGTCCCACTTTTCTATTATTGAGTCAATATCCATACCAATATCCCCTTCTATGTCTTGAAATGGTTTGTACAGTAATAACTCTGTAAAATAGAATTCTACTCATTTTTGTCAAGCACATGGAGGAATCGATGCAAATCTTGGAAAAACTCTAACTATAGCTGCTTTTTCCCTTGGCTCCCATTTATTTTATCTTTTTCTTTCAGAATTGTATATCCATGATTTTGTTCGATCAATTAGTGCAATGGCTTCCATAGAAAGAGGCCTTTCTTTATATCCATCAATGAAACATTTTGTATTGTCATTATTGTTCTCCTAATTATTCAGAGTTATAGATTTGAACACTTCATGTGAGACATTTAGATTGGAAAATCTTCTACTTCTCTTGATGAGCAAAAGCTATAACAACATGTGACATGTTTCTTGAGCTCCAATCTCCCTTTCTATTACAGTTTCTAATAGAAGCCTTCTATATGCCAAAATCTTTTCTGCTCAACAAACAGTAATCTCAGATTCTCAACACAATAAAATACATGATAACAACCTCAATAAATTGGGATGACTTCCATGTTGATCTAGTATTAAAAGTTTTTGAAATGACAAAATAAATGGCTTTCCTTCACAATTCTTGACAATTTCTCACCAATTCCCAAATTAATGCTACCTTGGCAACAAGAAAGGATACGTCACGAGATCTGTGTCATCGAGTAGAGCATGTAGAAATTTTGTGGCTTCTAGTAATTTCACATTCTATTCTGATTCAACTCTAAATTTGTTTCTTTGGAAACTCCGACTTCATACTATAGTAATCATACTATTATGGAGAGGACTAAGGAAAATATTAAGTCAGTATTCACAGCTATGATCATGGCTCAGATCTTTTTCTTTTGATGGACATGAAAAAAAAGTATGATCCATTTTCCATCTTTCATTGTAGAGGATGCCTATCTGGGTAAATATATTTTGAAAGTACCCATGAACGGTGCACCAATGAAACCAAACTTCTTGGTTTTAATAATTGTTCTAGTCAATGAGAAAAGGCTTTGTAATTATTGTGGAGGTAGATTTTACATGTAAACAATAACCATACAATCCATTGTCTATGATAGCTTCAATAAATTAAATAATCTAATTTTGAATAGAAGTAAAATAGTTGAAATGTAATTTAAAGTTATAAAAGAAATCAGCAAGTATGGATGAAGACAAAGTCAATATAGATGATGTCATACTAAAAAAATCCTCAAAATATAAACGATCATGATTCATATGTTTTCACTACTAGCTTATATATATTTATTTAGATAATATATATATATATATATATATATATATATAATACACCAATCAATATCTTTATGAAGTGCCTATAGTAGTTGAAGGGTTAAAATGGAGAACTAGAGTTATCAGCCACAAGTATTAATTTCAAACTATAGTTGTCAACCTAAGTAATATATGTCTAACTATAGTTGTCAGCAAGTATTTATTTCTAAAGAAAGATCATTTGAAACAGAGAACAACATCAATGGAAAAGTAAAACTATAGTTGGTATTTATCACTAAAGAAAGATCATTAGAAACTGTCAAACCGGAGCTAGTATTTATCACAAGATCAATGCAAAAGTCAAATTATAGTTGTCATTAGCAAATATTTATCACTGAATAACTATTGTATTTATCATAGAAAGATGAGTTGAAAAGTCAAAGTATAATTGTCACCAGCATATTTATGACTGAATAAACATGGACATGGATTTTTTCATGACCATAAATTGCAGTTTGACTTTTCAATTCATCTTTCTACAATAAATACAATGGTTATTCAGGATAAATATTTTCTTATGACAACTGTAGTTTGACTTTTGCATTGATCTTTCTGTAATAAATACAAACTACAGTTTGATAGTTTCTAATGATCTTTTTTTCAGTGATAAATACCAACTACAATTTTACTTCAATGATCTTTTTTTGAAAATAAATACATATATTACTTAGGCTGATAACTCAAATTCTCCATTTTAACCCTTCAACTACTATAGGTGCCTCATAAAGATATCAATTGGTGTATTTAATGTAGATATTATCTGAATAAATATATATAAGCTAGTTAATTACACCGATAGGCATCCTACAATAGAAGAATGGTCATGAAAAAATCCGTGTCCATGGTTATTCAGCCATAAATACTTGCTAGTGACAACTACAATTTGACTTTTCAATTCATCTTTCTCTGATAAATACAATGGTTATTCAGGACAAATATTTGTTGATGACAACTGCAATTTGACTTTTGCATTGATCTTTTTGTGATAAATAACAACTAGAGTTTTACTTCAATGATCTTTCTTTGGAAATAAATACATATATTACTTAGACTGACAACTGCAATTTGAAATTAAATACTTGTGGCTGACAACTCCAATTCTCCATTTTAAACCTTCAACTACTATAGGTGCCTTGAAAAGATATCGATTAGTGCATTTAATATAGATATTATCTAGATAAATATATATATAAGCTAGTTAATTATGTTGATAGCTATCCTACAATGGAAGAATGGTCATGAGAAAATTTGTGTCCATGGTTATTCAGCCATAAATACTTGTTGGTGACAATTGTAGTTTGACTTTTCAATTCATCTTTCTGCGATAAATACAATGGTTATCAGGATAAATATTTACTGATGACAACTGCAGTTTGACTTTTGCATTGATCTTTTTGAGATAAATACCAACCACAGTTTGATAGTTTCTAATGATCTTTCTTCAATGATAAATACCAACTATAGTTTTACATTTCCATTGATCTTGTTCTCTGATAAATAACAACTACTATATCAAAATTAAATACTTGTGGCTGATAACTCCAGTTCTCCATTTTAACCCTTCAACTACAATAGGCACCTTGGAAAGATATTGATCAATGTATTTAATATAGATATTATCTATATATATATTCCTTGGTAGGTCATTGAGAGCATTATCATCAATAATAACATCTGAATAAAAAATTTCCTGCTCTATTTTGCATTTCAGTGCTTTGTAAATACGATCTCTATTGATGGTGAAATTATAATCTGTCCCACATTGATTCCTTCTTCTAACAATAATAATTGACAAAATTTGTATTATGTGTGGCGATATTTTTGAAACCTATTGTATATTTTGAGGAAAACTTATGGTGTGACCTTTGTATTTATATTGACCACCTATTGCATGGGTCACTTGCAGTATTGGGCTTACACATGCAATCAACATTTCCTCTACTTGTGTCAATTTTGATAAAATCTCTACTTGTGGCCCAAGACCCATATTGTTTGAACATGAAAATTTATGAATTCCTCTTTCTTGTCTACATCTGTTGCATATAGGACCTTCATAACTTTGGGATACTTTGATTCCAATATATGATTCTTGACAAACATAACACATTTTTGGGGTTCTAAAACTATCCAGTTGAGATCTAAATTGCAATTGGAATCTTTTGAAATCAAATTGAACTAAACCATTACAATTGTGTACATTGTGGACACTACACTAAACACCTAAATTCATCTGCAATGAATTTCCCTATTGATGTGTTTCTGAAACATGATCTATTGAGACTGAATTTTCATGTTCATCATTGAACTCAATAGTTCCATCCAAGTGAGGATGGGGAGTATCATTTGTTCGACATGATCCTCTTGTCTTTCTTGACCTTGGGAATTAGAGGTTTTTTCAGTTTTGATTGGATGAACATTTCTTTGTAGACTTGTATCCTCACTATTCTCAACTTCAAAATGATTTACACTTGGATTTTTCATTTTTTTAGCATATTGTTCTCTATCAACTTGATTGCACTTTCATTTTTTCTTTTCTATCTGAGAGCCTATTTTTTGTTCTCTTCTTTCTCTACAATAGTTTCTATGATACTCTTTTTGGTATTCTCTTATATATAGTCTACATTAGTCTTCTGATTCAAAATTTCATTTTGGACGTCCCATAGCTGATATTGAAAAAATATAAGAATAAAAAACAAATTATATCTTAATGTGGTTTATAAAAATATGATTAAATATATACTTCTATATTATTCATGACTAAGTAATTCATCTAGCTATTTCAATATGTGTTTGTATTTGTAAAATAGATGCTCACTTATCAGAGAAATATTTATTTTTTAATTGATTAAGTAATACTCATACAGGAAAAATGAATAATAATTTAAAAGTATATTTATATTGATCTAGTGCGACAAACATTATCAACAATTTATTTAATAGTAGTTTTTGCAAGTACATGAATTCAAACAAGCCTTGGTGTTAATATCTACTTTCCCAAGCAATGTAAGAAATCATCGCATAAAATTTGAGAGTTGATCAATTTATTTAATTGTTATTTTTGTAACTACATGAATAAAAAGAACCCTATTACAATATCTACTTGTTCAAGTAATTTAAGAAATCATGTAACACTACTACTAACAATAACAAAAATAAAGAATCCAAAAACAAGTACAAAGTACGCAATATTTTTATTTATTTAACTCCACTTAATACAAGTACAAGTACACAAATTGAACCATTCTCAATCTGAAAACCTCAAAATAGAAGTAAACATCATCCAAATATGATTCCATAAAGATTCTACAACATATTGAGTTCAGTACAATCATGAAGTACAATCTCATCCTTAAATGCCTATGTCCAAAAATATGGACCCTACAAGCAAATAAATAATGATTCAAGAAGAACCTCAATAAGCATCTTTAGCTACTTGAAAACTCGAAGCACCTAGAAAACATACAATAATGAAACACAAAATAGCAAGGGGGCTCAATACACACTGATATAAGAGCGTAATCCATCTGCATGCATGTTAGTATAAACATATACATAAATATAATGCAAATATCTGATTACTTCAACATAGCGTAGTTTCATAAATAATAAGCAAGAAGTAAACATTTACTCATCATTGCAAAATTAAACTCGCACTAAGAATAACCTGTAAATGAATCATATATTTACTGAGGTGTCATCATTATGGCACTAAGATTTTGCATCCATGTATGGTATTCCCATAGTCAACACATAACATAATTCCCTATTATACTTGTCAATGACAAAATAGAGATAAGCCTTTTTATCCGTACTTAACCATATAGGTTTAAGTTATAGGTAAGGCCAATTATCTTTTATATGAAATTAACCCACCCATTTTATTTAAAGTTATCACTGAATTAATTAACTGAATAGGATAAACCAAATTCAGCCACCTCGATATACATTCATCACAGCTATTCTTAAAATAACCCTCAATCAGATATACAAAGAATGTACATGCAACAGATATAATATCAATATACAACATGATACTACATTCTTTAACCTGTTTGTAACACATCTTATTCTGCCAAGTTCAAAGATAAATATCGATAGTTTATTCATCAGAAATAAGACCTATAATATCAAGATCACGCAAATACAATTGAACTAGCCTCTGCTCAACAATACTCACAGAATCTTCATACTATACATCAATTTCTAGCTAACCAAACCATCTACATTTATCCTCAAATCGACCAAGATACAGATTAAAATGCCTATGATATTCTTGTTTTAAAGGACAAACCATCAACATAAATCATAATCTATCTCATGCTTGAAACAACTTCATTACAATAATGAACTGAAACTCCTCTTTATAATAAAAGATTACTAATTCATAAAATTTAATTTTCTAACATCATATAAATGTTCATCAAAATGCTTCAAAACATATTCAACTAATTTATTTATATCTGGCAGACTTCTACATATCCAGACTTAGTAATGTTTTTCTATATAAAAGATCATAATTTAAAATGCACACTTGCTATCCAACATCATTTTCATTCTAGATATTAAGCAATCAACAGCTATGAAATTCTACTATTACAAATATCTTATACAATTGTAAATGAAATCGATTCACATGCAAAACTCATTAAACGACAGTTGTTATAACTGGATGCCTTTCTACTTTTAAAAACTTAATGAGAAATATGTTGTCGCAGTGTTATAAATCAACTAGAAATCCAATTTCCTTCTAACTATTCGACAAGATATCATTATCGGTGTTGAGAACAACAGTTTTAACAAGTTTTCCAAATATTCTAAACATCTATTGCCGATGACAAGTTATTCTATCACAACAATTCTCCTTGGTATCGACTGCCTACAACACACGTTCATATTGCTGACAAATGCTATTGTTTCATCTAATAAAATTTTGAACTATGCATAAGACTAAATACCCAACCATGGTTTATGTAGATGTTCATCTAAGTTTAGATTCATATAACTCGCATAACACTAAGATTTTAAAATTTTGATGTTTAAAAGCATACACTGTGGGTTGGGTTGAGTCTAATACTCGTATTTATATATCCAAATAATTCGTAAAATATGCTCAAGATTTATACCCTCATTTCTTATTGCGAAATAGAGACACATTTTCTAAGTTTCATAAGGCTATTTAAGTAAGGCAAATGCATAACATTCCATGAAATACTCATACCTTAACTACCTACAACTATATGATGAAATGCCTCTGTTATTACCATAACGTCACCGTCCAGTTTCCAAATCTCATAAAAGAAAGATAACTAAAATCAACAGCATAAGAATTTCTAGATTGAAATTGATACATAATGCCCATTAACACAAAGTATCGACTGCTCGATAGCCTTTATGATATTTTAACATTAAATCCAAAATTTGCTAATACAACATGCAAAGTTTCCTTAGCGATCACACTATACCCACATCCATTTTTGGATGTACACAGAGTTTAATAACTTTGAACCCTGCATACACCCAACCATGGGTGTCGATATATACGAAACCGTAACCGATTGTTTTAAACGACATTTTTTTTTTGCAATTTCAAAAGAAATAACACACCGTAAAATAGAGTATCAGGTTATAAGAAAGGCCCGCTACCTCCAAAATCTGAGAAGGTGAACAAACACTCAACCCACTGCTCTGAGATTTCGCTCGCTTCCAAAGCCCTAAAAATTGAATCAATAGGCTTGAGAGCAACCTCAAAAGGAATAACTGTAGCTGAGAGAAATACAACAAACTGAGTCTCATAAAACAAAGGTCCATTCCAACCATGTTTCCTATTCAATAGCAACACCACATAGGTGGTTTACTTCACAAGGAAAGCGGCCCAAATACCGGCCAAAACCTTGTAATTTTCAACACCAAGATGGAATGGCCGACTCATTCCTAAGTGCCATTACTTCCCACCTTCATGCATTAATTCAACTGTAGGACTGGGTACAATGACAACCCATATTCACCGCCACAAATTGGCTTTCGAAAACAATATCATATGACCCTTTCAAAATATAAGAAACCCCCCTAGGGTTTTATGACAGTAAAATCCCTATATCCAATATAACAGAAAGGGGCAAAACAATAACTTCCATGCTATAGCTGTGGTGATCAAACATAGCAACTTAATATAATGACTTCACACTTTTAAATTTGTGTGAATTATTAAAAGATGTAAACTTATTATATATAAGTATTTACATGAACTAACATTCACTCTTAAATTTATAGATTTCACCAGTAAAATACATACATACATACATACATATATATATAGGTGAGAAAACATCAATATACATGAGAGTTTCCCAATCCGAGTAACACCAGAATGAATTTTCCATATTCATAACAATGTGTTTAATTTTCTAAAATTTTGTAAAACATCCATGCTTATCTTAAAAGAATATAGTTAATTCTTAACATGAATCAAATTAGAAATGTAATGCCTAACATATTACTTCAATGCTAAAGTTATGCAATCTATTATTTAATTAAATTCACTACCATCTAACTCAAAATTAGTATCTGTTCTGAGTTCAAATATGTATTAAGAATCAATGTTATCAGTCAGTTTGAAACAGCTGAATCCTTATCACAATGAAACTGACATAAACAGATAATGATCACTATAACTGTATCGACACAGAGCAAATTTAACTAATTAAATTTAACAAATTAACAAACAAAGTTTGATAATATCAAAGCAATGAACTTGAATCATAGCAACAACTGAGGCAAACGAAGAGAAATAGGAAAGAGTAAGGTTAGGCATGACATCCTCCCCCACTAGTTTTTGACTTTCTCTTGGAAGTCAGCAAATAAGTACGGATGAGCTGCTCTCGTCATTTTAGTGTCTTCCCAGGTAGTAGATGTTTCATCATTGGGGTCCCATAAGACCTTTACCTGCTTTATTTCTCTTCCTCTTAAACTCAAGGTTCTACTTTGCATGATCTATATTGGTTCTAGGATGATTTGACCATTCATAATTTGCAAATTTTTCTAGTCAAGCATGTGAGCAATATCAAGAATATACTTTCGTAAAACTGATACATGAAATACATTATGAATGCGTGAAAGACTCAGTGGCATGGAAAGTTTGTAGGCAATAGGTTCAATCCGCTCCAGAATTTCAAACAGACCTACCAATCGTGGTGCTAACTTGGATCCCTTTCCATATCAAATTATACTCTTACACGGCCTTACTCGAAGAAATACTTTATCACCAACCAAGAATTGATGGTCTATTCTATGCTTATCAGCATATTTCTTTTGTCTATCTTGAGCATTAATAAAATGCTCTTTGATCCTCTTAACCTACTGCTCCAAATCTTGCAACATATCAGGTCCTAAAAGAGTCATGTCTTCCAAATTATCCCAGCTGAGAGGTGTCCTACAAGGTCTACCATACAATGCTTGAAATGGTGCCATACCTATGGAAATGTGATATCCATTATTGTATGCAAAATCTACCAAATGCAAGTACTCCTCCCATTTATTCTATCTGTCCATTACGTACATCCTAAGCATGTCTTCCAGAATCTGGTTGACACGTTCAGTTTGTCCATCTGTTTCTGGGTGATAAGCTGAACAGAAATTTAGCTGAGTACCTACCTCTCGTTGCATGGATCTCCAAAGAGATGAAGTAATCACTAGATCCCTATTAGAAATAATCTTTTTAGGAATTTTGTGTAACTTAAAACTATTTGTTCCATAAAAAAATTAGCAATCATTGCTGCATTATAGGATGATCTAACCAGAATAAAATGAGCAACCTTCAGAAATCGGTCCACTACCACCATAATAGCTTCGTGCCTACGAGTTTTAATAGGCAATCCAATTATAAAATCTATAAAAATGGTGTCTCATTTCCATTGTGGAATACTATGTGGCTGCAACAAACCTGTAGGGTGCTAATGTTCAGCCTTAACTCATTGACATTCCAAGCATCGAGCCACAAAATTTGCTATGTCTCTCTTCATTACAAGCCAATAATAATGCCACTTAAGGTCTGCATGCATTTTCTTAACACCCGGATGAGCCGAATAAGGTGCTTTGTGGGCCTCAAACAAAACTAGATTTCTCAAATCACCCAACTCAGGAACGTGCACACTCCCTCTATACAGCAGCAAACCTTCAAAATTCACTGAATACCCCTCAAAATGCCCTTCTAATATGCTACTGCTATCAATAATAGCCTTAACATCCTAAAACCAATGATCTGCGAAAAGATTCTGAAGTATCTTATCCCTAAGATCCACTATTAAGATCAAAGAAGATAATTCATGTTGCCTTCTGCTAAGCGCATCAGCAACCACGTTCTCCTTCCCTTGTACATACTTAATCTCAAAGTTGTATTCACACAAGAACTCCATCCATCTACACTACCTAGCATTGAGGTCTGGTTGTGTGAAAAGATACTGAAGGCTACGATGATCAGAATGTAACTCAAATTGTTGACCCAAAAGAAAATGTCGCCACTTTGTCAAAGCATGCATAACCGCAGCAAGTTCGAGATCATGAGTAGGGTAATTCACCTCATGACTCTTTATCTTTTTGGACTCATAAGCTATAACACATCCCTCTTACATCAAAACTGCCCCAATGCCATCTAGGGATGCATCAGTGCAAACCACAAACTCCTTAGCTGAATCAAGGACTGCAAAAATTGGTGCACTGGACAAACATTCCTTAAGTTTCTGAAATGCTACCTCGCACTCCTCTGTCCACACAAATTTCTTCCCTTTTCTTTGAAGAGATGTGATAGGATGTGCTATTTTGGAGAAGTTTGACACAAATCTACGGTAATAGCTTGCTAAACCCATGAAACTTCGAATCTCGGACACATTCGTAGGTGTTGGCCAATCAACAATATCTCGAATCTTGGATGGATCTACAGAAATTCCATCACCTGAAATGATATGTCTTAAGTAGCAAATCTCTAATATGAAGAATTCACACTTCTCAGGATTGGCATACAGTCTATTCCTATGAAGGCATTGCAAAACTTGCCCTAAATGCTGCTCATGCTCCTCAACAGAGTTAGAATACACTAATATGTCATCCAGAAATACCACTACGAACTTGTCAAGGTAAGTTCTAAGCACACCATTCATTAGGCTCATGAAGACAGAAGGTGCATTTGTCAACCCAAAAGGTACTACTGTAAATTTGTAGTGTCTGTACCTAGTGCGAAAGGCTATCTTATGAATATCAGCTTCTTGGATTCTAAGTTGATGATACTCGGATTTCAAATCAATCTTCAAAAAGACTCGAGCACCCTTGACCTGGTCAAACAAATCATCAATTCTAGGCAAAGGATACCTGTTCTTAACAATGACCTTGTTCAACTGTCTATAGTCTATGCAAAGTCTTAAAGAACCATCTTTCTTCTTGACAAAGATTACCGGAGCACCCCAAGGTGATACACTAGGATGAATCAAACCTTTCTCCAAAAGCTCCTCCAACTGAAATTTAAGTTCAACCAGCTCTTGAGCTGTCATTTTGTAAGGAGTCTTGGAAATTGGTTCTGTTCCTGGCACTAAATCGATCCAAAAATCAATTTCTCTTCTCAGAGGTATTCTTAGAACCTCTTCAACAAATATATCCAAAAAACTCTGCAAGACTGGATGATCGTGAAAAGAACCTTTATCCATGGAATTATTTAAGTCGTTTACCAATATGGAAAACAAATTGCAGCCTTTTTGAACACACCTTGCTAGTTGCTTGGCAGAAATTGTCCACAAAGAGATGGGTCTCTTGATTCCCACAATAACTCTAGCTAATCCAAGATCATCTACACAACTGATTGACTTATCCTTGCAATCCAAAATGGCTTGATGCTGTTCTAACCAATCCATACCCAAAACTATGCCATACGATCCTAAAGGTATAACCCTAAGGTTCGCTGAAGTAGTGAAAGTTTTCATATGAATCTTACAGTCAGGAGTAACAATATCAATGTTCACCTTGGATCCTGACACTAGCTCCACTTGCCATCTATCCCTTGCCCTAACCACAAGAATACCACTATTTGCAACTAAAGCAGAAGAAATAAATGAGTCTGTAGCTCAAGAAATAAATGAGTCTGTAGCTCCAGAGTCAAATAAGATAGATACTTTCATACCTTGAGTATTACCCCGAGCTTCAATAACTATGTTCTAGTGTTCGGCTTGCTTCTGATCCAGGGTTGCAAAAATACGGTGGTTCCTAGTAGAATCACCAACTATCACTTTAGGCTTGGCTGGCTTAGGTCCAACCTTCAGCTTGTCCCAGTTAGGGCACTGAGACTGATAATGACCCAACTAAAAACAATGAAAACACTCAACAAATTTCTTGAATCCCATGTTCTGACCTGAAGGATTAGGGAATGGCTTATTACTCTACACACTCTGAGGTGGTTGAGAGGGTTTAGGCTATTCTAAACCCTTGGAGTTCTTACCGAACTTTCTCTTCTTGAATTTCCCACCAAAAAATCTTGATTTTGAACTACCTTGTGGAGGATTTTGATTCCTACTGACATCTGGAGTAGGTGGATTTATGCTGGTTTTGTATGAAGCCCCATGATATCTAGACTTCATCTCAATCAGCTTTGCTCGTTTTGAAGCTTCTTGCATAGTCAAAGGTCGAAAAGTTCTCACTTCCTCCCCAATCTTGGGCATAAGTCCTCTGATGAAGTGTTGTATCATGGCCTTATCACTTTCAACCCACCTAGAAAACTTCTTAAGCTCAAAGAACCTATGTTCATAAGCTTCTACTGTAGAGCCAGACTGGATAATCTAAAAGAACTCCTCTGCACAAGCCTGACACCAATATTCTGACATGAACCTCTCCTTGAATCGCTCTACAAAGAGCTCCCAAGTAACTAGAGAGATATCAATGCCCAGCTTCTCCAACTCCTGCTCACACCACAAGGAACCAAATCCTCTCAAATGCATAACTGTCCATCTTACCTTCACGTTACTCAAGTAACGGTGTAAGACAAAGCATGACTCAATGTTCAGCAGCCAAGCTTCTGCCGCTGTACCCTGTTTCGTACCATAAAATAATGGTCCTTTCATCCTGGAAAGATCCTTGAGCTGAGCTCTTGCCACTAGGTCTTCCTCCACAGGAGGTTAGGTCTTCTATCATTCACTCCCCCACCAGGAATTTGGTTATTAGCCTCAATATTATCGAGACATTCCAGTATCCTCTGAAGTACCACAGCTTGATCTGCATGATTATTTTGGTTGTTTCCAACCCTAGCATTCTAATCAAACTGATAGTTCCCAACAAAATTTTGGTGCCTAGGACCTCTACCATGGCCTCTGCCCCTGCCTCAACCTCTGCCAGCAAGGTTATCCTTAGGAATACCGCGTCCTCAAATTCCTCTAGTGACGGGAGGCATGATAGCAACCTACAAACAAAAAACTATAAATACACATCTATGATGGGTTAAACCCTATAACCCAATAGTCCTGGTTATTCTAACCATGCTCTAATACCAAATGTAACACTACTACTAACAATAACAAAAATAAAGAATCCAAAAACAAGTACAAAGTACGCAATTTTTTTATTTATTTAACTCCACTTAATACAAGTACAAGTACATAGATTGAACCATTCTTAATCTGAAAACCTCAAAATTCAAGTAAACATCATCCAAATATGATTCCATAAAGATTCTAAAACATATTGAGTTCAGTACAATCATGAAGTACAATCTCATCCTTAAATGCCTATGTCCAAAAATATGGACCCTACAAGCAAATGAATAATGATTCAAGAAGAACTTCAATAAGCATCTTTAGCTACTTGAAAACTCAAAGCACCTGGAAAACATACAATAACGAAACACAACATAGCAAGGGGGCTCAGTACACACTGATATAAGAGCGTAATCCATCTACATGCATGTTAGTATAAACATATACATAAATATAATGCAAATATCTGATTACTTCAACATAGCGCAGTTTCATAAATAATAAGCAAGAAGTAAACATTTACTCATCATTGCAAAATTAAACTCGCACTAAGAATAACCTGTAAATGAATCATATATTTACTGAGGTGTCATCTTTATGGCACTAAGATTCTGCATCCATGTATGGTATTCCCATAGTCAACACATAACATAATTCCCTATTATACTTGTCAATGACAAAATAGAGATAAGCCTTTTTATTCGTACTTAACCATATAGGTTTAAGTTATAGGTAAGGCCAATTATCTTTTATATGAAATTAACCCACCCATTTTATTTAAAGTTATCACTGAATTAATTAACTGAATATGATAAACCAAATTCAGCCACCTCGATATACATTCATCATAGCTATTCTTAAAATACACCTCAATCAGATATACAAAGAATGTACATGCAACAGATATAATATCAATATACAACATGATACTACATTCTTTAACCTGTTTGTAACACATCTTATTCTGCCAAGTTCAAAGATAAATATAGATAGTTTATTCATCAGAAATAAAACCTATAATATCAAGATCATGCAAATACAATTGAACTAGCCTCCGCTCAACAATACTCACAGAATCTTCATACTATACATCAATTTCTAGCTAACCAAACCATCTACATTTATCCTTGAATTGACTAAGATACAGATTAAAATGCCTATGATATTCTTGTTTTAAAGGACAAACCATCAACACAAATCATAATCTATCTCATGCTTGAAACAACTTCATTACAATAATGAACTGTAACTCCTCTTTATAATAAAACATTACTAATTCATAAAATTTAATTTTCTAACATCATATAAATGTTCATCATAATGCTTCAAAACATATTCAACTAATTTATTTATATCTGGCAGACTTCTACATATCCAGACTTAGTAATGTTTTTCTATATAAAAGATCATAATTTAAAATGCACACTTGCTATCCAACATCATTTTCATTCTAGATATTGAGCAATCAACAGCTATGAAATTCTACTATTACAAATATCTTATACAATTGTAAATGAAATCGATTCACATGCAAAACTCATCAAACGACAGTTGTTATAATTGGATGCCTTTCTACTTTTAAAAACTTAATGAGAAATATGTTCTCACACTGTTATAAATTGACTAGAAATCCAATTTCCTTCTAACTATTCGATGAGATATCATTACCGGTGTTGAGAACAACAGTTTTACCAAGTTTTCCAAATATTCTAAACATCTATTGCTGATGACAAGTTATTCTATCACAACAATTCTCCTTGGTATCGACTGCCTACAACACACGTTCATATTGTTGACAAATGCTATTGTTTCATCTAATAAAATTTTGAACTATCCATAAGACTACATACCCAACCACGGTTTATGTAGATGTTCATCTAAGTTTAGATTCATACAACTCGCATAACACTAAGATTTTAAAATTTTGATTTTTAAAAGCATACATTGTGGGTTGGACTGAGTCTAATACCCATATTTATATATCTAAATAATTCATAAAATAGGCTCGAGATTTATACCCTCATTTCTTATTGCGAAATAGAGACACATTTTCTAAGTTTCATAAGGCTGTTTAAGTAAGGTGAATGCATAACATTCCATGAAATACTCATACCTTAACTACCTACAACTATATGACAAAATGCCTCTGTTATTACCATAACGTCACCGTCCAGTTTCCAAATCTCATAAAAGCAAGATAACTAAAATCAACAGCATAAGAATTTCCAGATTGAAATTGAAACATAATGCCCATTAACACAAAGTATCGACGGCTCGATAGCCTTTATGATATTTTAACATTAAACCCAAAATTTTCTAATAAAGCATGCAAAGTTTCCTTAGCGATCACACTATACCCACATCCATTTTTGGATGTACATAGAGTTCAATAACTTCGAACCCTGCATACACCCAACCATGGGTGTCGATATATACGAAACCGTAACCAATCATTTTAAACGATTTTTTTTTTTTTTTTTTGCAATTTCAAAACAAATAACACACTGCAAAATAGAGTATAGGGTTATAAGAAAGGCCCCCTACCTCCAAAATCTAAGAAGGTGAACAAATGCTCAACCCACTGCTCTGAGATTTTGCTCGCCTCCAAAGCCCTAAAAATTGAATTGATAGGCTTGAGAGCAACCTCAAAAGGAATAACTATAGCTAAGAGCAATACAAAAAACTGAGTCTCATAAAACAGAGCTCCATTCCAACCATGTTGCCTATTCAACAGCAACACCACACAAGTGGTTTACTTCACAAAGCAAGCGGCCCAAATACTGGCTAAAACCCTTCAATTTTCAACACCAAGATGGAATGGCCAACTCATTCCTAAGTGCCATTACTTCCCACCTTCATGCATTAATTCAACTGCAGGACTGGGTACAATGACAACCGATATTCACCACCACAAATTGGCTTTCGAAAAAAATATCATATGACCCTTTCAAAATATAAGAAACCCCCCTAGGGTTTTATGACAATAAAATCCCTATATCCAATATAATAGAAAGGGGCAAAACAATAACTTCCATGCTATAGCTGCGGTGATTAAGCATAGCAACTTAATATAATGACTTCACACTTTTAAATTTGTGTGAATTATTAAAAGATGTAAACTTATTATATATAAGTATTTACATGAACTAACATTCACTCTTAAATTTATAGATTTCGCCAGTAAAATACATACATATATACATACACACATATATGTATGTATGTATGTATGTATGTATGTATGTATGTATGTATGTATGTATGTATGTATGTATATATATATATATATATATATATATATATATATATATATATATATATATATAGGTGAGAAAACATCAATATACATGAGAGTTTCCCAATCTGAGTAACACCAGAATGAATTTTCCATATTCATAACAATGTGTTTAATTTTCTAAAATTCTGTAAAACATCCATGCTTATCTTAAAAGAATATAGTTAATTCTTAACATGAATCAAATTAGAAATGCAATGCCTAACATATTACTTCAATGCTAAAGTCATGCAATCTATTATTTAATTAAATTCACTACCATCCAACTCAAAATTAGTATCTGTTCTGAGTTCAAACATGTATTAAGAATCAACGTTATCAGTCAGTTCGAAACAGTTGAATCCTTATCACAATGAAACTGACATAAACAGATAATGATCACTATAACTCTATCAACATAGAGCAAATTTAACTAATTAAATTTAACAAATTAACAAAAAAGTTTGATAATATCAAAGCAATGAACTTGAATCACAGCAACAACTGAGGCAAATGAAGAGAAATAGGAAAGAGTAAGGTCAGGCATGACAAATCATCACACAATATTTGATTATTCCCTAAATCATAATGCTTATTGTAATACATCTCTTTGACAAATATTTTAATGCTCCTTATTTTGCAAGCTGCTTTTCTAATGAAGGATGCCATTTTTGTGGATATGTTAACATTTGTCTCGTCAACATCATGTATATGCATTGCTAGGTTCTCAATATCAATTACCGTCTCTATGAAATGGCCACAAATGCTTTTCATTATATTTTCAATGGGTTTTTCTATGTAGCCATTTGAACCTATGGAAATTGTAGGACTTGATGGAGGTGGCCCATTTATGGTGTCCTCTGTATCTGATATATGTATGACATTGGTTTTTTCATTGTAGCACAAGTCGATTATATATCTAACCTATGAATATAAATGAAATTTATATCATGTAAATTGTCAACTTCACAATTCAAATCTCTATATAATGACACATAAATATAATACAATGTAAGAAATTTATTTATTATAATAATAACTAAAAATATTGGTACTTAGATAATGGCCTTTAAAGTAGTCAAATGCGTTGTATGAGCAATATATAGTAGGTACCTTCAATGTGAAAGAAAACAATATAGTATTAGTCCTAAATATATTGTGCTTTTGTGCATGTGATTTATTTGAATAAAATATTTAATATATTACAAAAACTCAGCAAAAAAGATAGGGATCATTACAAACTATCAAACTATAATTGACTCATTCTTTTAATAGAAAATACTACATGCATTGCTTGACATGTGTTACTGTTTACCTTGATAATCCATAATTTTTGTATTCTTTACTTAATATTTTATCTCCACAGTACCATTCTTTTTTTTTTTCATTTGACATCTATAGTTGTTGCCAGCTATGCCCGTTAAGAAATAATGGAAGGTGGTAGTTCATTAATTGGCCCTATTCAATACAATGAGTTCATAAGTACAAAATGATGAAATTATCAACTCAAGATAAAATGAAATTTGAATGGAAAGTCATACCTAATAAAGTGTTTCTCAATTATAGAATTAATTGGCCCAAGGACGGATCATAAAAAAGGACAAATGAGAAGAAATTTAATTTAAAAGAAAAAAATGACAGAATGACAAGTCACATGGATAAAGCAGAGGTGGTCAAGTCAAGTCAAAATATATGCTTCATTCGTGGTTCTAACCAATTGCATCTTCCATCAAGGAATAGTGTAGGAAATGCCATGTCTAGTAAACCTAACATTACATGCTCATTGATAGGAGAATCACCAATACCAAGCCAATCAATCAATGCTGTTAGTTTTGCATAAGGGTTATTAACTCACATTTGAATTAATTCCATTTATCTTTAGGAATTTTGTGGCTTTGAAGTCATTGATGCAGTGTGCTCTATTTTACTTCTTTCATCAATCTCCAATAAAGGACCCACATATGTGACTTCATTGGTATCTAAGTCAAATTCCATTTGTACTATAGTTAATCTACTCAATACATTTTCATATGTATTCCTTGGTAGGTCATTGAGAGAATTATCATCAATAATAACATTTGAATAAAATTTGTCATGCTCTACTTTGTATTTCAAATCTTTGTAAACACAATCTCTATTGACGGTGAAATTATAATCAATGCCACATTGATTTCTTCTTCTAACAATAATAATGGGAAAATTTTGTATTGTGTGTGACAATATTTTTGAACCCTATTATATATTCTAATGAAAACTTATGGTGTGACCTTTGTACTTATATTGACCACCTGTTGCATCGGTCACTTGCAGTATTGGGCTTACACATGCAATCAACATTTCCTCTACTTGTGCCCCAGGATCCATATTGTTTGAACATGAAAATCTATGAATTCCTCTTTCTTGTCTACATTTGTTGCATATAGGACCTTCAGAACTTCAGGATACTTTGATTCCAATATATGATTCTTGACACACATAACACATCTTTGGGGTTCTAAAACTATCTAGTTGAGATCTAAACTTCAATTGGAATCTTTTGAAATCAAATTGAACTAAACCATTACAATTGTGTACATTGTGGACACTATACTAAACATCTAAACTCATCTGCAATGAATTTCCCTATTGATTTGTTTCTAGAAAATGATCTATTGAGACTAAATTTTCATGTTCATCATTGAACTCAATAGTTCCATCAAAGTGAGGATGGGTAGTCTCATTTGATTCAGCATGATCCTCTTGTCTTTTTTGACCTTGACAATTAGAGGTTTGTACAGGTGTCATTTGATGAACATTTCTCTGTGGACTTGTATCTTCACTATTCTCAACTTTGAAATGATTTACACTTGGATTTTTCTTTCTTTTAGCATATCATTCTCTATTAGCTTGATTGCACTTTCTTTTTTGCTCTTTTATCTAAGAGCTTGTTTGTTGTTCTCTTCTTTGTCTAAAATAGTTTCTATGATACTCTCTTTGGTATTCTCTTATATATTGTCTATGTTGGTCTTCTGATTCAAAATTCCATTTTGGATTTCCCATAGCTAATATTGAAAAAATATAAAAACAAAAAAAAAGTATATTTTAATGCGGTTGATAAAAATATGATTAAATATATACTTCTATATAATTCATCACTAAGTAATTCATCTATTTGTTTCAATATGTATTTGTATTTTTAAAATAGATGCTTACTTATGAGAGACACATTTAGTTTTTAATTGATTAGGTAATACTCATACAGAAAAAAATGAATAAGAATATAAAAGTATATTAACATTGATTTGGTGCGACAAACATTATTAACATTTTATTTAATGGTAGTTTTTGCAAGTACATGAATTCAAAGAAGCCTTGGTGTTAATATATACTTGCCTAAGCAATGCAAGAAATCATCGCATAAAATTTGAGAGTTGAACAATTTATTTAGTTGTTATTTTTGTAACTACACAAACACAAAGAACCCTATTACAATATCTACTTGTTCAAGTAATTTAAGAAATCATCACATAATATTTGGCTATTCCCTAAATCATAATGCCTATTGTATTACATCTCTTTGACAAATACTTCAATGCTTCTTATTTTGCAAGCTACTTTCAAATGAAGGATGCCATTTCTATCGATACACTAACATTTGTCTTATCAAGTTCATGTATATGCATCGCTAGGTTCTCAATATCAATTATCATCTCAATGAAATGGCCATAGACGTTTTTCATTACATTTTCAATGGGTTTTTCTATGTACCCATTTGAACCTATGGAAATCATAGGACTTGATGGAGGTGGCCTATTTATGGTGACCTTTGTATTTGATATTTGTATGACATTTTTTTTTCATTGTAGTACAAGTCCATTTTATATCTAACCTATGAATATAAATGAAATTTATATCATTTAAATTGTCAATTTCATAGTTCAAATCTCTATATAATGACACATAAATATAATACAATGTAAGAAATTTGTTTATTATAATAATAACTAAAAATATTATTGAAGAAAGACAATTGATATAGAGTACCTTGATAATGACCTTTTGAAGCAGTCAAATGCATTGTATGAGCAATATATAGTAGATACCTTCAATTTGAAAGAAAACAATATAGTATTAGTCCTAAAGATATTGTTATTTTGTGTATGTGATTTATTTGAATAAAATATTTAATATATTACAAAAAATTTCAAAGATAATGTGTAATGATTAAAACATTAAAACAGAAAATAGATAGACCAAAAAAATGTAAATCTAACATGGCAAAAAAAGTCAGCAAAAAAAATAGTTTTAAACAGAATGATGGGCGAATTGATTCAAGCATGCAATCCATATTCTCATCGTTTTGTCTTTGAATTTTATCTGGGAGAAGAATTGCAAATGAAGAAGAACATAATAAATTAGCAAAACAACTTATACGATATAAAACATTTTAGGTTATATACATATATAACACAATAGAAAATAAAATAAACAAATAATTTGATTGTTGAAAAGAATTGTTGTAAAATGATACATTTGAACAAAATTTATTCAAAATATTAAAAAAAAAGAAACAAATCACTAACCTATGCACTCAATTTCTATGAGGCTATTGTGTGTGAAGAGTTAATGGTAGATTTACCATTTATCAGATTTTTTTAGTAACAATGTATCTAATTTTGTGGAAAAATGATGACACACTACAAGTAGTTGAAGGGTTAAAATGGAGAACTAGACTTGTCAGCCACAAGTATTTAATTTTGATTTGGAGTTGTAGTTAAAAAATGATGACAGAGTGCAAGTCTATCAAGGGTTAAAATCTAGAAATGGACTTGTCAGCCACAAGTATTTAATTTTGATCTATAGTTGTAGTTGAAAAATGATGATAGAGTGGAAGTCTATGAAGGGTTAAAATGAAGAACTGGACTTGTTAGCCAGAAGTATTTAATTTCAATCTGTAGTTCTAGTTGAAAAATGATGACAAAGTACAAGTCTATGAATGGTTAAAATGGAGAACTATAGTTGTTAGCTTGAAGTGATCATTACAAACTGTGAAACTATAATTGACTCATTCTTTTAATAGAAAATACTACATGCATTGCTTGACATGTGTTACTATTTACCTTGATAATCCATATTTTTTGTATTCTTTGTTTAATATTTTATCTCCGCGCTACCATTCTTTTCTTTTTTCAATTGACATCTGTACTTGTTGCTAGTTGTGCCCGTTAAGAAAGAATGGAGGGCGATAGTTCATTAATCAGACCTATTCAATATCGTCAGTTTGTTCGAACAAAATGTTAAAATTATCAACTCAAGATAAAATGAAATTTGAATGGAAATTTATACTTAATAAAATGTTTCTCAAATTGTAGAATTAATTGGCCTAAGGACAACTCAGAAAAAAGGACAAATGAGAAGACACTGAATTTAAAAGAAAAAAATGCAAGGATGACAGGTCACATGGATAAAGCCAAGGTGGTCAGGTTAGGTAAAAATATATCACAAAGGGTCCAACCGAATATTCCTTGTAACTCACACTTCGCTCCTCCAACGAAACAAATGCTGTTGTACTCTGCAACCCTAGCAGAATGATGGTGGTCAAAAATTTTCCTGTCCATTCATTACCTATAATTACATGGAATCAATCCAGTCAAAAGTCATATAGAATAATTTATCTTTATATTTTTTGTTTTTATTTTTACACATTCTCTCAACATGGTTTTGAATCCTTTGTACTATGTTCTTTTCTTATAATCAGTAAAACTTTATTTATCATACTGAAACTACTAAGTAAAATAAGATGTAGAATAATATTCTGCTTCTACATGAGGACAAGAACGTTTGATATCAGCAATGAAAGAGAGATAAATCTGATGCAGTGATTACTGTAACGTAAAGAAATTAATACATTGGGTAGTAGAAAATGAGTTCATATTTAGTCAAAATCTATTTTGCTCAACAATTAGTAATCTTGAATTCTTAGCACAATAAAACACATGATAATGACCTCGATAAACTGGGATGACTTCCATGTTGATTTGGTATTAAGAGTGTTTGAAATGACAAAATAAATGGCTTTCTTTCACAATTTCTCACCATTTCCCAAATTAATGCTACCTTGGCAACAAGAAAGGATTCGTCACGAGATTTGTGACACCAAGCAGAGCACGCAGTGATTTCGTAGCTTCAAGTAATTTCACATTCTGTTCCAATTCAACTCCAAAATTTGTTTCTCTAAAAACTCCGACTTCAGACTATAGTAATCATACTATTATGGAGAGGTCTAAGGAAAATATTAAGGTAGTATTCATGGCTGTGATCATGGCTTGGATCTTTTTGTTTTGATGGAGATGGAAAAAAGTATGAACCATCTTCCATCTTTCATTGTAGAGGATGCCTATCGGCATAAATATATTTTGAAAGTACTCATGAAGGGTGCACTAATGAAACCAAACTCCCTAGTTTTCATAATTGTTCTTGTCAAAGAGAAAAGGCTTTGTAATTATTGTGGAGGTCAATTTCATGTGTAAACAATAGCCATACGACCCACTGTCTACGATAGCTTCAATAACTTAAATAATATAATTTTGAATATAAGTAAAATAGTTAAAATTTAATTTAAAGTTATAAAAGAAATCAACAGGTATGGATGAAGACAAAGTGAATATAGATGATAGCATACTAAAAAAATTCCTCAAAATATAAATGATCATGATTCATATGTGTTCACTACTAGCTTATATATATTTATTCAGATAATATCTATATTAAATACAACGATCGATATTTTTCTAAGGCGCCTATAGTAGTTGAAGGGTTAAAATGAAGAACTAGAGTTGTCAACTGCAAGTATTTAATTTTGAACTATAGTTGTTAGCCTCAGTAATATATGTCTAACTGTAGTTGTTAGCAAGTATTTATTTCTACGAAAAGATCATTTGAAATGGGGAACAAGATCAATAGAAAAGTAAAATTGTAGTTGGTATTTATCATCGAAGAAAGATCATTAGAAATTGTCAAACTAGAGTTGATATTTATCACAAGATCAATGCAAAAGTCAAACTATAGTTGTCATTAGCAAATATTTATCATTGAATAAGTATTGTATTTATCGCAGAAAGATGAATTGAAAAGTCCAAGTATTTATGACTGAATAAACATGGACACAGATTTTTTCATGACCATAAACTCTAGTTTGACTTTTCAATTCATCTTTCTACGATAAATACAATGGTTATTCAGGACAAATATTTGTTGATGACAACTGTATTTTTATTTTTGCATTGATCTTTCTATGATAAATACCAACTACAGTTTGATAGTTTCTAATGATCTTTTCTTCAGCGATAAATACAAACTAGAATTTTACTTCAATGATCTTTTTTTGAAAATAAATACATAGATTACTTAGGTTGACAACTACAATTTGAAATTAAATACTTGTGGCTGACAACTCCAATTCTCTATTTTAACCCTTCAACTATTATAGGTTCCTCAGAAAGATATCAATTGGCATATTTAATATAGATACTTTCTATCTATCTATCTATCTATCTATCTATCTATCTATATAAGCTAGTTAATTATGCTGATAGTTGTCCTACAATGGAAGAATGGTCATGAAAAAATCCTTGTCCATGGTTATTCAGCCATAAATACTTGCTGGTGACAACTACAATTTGACTTTTCAATTCATCTTTCTCTAATAAATACAATGGTTGTTCAAGAAAAATATTTGCTGATGACAACTGCAGTTTGACTTTTGCATTGATCTTTTTGCGATAAATACCAACTACAGTTTTACTTCAATGATCTTTCTTTGGAAATAAATACATATATTACTTAGGATGACAATTGAAATTTGAAATTCAATACTTGTGGCTAACAAATCCAATTCTCCATTTGGACCCTTCAACTACTATAGGTGCCTCGAAAAGATATCAATTGGTGTATTTAATATAGATATTACCTGAATAAATATATATATATATATAAAAGCTAGTTAATTATGCTGATAGGCATCCTACAATGGAAGAATGGTCAAAAAAAAAATTTGTGTCCATGGTTATTTAGCCATAAATATTTGCTGGTGACAACTGCAGTTGACTTTTCAATTCATCTTTTGGCAATAAATATGATGGTTATTCAAGATAAATATTTGCTGATGACAACTACAGTTTGAATTTTGCATTGATCTTTTTGAGATAAATACCAACTATAGTTTCACTTTTTTATTGATCTTGTTCTCTGATAAATACCAACTACTATTTCAAAATTAAATACTTGTGGCTGATAACTCCAGTTCTCCATTTTAAACCTTCAACTTAATGTAGATATTATCTATATATATATATATATATATATATATATATATATATATATATATATATATATATATATATATATATATATATATATATATATATATATATATATATATATATATATATATATATATATATATATATATATATATATATATATATATATATATATATATATATATATTCCTTGGTAGGTCATTGAGAGTATTATCATCAATAATAACATCTGAATAAAAAATTTCATTCTCTATTTTGTATTTCAGTGCTTCGTAAACATGATCTCTATTGATGGTGAAATTATAATCAATCCCACATTGATTCCTTCTTCTAACAATAATAATGGGCAAATTTTGTATTGTGTGTAGCAATATTTTTGAAACCTATTGTATTTTTTGAGGAAAACTTATGGTGTGACCTTTGTATTTATATTAACCACCTATTGCATGGGTCACTTGCAGTATTGGGCTTACACATGCAATCAACATTTCCTTTACTTGTGTCAATTTTGATAAAATCTCTACTTATGGCCCAAGATCCATATTGTTTGAACATGAAAATATATGAATTCCTCTTTCTTGTCTACATCTATTGCATATAGGACATTTAGAACTTCAGGATACTTTGATTCCAATATATGATTCTTGATAGACATAAAACATTTTTGGGGTTCTAAAACTATCCAGTTGAGATCTAAACTGCAATTGGAATCTTTTGAAATCAAATTGAACTGAACCATTACAATTGTTTACATTGTGGACACTACACTAAACACCTAAATTCATCTGTAATGAATTCCAATGTTGATGTGTTTCTGAAACATGATCTACTAAGACTAAATTTTCATGTTCATCATTGAACTCAATAGTTTTATCCAAGTCAGGATGGGGAGTCTCATTTGGTTCGGCATGATCCTCTTATCTTTCTTGACCTTGGGAATTAGAGGTTTGTGATGTTGTCATTTGATGAACATTTTTTTGTAGACTTGTATCCTCACTATTCTCAATTTCAAAATGATTTACACTTGGATTTTTCTTTTTTTTAACATATCATTCTATATCAGCTTGATTGTGCTGTCCTTTTTTCTCTTCTATTTGAGAGCTTATTTTTTGTTCTCTTCTTTGTCTATGATAGTTTCTATAATACTCTCTTTGGTATTCTCTTATATATATTCTACATTGCTCTTCTAATTCAAAATTTCATTTTTGATGTCCCATAGCTGATATTGAAAAAATATAAGAACAAAAAACAAAGTATATTTTAATGTGGTTTATAAAAATATGATTAAATATATTTTTCTATATAATTCATGACTAAGTAATTCATCCATTTGTTTCAATATGTGTTTGTATTTGTAAAATAGATGTTTACCTATGAGAGACACATTTAGTTTTTAATTGATTAAGTAATACTCATACAGAAAAAAATGAATAAGAATATAAAAGTACATTTACATTGATTTGGTGCGACGAACATTATCAACAATTTATTTAATGGTAGTTTTTTCAAGTACATGAATTCAAAGAAGCCTTGGTGTTAATATCTACTTTCCCAAGTGATGTAAGAAATCATTGCATAAAATTTAAGAGTTGAACAATTTATTTAGTTGTTATTTTTGTAACTACACGAACACAAAGAACCCTTTTACAATAACTACTTGTTTAAGTAATTTAAGAAATCATCACATAATATTTGATTGTTCCCTAAATCATAATGTTTATCATAATACATATCTTTGACAAATATTTTAATGCTCCTTATTTTGCAAGCTGCTTTTCTGATGAAGGATGTCATTTTTGTTGATACGTTGACATCTTTCTCATCAACATCATTTCTATGCATTGCTAGGTTATCAATATCATTTACCATCTTTGTAAAATAGACACACATGTTTTTCATTACATTTTCAATGGTTTTTTCTATGTACCCATTTGAACATATGGAAATCATAGGACTTGATGGAGGTGGCCCATTTATGGTGTCCTCTATATCTGATATTTGTATGACATTATTTTTTTCATTGCAGCACAAGTCTATTGTATATCTAACCTATGAATATAAATAAAATTTATATCATGTAAATTGTCAACTTCACAATTCAAATCTCTATATAATGACACAGAAATATAATACAATGTAAGAAATTTATTTATTATAATAATAACTAAAAATATTATTGAAGAAAAACAATTGATATAGAGTACCTAGATAATGACCTTTAAAGCAATCAAATGCATTGTATGAGTAATATATAATAGATGTCTTCAATTTGAAAGAAACCAATATAGTATTAGTCCTAAAGATATTGTGATTTTGTGCATGCGATTTATTTAAATAAAATATTTAATATATTAAAATAAGTCGGTAAAAAAAATAGTGATCATTACAAACTTTCAGACTATAATTGACTCATTCTTTTAACAAAAAATATTACATGCATTTCTTGACATGTGTTACTGTTTACCTTGATAATCCATATTTTTTGTATTCTTTTCTTAATATTTTATCTCCATACTACCATTCTTTTTTTTTTAATTGACATTTGTACTTGTTGTCAGCTGTGCCTATTTAGAAAGAATCGAGGGTGACAGTTCATTAATCAACCCTATTCAATACCATCAGTTCGTAATCACAAAATGATGAAATTATCAACTCAAGATAAAATGAAATCTGAATGGAAAGTCATACCTAGTAAAGTGTTTCTCAAACTGTAGAATTGATTGGCCCAAGGACGGCTCAAAAAAAAGGACAAATGAGAAGATGCTGAATCTAAGAGAAAAAAATTGATAGGATGACAGGTCACATGGATAAAGCTAAGGTATTTAGGTCAAGTAAAAATATATGCCTCATTTTTATTTCTAACCAATCGCATCTTCCATCAGGGAATAGTGTAGGAAATGCCATGTCTAGTAAACCTAACATTACATGCGCATTGATAGGAGAAGCACCAATACCAAGCCAATCAATCAATGCTGTTGGTTTCGCATCAGGGTTATTAACCCACATTTGAATTAATTCTATTTATCTTTGGGCATTTGGTGGCTTTGAAGCCATTGGTGGAGTGTGCTCTATTGTATTACCTTCGTCAATCTCCAATAGAGGACCTACATATGTGACTTCATTGGTATCTAAGTCAAATTTCATTGGTACTGTAGTTAATCTACTAAATACATTTTCATGTGTATTCCTTGGTAGGTCATTAAGAGCATTATCATCAATAATAACATCTCAATAAAAAATTTCATGCTCTAATTTGTATTTCATTGCTTTGTAAACATGATCTTTATTGATGCTAAAATTATAATCTATGCCACGTGGATTCCTTCTTCTAACAATAATAATGGGCAAATTTTTTATTGTGTGTAACAATATTTTTGAAACTTGTTGTATATTCTAAGGAAAACTTATAGTGTGACCTTTGTATTTATATTGACCACCTGTTGCATGGGTGACTTGCAGTATTGGGCTTACACGTGCAATCAACATTTCCTCTACTTGTGTCAATTTTGATGAAATCTTTACTTGTGGCCCAGGATCCATATTGTTTGAACATGAAAATCTATGAATTCCTCTTTCTTGTCTACATGTGTTGCATATAGGACCTTTAAAACTTTGGGATACTTTGATTCCAATATATGATTCTTGATAGACATAGCACATCTTTGGGGCTCTAAAATTATCCAGTTCAGATCTAAATTGCAATTGGAATCTTTTGAAATCAAATTGAACTAAACCATTACAATTATGTACATTGTGGACACTACACTAAACATCTAAATTCATCTGTAATGAATTTCCCTATTGATGTGTTTCTAGAACACAATCTATTGAGACTGAATTTTCATGTTCATCATTGAACTCAATAGTTCCTTCCAAGTAAGGATGGGTAGTCTCATTTGGTTCGACATGATCCTCTTGTCTTTCTTGACCTTAACAATTAGAGGTTTGTACAGGTGCCGTTTGATGAACATTTCTCTTCTTTGCCTATGATAGTTTCTACAATACTCTCTTTGGTATTCTCTTATATATAGTCTACGTTGGTCTTCTGATTCAAAATTTCATTTTTGATGTCCCATAGATGATATTGAAAAAATATAAGAACAAAAAACAAAGTATATTTTAATGTGGTTTATAAAAATATGATTACATATATACTTCTATATAATTCATGACTAAGTAATTCATCTATCTATTTCAATATGTGTTTGTATTTATAAAATAGATGCTTACTTATGAGACACACATTTAGTTTTGAATTGATTAAGTAATACTCATACAGAAAAAAATGAATAAGAATATAAAAGTACGTTAATATTGATTTGGTGTGACAAAAAAATATTAACAATTTATTTAGTGGTAGTTTTTGCAAGTACATGAATTCAAAGAAGCCTTGGTGTTAATATTTACTTGCCCAAGCGATGTAAGAAATCGTCGCATAAAATTTGAGAGTTGAACAATTTATTTAGTTGTTATTTTTGTAACTACATGAAAACAAAGAACCCGAAAGATATCGATCAGCGTATATAATATAGATATTATCTAATAAATATAAATAAGCTAGTAGCAACTCTTCACATGATATACATGTATGATAAATATAATTTATATATATAAGATTTATGACAATATTTTGGTGATTAATAAATACAAATACATATTAAAAATAAAAATGTATATTAAAAAAAATTTATCTTTTGTCATTTATTGTACATTGGTTAAAAGAAATACATATGAATACATATTTTCTTTTATGAATTGTTTCAAAAAAAAAAATTGGATTAGTTGTATAATTGGTATAATATCAATTATAAACCAAGACAAATTTAATACGTCAAACCATGTAGTGTATTGATACAATTTAAGAGTTTGTAAATGTTTCAAATAATTGTTATTCAAAAATTTTTGATATTACAAGTCACAGTCATCAATCTAAACCAAGACAGAAAGCTTTTTTTTAAAGCCAAACTAATTATTCAATTCAAAAAAGTTGAGAAAGTTCTACAACTGATAACATGTAAATTATAGAGAATAACAAAACATAGCTCAAACCTTGTAGTTTATATCAGAATTGAAGAGTTTATAAACTATTCAAATAACTCTTATTTAAAAGTATTGTGCTAACAGAGTGGAAATTACATAAAGAGAACCTTATTGTAATGGTGCAAATCTATTACATATTCTTTAGTGATTAAAACAGTATTACGACCTTTATTATGCAAGTGATCACAATATACTTCTTCCATAAAACTTGTGAAGGCAAAAACCTTTGTATATGTCTCTTTAACCTTGTGTGCAACATCTTTCATCCTCATTATTTCCAGCTCTTCAACATAATTAATGGATAATGTAGTGTTTTCAATATCTTGAAGAATTTTAGAGCAACACTGTAAAATTGATGTTGTGCACTTATCAATAGGTGTTTCATCAGATGGAGTAGAGTTGGCTAGGATGTTTGGAGTTGCATCAACAATTTCAGATTCATTGTCTAATAGATCCATAGGGAAAAAGTGTTACCTAAGAATCAAACAAAATCAAATCAATGTTAGTATATATGAACATAAATAGGATAAAATAATTTGTAGTTTTTCAATTGTGTGTAGTTATATATACATGCAAGTTTATATGGATGCAACCATTTTAAAGTCATTATATTTTTTAATGACATAATGTACCAATATATTATAATTGAAACAATTTTGAAAATAAAATGATTACCTCAATATTCTTCTAAACATTTTATTATATTTTCTTTAGCTTTTCTTTTGGAAAGTTGTATGTCATTTTTCATTTTCTCATAACAGTCATATGTGAATGGTGGTGTTATTCTAGACTTTGCAAAGACTTCACATAAGATATTGCCACGAATGTCAAACTTGTTCTCTCTCTTGAACCTATATTAATTGTAGCTTTTGAGAGAGTTAGTCCTTGTGATTTATGAATGGTCAATGCCCATGCCAATCTTAAAGGTAGTTGGAGAGTTCTACCCCTTTGTATTGGTATTATTGGGACTATATTTGGTTGATCATCTTGAAAACGTAACCCAAAGTAATTATCAAATTCAACCAAAACATATGCTGGTGGCTCTGGCAGTTTACTTTCTGGCCTATAGACAATCTTTCTAATATACCCCAATGCTCCATTGACAAGACTTGCCTCTATCCAAATATTTGTAGTCAGCATCACTCTTGAATTGTTACTAATTAATAATTCAAGGTTAAGCTCTCCATTTGAATAATCTTCTATTGAATTCAAACTCCCTACTTTTGTTGCAAGACTTCGTGCAATAGGATGCTTCAATGAATGTAATATTATCTTGTTATGGTTATAAACCTTCTCATTTGTGGAGAACAAATGGAAACAATTTTGAAAGTCTTCATTTGTGGTAGCATCTAAATTGATAGGAGTTCTCATCATAAATAATTTCCAGTCTTCAATTTGTGGGTCAGCATCTCTAAGATTTGTTAGAAGTTGACAGAATCTTTTTTGTTCAACGTTTCCCCCCTCTTGTCTAAAAATCTTATCTAAAGTTACCACAATTTTGAATTTTTCCCACAATAATTTTTCTCATCTTTTGCTATCATATGCAGGTCTATCACTCACTGGAGGTAATTGACCCAAGTCTCCAACAAAAATTATAGATATACCTAAACAAATTTAAAATAAAAAAACTAATAAGTTGTTTAGATTTTATAATGTCTTTAATATTTATGTATTGTACTAAATATGGAATAATATGATAACATGTACTAATAGAAGTAAAAATATACGTGCAAGGCTTTGGTCTAAACTTTCTGGAAATGCTTTCCTTAATCTTGAATCTATGTTTTCCAACATAGTCTAACCAATGAAGCTCATTTCGGTATTTGATATGTTTCATTTCCTCTTAGAAACTTGTAAGACGTGATCCTTCTAGCTATGAAAAATCTTTTCTTGGTATTCTTAGCTTTGAATGAATAGTGAAAGCTCCAATATTAAATGTTGCAACTCCTATTGGTGCTAGTAAAAGAAGGGGAGAAGGACCCGACAAACATGCATTTTGAAGGACTTCATGAATGGCACCAATCAAATATGACTTTTCTATTCTTGATGTTCCTTGAATTATTAGGAACAATGGGCCTCTATCTTCATTGGTATGGTAGTGTGTCATAACTATGTTCATTGCATTTTGTTGTTTATTGCTAAGGGTCATATGATTGAAGCACTGAGGAATATCATCGTATATGAGACATCCATTTTCCTTCATATTTTTTATGAAATTGACAGCTCCCATTTTACACTCCTCACCTTGATATTCAGTAGACCAATTTGTATTGCTATCAATGTCTCTTCTTCCTAACATATCTATTTCTGATAGTTGTATATTTTGACCATTACAAAGTCTAGATATGATTTCCCATTCATTCTCTATAGTATTACTTGTAATAGTTTCATCTTCTCCACTATTTGAACAATTATTATTTTCATTTTCCTCTATAATAGTTTCTCTTTGTATATGCCAACCATTATAACTGAATGACTCCCAGTTTTCTATTATGGAGTCAGTATCCACACCAATATCCCCTTCTATGTCACGAAATGGTTTGTATAGTAATAACTTTGTAAAATAAAATTTTGCCCATTTTTGTGAAGCACATGGAGGAATGGATGTAAATCTCAAAAAAACTCTGACTATAGCTGCTTTTTCCCTTGGCTCCCATTTATTTTCTCTTCTTCTTTTAGAATTGTATATCCATGATTTTGCTGCATCAATTAGGGCAATGCCTTCCATAGAAAGAGGCCTTTCTTTATATCCATCAATGAAACATTTTGTATTTTCATCATTGTTCTCCTAATTATTCAGAGTTATAGATTTGAACACTTCATGTGAGATATTTAGATTGACAAATCTTCTACTATTCTCCATGAGCAAAAGCTCTAACAACATGTGACATGTTTCTTGAGCTCCAATGTCCCTTTCTATCTCAGTTTCTTTTAGAAGCCTTCTATATGCATTTGCAGTTAAATTATTAGGGTTTTCCATGTTTGAAAGATGCATCAACATCTGGTGGTATGCTTTAGAGCTCTTCTCAGCTTTTGATGCATACTTTTCTATGTATTTAATGACTGCATGTCTGGACAAAATAGTTTGCCAATCTATATTTTCTCTCCATAACTGCAATATGTGTCAATTATGTGAGTTAACTCTATCATCATTTCTTGTTGGCTCAATTTTTTTCCCTTGTTCCTATGTCTTCGTATAATTTAAATCCAATAAGATTCAATGGCTAAGGAGCATTATATTTGAAAAGATTATAAGAAGGTGAATGAAATATTATTTCACTAAATAAATAATATGTTTTGCAATAAAAAGTATTAATAACTATAATAGTTACCTGTAAAAAATCTTTCCTTGTTGTTTGCATAGACATGCACCCTCTCTACAAACTATGTGATGCTCAGCACAGTTTAGTATTTGTTCATAGTCATTATCAATATTTGTGTTGTATTTTTGAGACACAGATGTTTACCAAAATTTTGGAATGCCTACAAAAAAATAAACATATTCGACATATGTTCATTATATAAATATAGTTTTGAAACAATATGTAATATAATAACAAGATATTTTATAGAAAATCAATTTGTAAACACCTATATATTTCTTTGATATGCATCTTCTCTAGGATTCCATGCATGAATAATGCGATGAAAATATTTCTTAACTATTCTTCATTCCTCTTCATTTGACCAATCAATAATGTCCATATTGGGAGCACCATTGATCCATAAAAATCCATGCATGTGTGGAGAACCTCTATGTTGCCATTCATACCTACACCAAAAATCTTTGATATCTATTCCATTTTGCAAAATTTCTTTTATGAATATTGTATGTATTAAATGCATGTAATGTGAAAATATATTAGGATAGTTGATAACATTTTGTTTTCTCCAATTTTGAGCTTCTCTCATATTGGTTGAGCATGTTCTAGGCATGAGAGCATGTAGATCAGGGCATTGCATATCTACTGCACTTAAGGTGAAAAATATTGTTGGAGTGCCAATTTGGTGAAGAATGTTTGTCAATTATGCACGACATTTAGTCTAGTATGGTTGTGTTCCCCTTAACATTGTTCCAAACTGCACCAACCTATTAGCTAAATGAGATTGTGGCATTAGTTCCATATGCTCACGTAGCTCATTGATAGTAATGGGCAATGTCTTGGATATTTCTTTTCACAAACACTGTAGATGAATTCTATGCTCTATGTCTCATTATCATGTTCATCATAAAATATCTAAATCGCGGATGTTTTCCAAACCTATGATCCCTATACTGTAATAAATGTTTAACAAATTCATGTAGATGCACATGCCTCATTTGTGGTTCTAACCAATCACATCTTCCATTAGGGAATAGTGTAGGAAATGCCATGTCTAGTAAACCTGATGTTACATACTCATTGATAGGAGAAACACCAATACTAGGCCAATCAATCAATTCTATTGGTTTTGCATTAGGGTTAATAACCCACATTTGAATTAATTTCATTTCTCTTTGTGCATTTGGTAGTTTTGAAGCCATTGATGTAGTGTGCTCTATTGTATTACCTTCATCAATCTCTAATAAAGGACCGACATATGTGACTTCATTGGTATCTGAGTCAAATTCCATTTGTACTGTAATTAATCTACTAAATACATTTTCATTTGTATTCCTTGGTGGGTCATTGAGAGCATTATCATAAATAATAACATCTGAATAAAATTTGCCATGCTCTATTTTGTATTTTAGTGCATTGTAAACATGATCTCTATTGACAGTGAAATTATAATCTGTGCCACACTGATTCCTTCTTCTAATAATAATAATGGGTAAATTTTGTATTGTGTGTGGCAATATCTTTGAAACCTGTTATAAGTTCTAAGGAAAACTTATGGTGTGACCTTTGTATTTATATTGACCACATATTTCATGGGTCACTTGCAGTATTGGAGTTACACGTGCAATCAACATTTCCTCTACTTGTGTCAATTTTTTATAAAATCTATGCTTGTGGCACAAGATCTGTATTGTTTGAACATGAAAATATATGAATTCCTCTTTCTTGTCTACATCTATTGCATATAGGACGTTCAAAACTTTGGGATACTTTAGTTTTGATATACGATTCTTGATAGACATAACACATCTTTGGGGTTCTAAAACTATCTAGTTGAGATCTAAATTGCATTTGGAATCTTTTGAAATCAAATTGAACCAAATTGTTGCAATTGTGTACATTGTGGACTCTACACTGAACACCTAAATTCATCTGTAATGAATTTTTTTGTTGACATGTTTCTAGAACACGATCTATTGAGACTGAATTTTCATGTTCATCATTGAACTAAATAGTTCCATTAAAGTGAGGATGGGCAGTTTCATTTGTTTTGACATGATCTCTTGTCTTTCTTGACCTTGAGAATTAGAGGTTTGTGCAGGTGTCATTTGATGATCATTTCTTTGTAGACTTGTATCATCACTATTTTGAACTTCAAAATGATCTACACTTGGATTTTTCTTTTTTTTAACATATCATTCTTTATCAGCTTGATTGCGCTTTCTTTTTTGCTCTTCTATCTGAGAGTTTGATTGTTGTTCTCTTCTTTGTGTACGATAGTTCCTCTGATACTCCCTTTGGTATTCTCTTATATATAGTCTACGTTGGTCTTCTGATTCAAAATTTTATTTCGGATGTCCCATAGCTAATATTGAATAAATATATTAACAAAAGACAAATTATATTTTAATGTGGTTGATAAAAATATGATTAAATATATACTTCTATATAATTGATGACTAAGTAATCCAGCTATTTGTTTTAATACGTGTTTGTATTTGTATAATAGATGCCTACTAATGAGAGACACATTTAGTTTTTAATTGATTAAGTAATACTGATACAAAAAAAATGAATAAGAATATAAAAGTACATTTACATTGATCTGGCACGACAAACATTACGAACAATTTATTTATAGGTAGTTTTTGCATGTACATGAATTCAAAGAAGCCTTGGTGTTAGTATCTACTTGTTCAAGTGATGTAAGAAATCATCACATAAAATTTGAGTTGAACAATTTATTTAGTTGTGATTTTTGTAACTACACGAACACAAAGAACCCTATTACAATATCTACTTGTTCAAGTAATTTAAGATATCATCACATAATATTTCACTATTTCCTATATCATAATGCTTATCATAATAGATCTCCTTGACAAATACTTCAATGCTTCTTATTTTGCAAGCTACTTTTCTGATGAAGGATGCCATTTCTGTTGATACGTTGACATCTATCTTGTCAATATCATGTCTATGCTTTACTAGGTTCTCAATATCAGTTACCATCTTTGTGAAATGGCCAAACATGTTTTTCATTACATTTTCAATGGGTCTTTTTATGTACCCATTTGAACCTATGGAAATCGTAGGACTTGATGGAGGTGGTCCATTTACGGTGTCTTCGGTTTCTAATATTTGTATGACATTGTTGTTTTCATTGTAGCATAAGTCCATTGTATATCTAACCTATGAATATAATTGAAATTTATATCATGTAAAATGTCAACTTCAGAATTCAAATCTCTATATAATGACACAGAAATATAGTGCAATGTAAGAAATTTATTTATTATAATAATAAGTAAAAATATTATTCAAGAAAGAGAATCGATATAAAGTACCTGGATAATGATGTTTCAAGTAGTCAAATGTGTTGTGTGAGTAATATAGCAGATAACTACAATTTGAAATAGAACAATATAGTATTAGTCCTAAAGAAATTGTGATTTTGTGCATGTGATTTATTTGAATAAAATATTTATATTAAATTAACAAATTCAATAGTATTAAAAAAAAATTAAAATTTAATGATTAAATAAGATTATAATTTAATTTAAGAAATCCTAAACTATTTAAGATAAATAGATATTAAATAAAGCTAAGAATTAACAAACTAAATAAAATATGTTAAAAGTTTGTTATAAAGTGAAAATTAAAAATAATATTAAATTTAGTTTCTAAGTATATCTTATATGAGTGAAAGTTAATTTTTAATTTATAAAGAAAGAATTTTTTTTTAAAATAACGCTTAATGATTACAAAATTATAACATTTTTTACACTAATTAAAAATTGAAAAATAGAAAAACCACAAAGACATAAATCTAAAATGGAGAAAAAAAAAAATCCACCTAATATCTAAGTTGGTCTTATAATATATTAAAAGCTTTTTGCAAGGAAAAAAAGAAATAAAAATTTGAAAACATAATGCCTAATTATTACAAAATTATAACATTTTTTACACTAATTAAAAACTAGAAAATAGAAAAACCAAAAAAACATAAATCTAAAATGACAAAAAAAAAATCCGCCTAATATCTAAGTTGGTCTTATAATATATTAAAAGTTTTTTGTAAAGAAAAAATTTAACTTAATTTTAAATTAATTTTGTATGTAGATTTTATATAAGTCAAAAATACTTTTCAATTAATATATTCTAAATAATTTGTAAAGATAACGCGATATGATCAAAAAATTAAATTATTTTTTATAGTAAAAAAATAGAAAATAGATAAACCAAAAAAATGTAAATCTAACATGGCAAAAAAAGTTGGCAAAAAAAAAAGTTGTAAAGAGAACGATGGGCAAATTGATTCAAGAATGCAATTGATATTCTCATCAGTTTTGCTTTGAATTTTATTTGGGAGAAGAATTGCAAATGAAGAAGAAATGAATAAATTAGGAAATCATCTTATATGATAAAACATATTAAGTTATATACATATATAACAAAGCAAAAAATAAAATAAATAGATAATTTGAGTGTTGAAAGCAACTGCTCTAAAATGATACATTTGAACAAAACAGATTTAGAAGACTAAAAAGAAAGAACAAATTCACTAACCTGTGTGCTCGATTTCTATGAGGCTATTGTGTGTGAAGAGCTAATGGTAGATTTACCATTTATAAGATTTTCTTTTTAGTAACAATGTATCTAATTTGGTGGAAAAATGATGACATACTGCAAGTAGTTGAAGGGTTCAAATGGAAAAGTAGACTTGTCAGCCACAAGTATTTGATTTTGATTTGTAGTTGTAGCTGAAAATTGATGACAGAGTGCAAGTCTACCTTTTTAAAACAGTCAAATAATATGAGAATTACCTAATATTTCTCTATTTACCTCACATTTTGCTATTTTCACGTAGAAATATTCAATGGGTAGTTGAGAACTCTTGAGCATGATGAGTTCTAGTACTAGTAGAAAGATTGACATGGAGTCTGTATGGCATATATCATGCCTTGAATCTCGTTCCATCAAATTAACTCACTGATGGAGGGCTCACGGAGGGTGAAGAATAGGCGCAAAATAAGAAATATAGGCAATATTAATGCCATGATTGCGACTGTGATTTTTATTTTTGCTGTCATGTAAACATCTTATAGTTTGCATGGGGGTCTTTGCTCATTATATCTACATCTAAGATCTGGTGCTCCTCTCTGTCTGGCTCAATTCAAGCAACTGTAACACTAGTCATCCCGACTTGATTGGATTCAATCACCACCATGGGCATTATAATGGAAAGTCGGCTATCGCTTACTTTGTTGTTAAAGCTGCTACCTGTGACTGATAAGCTAATTTATAGCCATAGTTGGGGTGGGTAAATTCCCCTTAATATATATGGAATTATTCTTGTAAATAATTAACCCCTCTTTTTGCAAAATTAATCGATTGCTACCCATAGGGAGACTTGTCAATGAAAAGTTGGGATATTTGTTGCCGCCAATCAAATTATTTTTTTGCGTTGCTTAAAAAGGTTTGCGAATCGTGTCCAAATTTTAAATAATTTGTAGATACATAAGAATAGGGAACTCCCCACGACTCTTCACCGCTAGACCCAACTATCTTCAATCTGGATTGCTATTGATTTTGATATAATTTTATTGAGATGGCCCTTAATATTTCATTTAATACTAAAAAACACTATTAAAGAATTTTATTTACCACTTGGAGAGGGATGTGAAGATTAACTGAACTTTCTACATAATCTATGAGAATTCGTTTTAATTTGAAAATACTTGCACGAAATCAGTTTTTAAAAAAAACAAAACAAAACAAAATGAAATAAATGATGTATAAATATAATTTAGTCTATAGACTATTTGTGGGTTTGTTCCCAGAATTTCACTTTGCATGGAAATTTTGATAATTCTCTTGAATTTTTGGATTTTTTGACTGATTCTTTTGATGTATTAGCAGTTGTTATCTATTGCTTTAGACGATAGGCTAATCTCCCACAAAAATGTACCAAAGAGAAAACAAACTCAAACTATGTTTTCTAATTTTTTTGTTTTTTTTTTACTACAAACTATGCAAATCATGAAGATCAAACGCTGAAATTTTCAAAAAAAAAATCATGATATTTTTTATCTTTTGCAAATAGATCAATTGTATATTTTTGTGAGAAGATAGCTGCGTCTGTCCATGTTGATTGGCGAAAATGAAAAGGAGAAGTTAAAGCACATGAAATAACTTCACACATTGCAAAAGGTGTTTTCAGTTGTAGAAGAACATAACAAATCATAAATACAACCTGAAATTGTCTTGTGCTCAAGCAATTGGCATGTATGTCAGAGCTATTTTTTCAAAACAATAGGTGGTGTCTAATTAGGTGCCATCCTTGACTCTCTTTCCTTTTTACAACAACAACGGGTACTTCTGAGCGAGAAAAGGTGAATGATCTTCATTTGGCTAAAATTGGTGCATGTATTCAAAGCCATGGATGACATGCTACTATTTAAGGCACAATGGATCCTTAGGAAGGAATTTACAATCTCTGACCAACGTTGCAAAATTAACAAAAATATTGCATCAAATTTATGTGTTGTTTATCCTCAACTTGGGTGAGGAGAAAGGGATCATTCACAAGTTGTGAAAAATATGTCAAGAAAACATCTACTTGGTTGTATCTAGAATGCTATACATGAAGTTGTTAATGGTTTTCAAATGCCTATTATTTCAAATACACTAAAAATTCAAAAGGAATTAGTCTCTAGAGCATGGGAACCTTTCACACACCTTCTCTACAAAAATAAGATTATAAACAAACCAAAAAAAATAGATGGCTAAACTATGTTGTATTCATGAAGTACCATGTAGGGGTTGATCTAAGCTTTGTTCAAGTATTGGGATTGTGCAATTCAATAGAAAATTTTATAATTTAAAAATTTGTTATTTAGACTTTGGAAATATGTGAACAAAAATAAAAAATTACAAATACTTATTTGTGACTAGTTTAAATTTTAAAAAGTAATAACTAGTTACTCAAAATTGATTACAATAGTTTAGCCTATGACAAAAATTATTAAGAAAACAATAAAATATGTTAATCTAAAATAATATATTTGGCAAAAATAAATTATTACTTGTACATATTTTTTTTTAATATAAAATGTATACTTATATGTAAAGTATAAAATTTTAAAAGTCGAACTAAATATTAATTTTGGTACTTTTTGATTTAGAGAAAATGAAAAATATCATCTTTTTTTTGTTACTCTTTTTAATGTAGAAACAAGTACCATGTTTTGGCATGTATTTGTCATATAGTTTAAGATTTGTAAAAAAAATTAATAGAAACAAATATAATTGCAATTGAAAGTAAATATTAGTTAAAAGTACTCAGTTTTTGTTAATAGATAGTTTGTTTATAATTAATAAATTGTTACTATAATAAATATATAAATAAAAGAGCTTTAAAAATTAAAATTTGTTATAAGTATGCACAATATAACTAGATATTATGTAAAACATATAATATATCTCACTTTTCGATTGTATAGGATCATAAAAATAAATTAACGAAAAATTTAGTTTAACGATTTTTTTAATTCATATTAATCAATAGATGTTACAAAACTATATTTTGTTTTTAAAATTTGATATGTTTTTTTGATTGAAACCAATACATTGATGTGTAGTGCATTTTTATAAAAACTTTCATGTGAATATTTATTTTTTTAGCAATTCATAATTATTTTAAAATAATCATATTATAATCATATTAATATAATCTACAAATAAGAGAAAAACTTCCTAGTTTAGCACAAATCTAGCCAAAAAAAAATGGAATATGGAAATCCCTCCAGAAAAAGGGCTCCTATAACACTAAAATAATTTAGCTTTATATAGAGTATAAAATTTATAAATAAATAAACCTTATAAATATTTGAGATAATTAAAAATTATTATTTTTGATTGGTGAGAATTAATTGAATTTTTAGAGAGAGTGAATGCAATAGTATATTGCCCTACGACAAATATAATAAGTGAAGCATATAAAGAAAGTGTTCAATTATGAAATGTAGAGTCAATAAAATACAATTCATAAATTAAAAAAATATTAAAGAATATAGAAAGATATAAGATATAAAAAAAGGTTAAACCATAGTTTAAAAGAGTTTGACATAAAATTATGAGCAATCAACTAAATTATTTAACTATTGATTAAATTATTTTAAAATATTACAAAATAATTTGAAAGTGAGTGTAGTCACACAATTATATATGTAGAAAATCTTATATGGGAAAGAGCAATGAGATTCCAACCACATATAAACTTTATGGATTAATGTCATATGATAAAATAAAAATGTGAAGATAGATAAAACCTTAGCATTACCATAATTTAATTTAATGGTATCATTTATAATTTTAAGATAGAAAAATTATGTTTCTAAGAGATCTCTATATGTAATTTTATTCAATTTATTTTCAATTTAGTAAGATATATTTTACTATAGACTTAATATTTGCACCTTATTAAATTTGAAAGTCGATTGGCATTGCTTCTCCATAAAAATGAAACTTTTAGGCACATTGTTGTGGTTTTGTGGATTTGGTTTTAAAAATTAAAGGGTCCAACCATGGTAATGGTTCCCACTTTTTATCACGAACAAATCAGATGAAAAGTGGGAATATCAATTTTTAGACACTTTGAACAAAGTGGATGCTTAGCATGAAGCCAACACATGGTTTTGCATGAATCCATGTGGTTAGGTCTTGGAGCGATAAAAAACCATATTTTTGCCACCAAAAATGGCTTTTTAACCGTCAACTTACCATTTTACATTTTATTTTTATGGCTACAATTTCATGGAAGGGCTTAGAGTGAACTTTGTGATGTCTATAGCTACATCATCATTTCAGCCTATCATTTTCAACCTTCTTTAAGCATTCAACCAACCAAGCATGTTTCATTTTTCCATTTTTTCTATTTTTAATGAATATTTAATTGTTTTTAATGAATGCTTAGTGTTTTTTAATGAATATTTAGTTATTTTTTTTTTATGAATGTTTAGTAGTTTTCTATGAATGTTTAGTAGATTTTTTATGAAAGTTTAGTTGTTTTTAATGACTATTTAGTTTTTTTTTTTTTAATGTGTATATAGTTATTTTTAGTATATGTTAATTATTTTTATGTTTATATGTTACATTTTAATTTACACTTAAGGAAATATTGAAAAAAAAGTTAAAATTGTAGTTGGAAGAAATAATATGTTTAGAAATATAAAATGTTAGATAGATAGACAAAAAAGCCAAAAATAGGACTAGATAGATGAAGAAAACAAAAAAACCATTTAAATCTCTAGATGAATAAAAAAAAAATCCTAGGAAATAGAGAAAAAATTCATTCTCTCTCTCCCCTCAAACGATATCAAATCCTCTCTCCCTCTCTCTCTCTCTCTCTCTCCACCGCCTCCCTCCCTCCCTCTCCTCTCACTTTCTCTCTTATCAATATTTCTCTCCCTCTTCTTACTTTCTCTCTCCTCACCCTCTCTCTCTCTCACTTTCTCTTCTCACTCTCTCTCCTCTCTCTCTCTCACACTTTCTATCTCTTCATTTTCTCTCTCCTACATTTAATTTATTTTGATTAACACATAATATGACTTATATGTTCTTGTAATTATATGGCATCCCCTTATTGACTCCTAATGTTCTTGTAATATTAAGTTAACATTTAGTTCGCACATGTCAATCGTAGATGGCATCCCATGATCATGGACAACCACAGCCTCAGTTTCAACCTTAGGATCGAGGATAGGGAGAGGGAGAGGGTCTAGGATAGGGACATGATCATGAGTAGGGACAAGGGCAGGGATAGGGACATGCTCAAGGACATGGACGATATACTGATGTACCACCTATCCACCCTCACATTCCTAATTTGATGACTATATTCCATTTTGCAACTACTAAGATTGCTAGACTGAGATCAATTATTGAGAGATTTCAGGATCATCTATACATAGGTATATGTTAGCAGATTTCAACAAATGACTAGTCTTGAGGAACTTACTAATAGGCTTAGATCATAGATTGCATTTTCAAAAACCTAGAATTGGATCCTAATGATCCTACTCACATTAACTCTATAAATAATTTCTAAACTCTTAAAAATTGAAAAACCCTAGATTTCAAACCAACATTTTCCAATCTTGACTTTGTGCATCCAACACCTTAATTTGATGAACATATTCTCTTTACATTTATATATAATTACATCTAAGAGATCTTTATCTATGCTTCACCTTCTTTTGAATTCATTGCTTGTATTAACTTTCATATTACTTGAAATGTTGAATGTTTTATTTTTCATGATTATTTTATTTGATATATGTACATCCCTATTATGTTGCTCCTAGTTATGACACGTTAGCCTATCTTTTCATGGCTGTTTGTCCTACTTTTTCCTATCCTGAAATGCTGCTACATGGTTGCAGGAGAAGCAAAAAAATGTGTGTGAAAAAAGGATTTAGATATTTCCAACCAAATGTGACTGGCAGGTATAAACCCAGACTTGGCAGCCTTTGGGAAATTGAGAGCTTGAGAACAAAGTATGAACTTTCATCACAGAGAGGCAGCTGCAACTGCTACATTAGATTAATGGAAAATATGTATTTAAAAGTACAAAGTTCTGACATCTTTTAGAATGATTTATCAGAAAGACTAAATTTTAATATTTCTATTTAAAAATCAATTCTGTGCAAACATATGATCTACTGTGGCAGTTGCAGTTGCAGCTATATTGACCGCATTGTGAGAATGTCCATGGCTTCTGTTTATCGCATAAAGTATTGAAGCTTCTGAAAAGTGTCTCAGCAGTGAAGTGTTCCATTACAGCTCCACCATACTCTATCATTCGGTTCTTTATGCGTTCAAACACACAGGAAAAATGTTCAAATTCAAAATGGTAACGATATTGATTACCCTCTTTAAAGGAAACAAACGAGAATGAACATTGTGAGGGAAGAATGGACCCACAAAACCTAAGCAGTCAAAAGTTTAGTGTGTTGTTTAAGCTGGTCCCTAGAGGTGATTTGTTGGTTAAGAAATGGAAAATGTGCAAGGAAAATCAAGGCAAGTGAATCGTTTGAATGCTCCAAAAGGGTGATTGAAATTGGTGAAATGACTTAGAAGCTTTCATTCAAATGCAAATATTAGATGTAAATTCAAATCCAACAAAATTTAATTGGCAGGGAATAAAGATTTTAAAAGGCTGAGAAAATACACTGGCAGTGTTAAATTTGACAAACTTAGCCATTCCTGCATCTGGCCAAACAAGCCGCAAGTTGGGAAGCATTAGCAAAAATGGAATTTGTGTTAAATATGCACCTAGAAATCACCGACATCATCTCATGGAATGCTATCCAGCAAAACATAAAAATAAAATATGGAATGGTGAAAAGGCTTAGAAACATTCCAAAAAATACAGATACGTGTGCAATGTTTAAGGTAGAAGTTGAGTTTATTTTAGAAATAAATTTATTTTCGGGTCAAATGTTCACAACAATTAAAACTTTTCCTTAATATTGAAATATTAAGACGTAAAGTAGAATTGCAAAAATGAGGTCAATAAATGAACTTTTGTATTTAGATGAAATTTTTACAAATGAAATTAGAGATAAAGACTTGAGTAGATATTTTTCAAGAAACAAAAAAATTGTTGATAAATGTTATCATAATGTAAAAGGTGGAGAGTACAAAGTGAAATGGCTTTATGTAAGTGTAAAGATGAGCAAAATCAATTTATAATAATTTGTAACATATTCATGTTTCTATAGTGAAGATATTTCTAAGAGGGAAAGATTATTACAATGTAATATTTATTTTGGTTAAGTGGTAAATGGATTTGATAGAAGTGATTTACAATAATAGAATCCACTATAGAGAAATCATTCAATCATAAAGGATATACAAACATATGACATATTTGATATGCAAATCTTCACATTAGAAACACATTCTTCACCTGAATTTTTATTTGATTTCCATCAATTTATAAAAGGAAAAAAACTTCTAAAAATATTATCTAAACAATCCAATACAAAAATTAAAACATCATTAAAATCTATAGAAAGTTGTTTTTAAGGATCATGATAGATTTTGTTTCAAAAACTCATTGATTCTACATGACTATTTGTATTACAATATATTCTAAAACATAAGTAAACAAATAAATAAATAAATTTTATTTAAAGAAATAAGAGTGTAGTTCATAATAGAACCAAATTAGGTTAGTCAATGGGTATATTGTCAATGAAACTAAGCACGTGCGTGTACAGCTTGGTTCGTGAGTTCGTCAAATTTACATGTAATGATAGATATATTTGTCAATGGTCAACATGAATATATTTTCTTATTTAGAAATCAAGTCTGAACAGAGACCAAATTTTGGATTTTTCGAAAGCTGTTCATCGTTTTATAACCAAAAAAGCCCTGGAAGAGCTGCCCCGACATTGTGAGAGGAGAACGACTTTTCTGCAGGATGGACGCCATGTTTTCTCGCCTTCTCTTTCTCATTATCATAATCCTCTCCTCATTTGCAGGTCAAATTATTTTAGAAAATTGTAATTAAAAACTTCCCTCATTCTCTATGCTGATTATATGATGCTCATTTTAGTTGATTGATTTGCAGGGATATGTAGTGCAGAAAAAGCTGAGGCATTGTTTGTGTTTGGAGACTCTTTTCTAAACACAGGAAATCGAAGCGAAAATGATCCATGGAGACCACCATACGGTTCCATTTGGCCTGGCTATCCCGCAGGCAGATTTTCTTCTGGAAAAATCCAGACTGACATTTGGGGTAAATTAACCATTCTTCCACTGAGTACAAATGGTGAAATTATTAGGATTTTAAGCAACCTGTGTCTGTGTTGTATGCAGCGGAAGTTTTAGGGCTTCCTGTTCCTGTAGCTTATCAACAGTTAAAAAGTCAGTAATGTAAACAAAGTGCAAAGAAGATTAGAAAAGGAGTGAACTTTGGAGTGGGAAGCAGTGGAATATTCGAAGCCTACGGTTTCATAACACTGGCAGAACAGGTGAAGCAGTTTAAAGAGCTGATTGCGGAAAGTCCTGAATTCGATTCTCGCAACCTCTCGTGCTCTGTAGTTCTCATCTCTATCGTTGGCAATGACTACGAATTCCTTGCAAGCGAAAACGGCTCCATTCAGGTAATTCTCATATCAAAGTGTCTTTATTCGCCGGCAGCTGCAAATTGGGAGTATCTGAATTGTGTGTTTATTACAGGGAATGATGGATTTGGTGAAACCTGTGGTGAGCTGGACAATTGATGCCGTGAGAGATTTGTATGCAAGCGGCCTTAGAAATTTTGTAGCGAGCAACATTGCTCGTTTTGGGTGCAGACCTCAGATCGGCAGAACATCCTGCGATTCAAAATATAATGACTTGTTAGCTCTAATTCATAAAAGATTATTGAGAGAGAGCGTAGAAAACCTCAAATCGGATCTCAAGGAATTGCCCATCATAATTCCAGATTTTGCGTCTGCATTTAATCATATCTTCTCCAATACTGCACAATTCGGTACTTCGAAATCTGTCTTTTTCTGTGTCATGTCCAATAAATCTTCAAAAAAGTTTGCTTTGTGAATAATATAGAAGCACCCGTTATAATTGAAATGGCGTGACAGGTTTTGTGGATCTGTTCGTTCCGTGCTGTGCTGTGAAAGGCGGGGTAGAAATGTGTGGAGAGATGGACGAAGCAGGAAGAGCTTTATATCAAGTGTGCAAAAACGTATATGCGAACTTTTTCTGGGATGAATACCATCCAACAGAGCGAGGATGGAATACAATCATGTCGCTGTATATTCAAGAAGGTATTAAAACAATCAGTTTTATCGAAGGAGCGCAAAACATTTTTGAGTGGGTATAATCCCTCGGATTTGTGGAGTACAATATCTCCATCCAGCTAAATAAGCTATGTATTTCGAATTCGTGAATCTTCAACTAAATACCCTGTATATGCCTAAGTGATCTCAGAACTTATGAAGAAAATATTTTATGAATTTCAACAATAGAAAGAAGGGGCTGTGGTTTATGTTTTCTTAAATACTAGTTTTATGTTTCATAAAAATGAAATCAATAGATGTTTGAATTAGTTCTGTAGTTCTTTTATGAGATGTCGGATCAAAAAGATATGGCCACGTCGTGGAGTATACTGATTTGAGGATATGTTATGAATAATTTGTGAAGCTCAAATCCATGTGTTTTCCTCGCAAGTGTTATGTTAGAAACGCATTAAGTCAAATGTGATTAGTAATGAAAAGCGTTATAAGACAGATTGTTAGGTGAATCTCCAAATTTGCTACCAGTTTTAACTAGTTGGCCGAATAGAACCACCATTATTCTCCATTCAAGGGAAATGAGAAACGTATGAAGGGAGGCTTGTGAAGCAGATGGTTACAGATGTTCTCAAGACATTGAATGTTACTGGCAAAACACCCTCTGGGACTCAAAGTTCATACCAAGGAGGTGATTAAGTTGCTCAAATGATGACAATAGAGCTGATTGGTTGATTGTTGGTATATGGGAAATAGAATTGTTGCCCAAAAGAAACGTGAGGGCGATGGTGTCTGTTAGTTGTGGGAAGCTCGGACAAGTTTGTATAAATTGCTTAGATTGAGACCCGGTGCCGGCAAAAAGGATGTCAAGAAAGCTTACCAATGGCTTGCCCCGTAGAGCTTTCTCATAAGGAAACTTGGATGGCTGAGGCTAGAGGAAGAAGATTCTGCTGCGATTTTAGCAAGAAAATGGGATAACAATAGTTGTACCAGGTTCTTTATCTTTTCTCTTGTTTTTATAATTTCTAAATGCTATGTTTTTATTGAAACTTGAAGAAAATGAAAATGACTGGAATCAGAGTGAGCTTGTTATTCTTAGATACATCCATCAATTGATTTTACCTTATGCACTAAGTGTAAGATGTTAAGATATGCATATTATGAAAGTTGTGTTGTATCTAGTTGTAACACAAGATTCTATAGGAAAACCATTTATTGACCAATAACTCTCCAAGACAACTACCTTAAAATAACACTCTTTCTGTCAAACAGGTTCATAACTGTTAATGTGATTAGGAAAGATGTTGTGTAATCTGAGTTGGGCTAACAGAGTTTTTCATTTGGAAAACTATCCAGAGTCGATATGACTAGGGTTAAGCCTCCTCCTTAACTAGGAAACTCAACTTCTCAAATGTGGCATTGGTTGTATAGTCTACTATCAAAACTAACCTAATACCCGTACTATCTTTTTGAATTAGAATATATGTGATGAATAAATGCTTGTACTATACCGCATAGGGAAGTAGATTGGATATGCCTGCATGTAGTACAAAATGACATTATAACTCTTGCTAACCTAGAGTTCTTCCCTGACTACTGATGTCCCTCAAATTTTGTACATTTCTTAGATTTTTTTTTGCACAGAAAATTCATAGCTTATGCTAGAAGAATGCACATTGATGATGTTTTCTTTTTAAACCAAGAGGTATATAATTGAACAACAAGTTTGAACTGTGCTAGTCTTATTTGGTTGTTAAAGTTGGGACAAAGATGGAAATGTTCACAATTAGTGTCTTGAGTGTAAACTTTGAGAGGCATTAGACTATAAATTGAAACAACATTGAAGTACAAGGAGTTAGCAAAGAGCTATGAGGGTTGTAGATGCAATCCAATTTTGAAGTGATTGATTGTAGTTCTGAAAAGTGTGGTCTTTTGTCTTCCAAGGAGTTGAAGAGGAAATTCTAATAAATTAGTCACATTTCAGTAAGAAAGTTGAGTATTTCCTTAAACTTAAAAGAATATTAAAATTATCTTAGTATGTGTAAGAATAATGTCTTATACTATCTACTTAATATGATGTGATTGTGTCATGATATGTTTTCCATGACAATGTAATATGTGGAAGTTTATATTATCTTGTAATAGTTATCCTTGATGATGTTTAAACAAGTATTTTATTATTGTAGGAGAAGTTAGGATGAAATAATATGTTGGTAGATGTATTTTGCTACCTACCAGTAATGTGGTCATTAAGATGCTTTGAGCTAAGTTGTTGTTGCATATCTATTTTCCATGCATGATCAAAAGTCCACCTAGATAGTAAGTACTGTAATTCCATTTCTTATAACATGATTTTGGCTAATGAGGAACCTTTAATTTAGAGGAAAATATGCGGGACAAATGTGATCTTATGTGGTTGAAAATATTATATTAGGTGGTTGACTTGTTTCATGTGGAATAAATAATTGGATTAAGAGGATTGCCTACATTGGATTAGATATCTAGAAATATTGCACATAGAGATAACTAAGTATTGATAGGGGTCAATATTTAGATTTATTGTGACATAATTTAATTGAAATGAACTATGAGTCATTAAGAGAGGGATTGTACTACCTTACTATTATGAGGTGAAGTCCTTTATTTTTGGAAAAGGTTTTCCTTAAGTGTGATATGCCTTCCTGATGGATATACGAGAAGAAACATATTGAGTTTAATTAATTTTCCTATGTAACTGATTGAAATATATCATCTTTCATTTGGCTACAAAAATTTATGTTACTTGACTTGCAAAGATGTATTACTTGTCTAGTTGAATTGTAAACAATGTGTTGCACAATTATATTACTTTCTTGGTTTTACATGTATAGTCTCCCTCAATGCTAGGCTAGGTATCTTTCATTTCATGAAAGATTCTGGGGAAGCTTAATAGCTTCGTGGTAGGGTGGTAAAGCACTCCTACAATATTCTTGCCCTTGTTGTTCTTAGACAAGTTATGGACCTTCTATCTAAAGGTTGACATAAATGGTACATATTTGTTATGAAATTATGGTTTCTTTTAGATTTGAGCATATATGTATATGTATCATTTTTGTTAAAGTTAATGATAGTTAATCAACTAATGTTGACTGATCAATCTTCAAATGACTTTGGCTCTCATTGAATTTTCTACATTTTATGGAGATTGTTGATGTGGCATTGGTTTTGTAGGGGTAATTTCTACAAAATTTCTATTTGATTGTTATTATTTTAACTATTTCATCAATATAAATATTTTATCTAATATTTTCAATAAATAATATTTAAAACATTAATTTACATTAATTTATTATTTAACAAACATGATTAATGTGAGTTATATTATTGTATGTTTGATTTGATATAATAGTAGATAATTTCTATTCTTGAAAGAAGTCATAAGTTCAAATCTTACAGAAATAGATATGTATGTATAATTCTTCTTTCAAAATAAGTTGAATGTCTCCCATAAAAAAATAAGAATCAACCGTAACAAAATAAAGTTTACAATAAATAAATTACAAGAACTCATCAAAAAAGAAAATCTCAAATCTCAAAATAAGAATGGAGTTGCCAAATTAACATTTGTAGTTCCAATGTATTAAGTGTGCTTCTATGTAAATTACATGATTGGGTGCTTAGTGCTAACACATTTCATGGATTTCATTATTACAAAACATTAAGACTCATTACGTTAAGTTCTTAATATATTAAATTTTGATCAACATTTCCATATAAGAAAGAAAAAGAAGGGGACAACATAAATGGAGAAAAAAACATCCCAGCTGATCTACTAATATGAACACTTTGAATTAATTAAAATTTAAAATAAAATTTAATTCGACATGACATAAAGTTCATTTATTGATTGGAAGGTTCATTTAACATAATCTAATTTATTTTTTATTTGTTTAAATAACTTACATGTTGTGATATATGATATAGATGTCTACATTGAATATTAAAATAATATATAAGGCAATCTAATATTGATTTAACTGATATGCTTCAGGAGAGAAATACTCAATTTTAAAAATTGTGATTGTATTTTTCTGTCTGAATACAAATCTTACATGTAATCACTTTGCTATAAATTTGAAGATACATCATTCCATGGGAAAAACCTTCCATCTTACATTATTTCAATCACTAAAAATATTGACCCCAATATTTTCATGTCACTTGAGCATCACAGTTGAAAAATCAAGTGCTGTCAATTTTATGGAAAAGTTGCATTTAGATTGTTGAAGCAAATTTTTCATCATGTGTCAACTTCCATGACAAAGAAGTAACATTTTGTTAACCATTGAGTCATTAATAAAAGTGAATGGATTTAGTAAATGCATATACATTTGGACTATATAAATGTAGATCACAACTTTGAAGGTGAATACATAGGGGAGACAATTGAGTAGCCTCCTAGGATAACCTCAAGTACCTAGAACTTCTAATTCATGTGTTGATTTTTTTAATTTTTTTTTATGAAGCTCCTTAAGTGAGTTAAGAGCATAAATCTAACATTTTATCTATTGTGCATTTACTGATATCTCTATAGAGGTCAAAGTGTGTGAGGTAGTTTAAAGGTGTCATTTTCAAACATTGACCAAGAACCCATTATTAAAATATCTTTATTAAGTCCACATGTTTTATCCTTTTAATTAATTTCTCATATTTTAAACTCATGCATAAATCATGCAATCTTAAAACCTTTTTAATAATTTAATATCTTTTTCACTTTTAATTTATTTTTGAACATTTAATTTGATAAACTATTTATTAACTTAAATAACAATAATATTTAGCATTTATTTAAAAATAAACTCTAAATATATTATTATTAAATTAAATTAATATTATCACGTTCTAAATTTATTCTTATAACTTTTATCTTCAAATTTAATTCTTTTATTTAATTAATTTCTCAATTAATTAAATATAATTAAATATTAAAATATCATAATAATTTTCCATTAAATTAAATCATTAATTTAATCTTTTAATTAGACTTAATTAATAGAAAATACACCAAAGAATCATAAAACAACATACGAAAACCCATCATAGAAAAACATATAAAAAATCAAACTAAAGGGTTATAATCCCAAATTAACATCATCTGGCGCATTTAGAGGGTACTCAACTCAGATACTTGTCCTAATTTTCAATTAGGTCAAATGGCTTAAAGGTTTAGGATTTGGACTTAAGAACTTATCTCCCCTCTCTTACCATTGAGATAATGTGATAGGGTACACTCATCCTAGCAATTCAGGGAAGTCGATACTCGGTACTTGCAACCTGCATAAAATCCATGCATGTACAAACACAATATTCTAAGCTAAACAAGCAATGACAGGAAGTAGTGCATCATGTAGATCCCGACTAGCAGGTCACTACGACTCCCTTCCTTAACCACATCAGAAATGCCATACAAAAATAAAACAAACACGCACACCATACACATGCAAGTATGGGGTAAGTATCCATAAGCACACACATAGTAATCCATCTAACTAATCATGATCAATAACTCAAATACACTGTAATAATCATCATGCATACTTGAAACATAGAGTACCAAGTAACCTCATCATAAGTCATCTGAATGTTAAAACAATATCTAATAATTTGAAAGTAATGCTACTAAACATTAAGCATAAAACTAGCCTAAAAGAGTTCGGCAATGATAGCAAAAATGCAAATTAGGGTAGGTACTACATTAGGTCCATCTATACATTAAATATATAATCTTTTTTTTTTCATATATACATAATAATTATATTTATTCCTCTTCCTCCACCTTCCCTTATCCTTCATCTCATTCTTCTTCTTCTCCCCTTCTCTTCCTTTTTCTTTTTCTCTTCTTTTTTCTAGATAAAACCCCCACATCAAACCATAAGATATATCTCAGCCTCATTGATTATTAACGAAGTAAAATAACAACTTAACCATTGCAAAACTATTGCACTTAGCCAAACCCTAACACTACAAGAAAGACAAGGGAAAAATAACCTAAAAATTTGTTTACTTTAATTACATAGTGCTCTTCATCTACTTTGTTCGTTCTTACTTTGTATTTAAGATTCGCAAGTTGTAATGTTTTCAGAATAAACAAGATTTTTCCATTATTATTATTATTATTTATTTTTGTCTTTAAATACATGTGTACATGTAAAAATGCTAATTTGCATCTACATTATTCATCAGTTATGGTTTGAGTTTGAAATTTGCATAATGGCTTTTTGTGGGCCAATAAAACCAGAGAGGTGGAATTGGCTCCTCTAGCCAATTGATGACATGAGTCGGGTAGCTATTAGTTGGGCTTTAGGAGAAGGGATCTTTAGCTATGAATACTCCTACAAGACTAACAGTGACATAATAGGGCTTTGGGTGGGTTATTTAGCTAGGGTGAGAGTGGAGAAGTGGAATATTATTAGGTTAACCTATAATATTTTTTATCCCTATTGATTAGTCAGTTTGGAAATTGCAGTCGCCAATATTGATGCCAGGCTCTGTATCCCCCTCCCTAGTATTATATGGAATTTGAAGTAGATAGTCCAAAAATTGGTAGGAGTCCAAGACATCCCTACCTAGTAATTAGGGATAATGTCAAGTTTTTATGTGAATGGCCGAGAATGGAGTTGAGCATTAACTTCTTGTTAAGGTGGAGGGGAATTTTTGAAGACCCCAGTAGGGACTAGTTAACCAACTATCTAAGGGCATACGACGCCTACATTCATCCAAATGTAGACTTTTTAGACTTGGAAGAAGTGGAATTTTGTTTGCCCAATTATGATAAAACAAGTAGGGAAAGAACTACATTCAAATTCCCTCCAGGTTCAAAGGCCTCCTCACTACATGAAGCATCAAAAATTATTCTGGTCGTTAAAAGAACTTGATAATCTTATGTACTGTGGGTCACTGTTATATCGACCCAGAATTTTTGTAATGTGGGTCATTTTGTTTGTTATATCGACCCAGAATTTTGGTTTTTGTGCTCAATTAGTAGTATGGTTTCTTTCTATAGATGTCTCTATCGACTACAACTAAGGTTAAATTATTGCATGCAAGGCGAACTGTAATAGTGTCCCCTCTTTTTACATCAAGGGCATTTTGAAACTACATATATCGAATCTTATAATAAAGATATACATTATGTAGCTAATATCTTGCCTCTTCCTCTAGTATTGATTGCAGTCTCTAGAATGTGGTCTATCCCAGATTTTCTTGTTATTTGGAAAGCATTGAATTAGGGTTAATTTCTATTAAATCTTTCTCTCAGTTTTGTGTTAATTAGTTTACAATTTTTGTGCATTAACTCGAAACAGTGTATCCCTCTTTCAGCCATGAAAAGAATTTTTGAGTGTCTCCTCCTCATAAGTTCTATAGCGGTTTTCTCCCCCTACCAAAGTTGTAATTTGTATAATTACCCTTAATTAAGATTCATCCTTTTAATCATCACTTTATGCATTAATCATGATAAATATAATAATTTATAATTTGATACTCTAATTTCTAATAATTTTTCAATATCTTTTTAAAATTAGTAAAAAAAAAAGAAAAAGTAATTAAAAATAATAATTAAATATTTTTGAATTCTAATAATAATGAAATCTATAAACTTCTAATTATTCTTTATAATATCTTTATGGATTGGACCATCTTGATCTAATATTAAGGAATTGATGGATTTCTTTATTTTTCATAACCCATAATGTTTGGATTGGTTGTGGTGATATGCATACAAAGATAAGGTTTCTATTTCCTTTTATCCTCAAGTCAGTATGACATACACAGAAATGAATTTTGATCTTTAAGATTGTAATTAACTGGGGTATGCCCCTTTTACTTATGTATAATATAGGACTTCGGTCCCGGGCAAGACTAGAGGTTGTCTTTCCCCGTTCTTTCCTACCAGTGCCTGTCAAAATGGTGGATAGCTTGTAATTTTGATTTAATTAATAAAATTTAATCATGGCTACAGCCGTTTACCAATATAAAAAAATTTCTTAAAAAGTTAATATATTTTTATATATTAGAAAAGATTCTCCCCCCAGAGGAGCTCATGTCGCATAGCCACAAGTCATTGGAGCAAATTGCATAAGACGCAAGAGCAGCAACACCATAAGTAGATGCATACTGGTGTATTTCATATTACTAGCACTTGTACCCCGAAGGGCCAAGGGTCAAGCCAATTGTTAAATCAAAACCATTCTATGCACTTCTAGAATAGCTATAAACTTTCTTGAGAAATTTTTTTGTTAATCGTCTTATCAATCATTTCAACTCTTCCATAAAACATTCACCAGAAACACTATTTTTAATCATCTAATCAGCCATTTGAATTCCTCCATAAAATAGTCATGGTTTAGTTTCATTTCTAAATATCAAATTTTTTATGGGATCACTTATTAAATTATCTTTTCTAAAAAGGTTAAAATGTGATATTTGATATTTGATGGTGACTTGTAGTAGTTCTCATAAGAAAATTAATGATTTTTTTTCATATCTTCTAATATCTCTTTAAATTATCTTTTTCACATAGGTTAAAATGTCATATCTAATAGAGCATAAAAATGTAATGTATGGAACAATAGAAACATGAAAAATCATATAAATTGGCAAATTACATGTTCACCACATGGCTTCTCATAAGAGTATACTAGTCTTCCTCATCTCACATCATTCAATCTTCTCCACTTTGTACTCAACTATTCTGTATTTTTTGAAGCATTTACAATAAATATATTGGACCCCTGTATTTATTGTTCTCGCTCACCCAATATGCCTTAATGGGGCCAATTGCATTAGGTTGAAAGTTTCTAAAGTCTTATCTACAAATGTGTTTAAGCATATTGTTCAATCATCACATTCTGTGAGATTACGTCTATGTTGTAACATTATATCAAATAATTCATGTGCCTTCTCCATCCCCTCCTCACCATTGTCCTCCTACTCATTGTCTTCCTCTTCCTCTTATTCTTCCTCCCTTCGACATACTTCTTCTTCTTCTTCTTCCTTGTTCCTCCTCCTCCTTCTCATCCCCCCTCTTTCTCTATCTTCTTCCTCATCCTCCTCCTCTCCTTCTTCTTTCTCTCTTGTCTTCTTCCTCCTCCTTTCTCTTTCCTCCTCCTTTAATGAAATGTTTGTTAATCTATATCCATCCCTTAAGAACATATTTTTTATGCTTTTATATATTTAATTTACCTTTAATGAAATATTCATTAATTTATATCCATCACTTAAGAATATTTTTGTATGTTTTTATATATTTAATTTATGTTTTAAGGATATGCATAAAGAGGGAAGAATTAAACAAGTCATTATGTACAAAATAACTTTTTACATTTTAATAAATTTCATTTTTTTAAACCTTTTACATTTTAATAGATTATTTTTTGAATATTTTAATTTTACTAGCTAATAGATTTTTTTTTTCATTTTTCAAAGTTTATATTTTAATTTTACTAGTTGAAATTTTAGGTTGAAATTTTAAACTTTAGTATTTTACATTAGAATAACAGTTTTTATTTTTTAAACAAAAAATTATAAAATATTTTCTTAATCTATATTTAAAAGTAACTTTTTACATTTTAATAAATTTCATTTTTTTAAAACCTGTTACAGTGTAATATTCTTCAAAATATTCTTGAAGTCAATCTCTTCATCACAACAGAGCTGTAAACAAATTTGATTAATCTTCCATTCAAAACAAATCCTCTAATAAAAAAGTTTGGCTAATCTTCTGTTCAAAACAAATCCTCTGAATTTTAGTTTTCTTCCTTTGTCAATGAACATTATTAGAACATCTTCGGAGGTTTTGTTTGTTAATTCTTTTTGTTCAATCGCCATAGATGGTTTTGTATCAAGATTCTTCTACAGAGATTTAGAGAAGGATAAGAGCTATGAATCCATAGATTTAAAGATGGTTGAAATGGAGTCAGAGAAGAATCTTAGATTCTACAAATTTCCAGTATATTCTACAACTTTCCAGTATGTCTGGGCTTTAATCTCATGACCAAGTAATTCAAGCTTCGCAATCCACATATCTCAGGAGTGTTGCATGCAATGGTTGACAAGATATTTGATGGTTTAAAAACAATTCAAGCAAAGATTAAGCAAAATTGCAAATATTTTGACAATTTGAATCTTGGTAATATTTTAAGGCAAAAACAGAAAGAGAGATAAGAAGAAAGTATATGTTTCAGATGGTTTATACCTCGAGAAACTCCCCAGAATTAGCGGGGAGGGCCTGTAAAGCCTTTTCTGCTTCCCAGGTCCGCTCTGCATACGAAGGGCGCCCTCAAAAATTCTCCTATTGATTAATTTGATTGTACCATTACTGGGGGGATATGGCAATACTCTGGAACAAGCCCCATCACTTAGTCCTTGATAAGAAGCATGAAACTCTGTTGTTAATGAAGCGTGAACATGAAAATGACAACGAAAATAATTATCGCTAGCAGCTTCATGTCAGGTCAAAGACTAGACGGGTTGTTTGAGGGCCAAGGGCATGATAGAAACTGTGTTCCCTAGCTGATTTTTAGTATCCAGCTAGTTCGTTTATGATATAAGACGTCTCTGAAATTGGTGCAATATTGAGACAGCACAATGGAAATCTTTTACATAGGGGAGAGAAACCCACTGCACCCTAACTTTCTTTTCAAAATCTTAACTTTCTTCTCAAAATCTTATGTAAAAATTTCAAATCACTCTTATTTTTAGATAGTAGCTTATTTGGCAAGTCCCCTACTTATAACTAAGATTTCAGAGCCACATCATCAAATATGATGCCACATCAGCGTGTTTTTTTGTCAAAGTGTCCAAAGCAGCCCCAAAAAAAGGTGAGACCAATCATAGTGCATTGGAGACCCCAATACTTGTGCAGCTGATCACACTATTGGTTGTTTTTTTTTGGGAAAAAGGGGACACTTTTCGTTCACTTATGGGTAACCATCATTAACAAAAACAACTTTAAAGTCACATCCATTGGTACAATCTTGTCAAAAATGTTGGATATTAAATCAACAAGTATGAGTATTAAGTTAACAACTGCTGTCACAAGTATTGGAACGCGCACAACTACTGGTCCTCTCCCCTAATACACTGTGGCAGCTAACTGTATGCGCCCGTGGCTATACAGCCAACGAAAATGCACTTCCTTTACATTGCTTTTTCAAATTTTTTTAAAAAAGTCTAAGTCCTCTCCTTCGTAAGGAAGTGCATTTTCGTGGCTGTATAGACGTTGCCAACCGTATGCAGCCCAGCAGCTCTGTGGCAAATGAAAATTTTCAGCAGCTCCGTGGGGTGCAGAAGCCTTTTCTAACTTTCTTGGTGTCCATCACTGCCAGAAGGAAGCTGCACGCTAGCCATTTCCCCCAGGATGAGCAGCGTTAAGCCTCCAAACAAGTTGGAAACCTGCTGATTTTCCCAGACATAAGACAATTCTCTGGCGTCTGTCAAGTTTCCGTACAATTATCCGGCGTCTGTCAAGTTTCCGTCAGTGGGCTATGCCCACAATGAAAAGCCTATCGGCTTAATAATTAAATTTAGCACAATTTGTATACAATTTGAAGCTTGGTCAAACTGAAGAGCTCAAAGGGTCCATTTTTACCATGGTACTCGATTCTCCAAAATGTGATCAAAATTATCTCTGAAGTAACCTAAGAGATTTTCGCTAAGACCCAAAAGGCAATGAGAAAGAATTGAGAGATTTTATTAAAAAGCCAAATTAAAAGAGACATGCTAGAGAAAATAGGAAGTAGAAATTGAAGAACGTTTAAATGTGTAGTTATTTTGTTTTGTGAATTTTGTGTGATTTAAATGTGTTTTTGTGGCACGTAATCAATTTTCGAGGGAGACGGTAATGTTTGCGTTGAATCCTGAGAAAACAACAGTAAGTATGAAAGTTCACAATCTTAAATGGTTCAAAGAGATTCTAAGGGGTGGTGAGGACGGAAGGTATACTTGAAGAAACCGGCGTCAAATGCACAAGAAGGTAAAATTCAGATTATTTTTTTCCAAAATTTTATAGGCTTGCTTTCTGTGCAAAGAAAATGGAGGCGGATTCCAGAGAAAACTATAAATATTTTTAAAATATGTATTGATATTTTGTTACAATTCAAAACTTTCTTGTGTGAACTTAGGTCTATTTGGCATAATGGTCTTTTGATCTGATATAACTTACAACATACTTTGTAGATTTCAGATCACTCTTTCAATTCAATCCTTATGCTTGGCTTTTAATCACTTTAGCTCTGACTACTTGTCTCCCTCTCAAGCTTCATCTCCTTGAGTCTTCTTACTCATTTTGCCAATGCAATCATCCTTGTGGTGGTCTATTCAAAGAGAGTTCCTGTGGTATCTTCTCCTTAGCACATTCTTCAACATTTCATGCTTTTATGCTTGACCATGGCTCTCTCTCTCTCAACTATCCCCTCTATTCCGCTCTATTACTTCATTAACGGAATTGAGAATAGGAATGGCTATTCCAATAGCAGCTATTTTTTGGAATGGACATAAGCTCATTTTAGGAGAAAAATGGGAATATGTATTCCTATTCCCTATTGTAATTGGCGCACCAAACAGAAATAGAAAACATGTTCTTAATTTCCTATTCCTATTTCAGCAACCAAACGGACTCTTACTGATTACAGC